>BSBK01010761.1:7500-37500 GCA_027943335.1 Chamaecyparis obtusa | reverse complement strand
CTCATTCTCTTGGTTGTTTCTAGCAGGTCACAATCAGTGATTGGGAGAGCCTTGTTTTGGCACAAGTCATGTAGTACAAGCACTAGAATTTATTTTTTTGGCATGGATGGGAAATTTTTGTATATCAACATGTGATAGAGTTTTTTTCCCAAACTCTATCGCATGTTGATATAAAAAAATTTCCCAGCTCGTGCCAAAAAACTCAATTCTAGTGCTTGTACTGAGACCTTAAATTATTGAGCTTCTCTTTGTTTTGAGAATAGCTTAACATTCTCTGAGAAACATAATTATAGGCATCATGGTCACATTTTTTTGGAGACAATGTAATTGAGTGGTATACCCAAACGATGGAGAGAAACTTTTGCACCTCCGGTTCCAAGTTGTTCTCCATCCCATAGTGTCAACATGGAATCAGAGGTGCAGAAGTTACACTCCATTGGGGTATGCAACTCAATTATGTTGTCTCCAAAAAAATGTGACCATGATGCCTACAATTATGTTTCAAGAATAGTTTAATTAACATTCTCTACTTAACAGGGCCAACCATGTGAAGGTGGAAGCTCATCTAGCCCCTCCTAGGAGCCTCTTATGACCCTTTACAACATTTTAAGACCTCTAAGATGTATTCTTAGAGGTTGTAAAGGGTCGTAAAGGGTCATAAGGGGTCCTGGGACACAACATCTAAGAAACATAATTGTAGGCATCATAGTCACATCTTTTTGGAGACAATGTAATTGAGTTGTATACCCGAGTGATGGAGTGCAACTTCTACACCTCCGATTCCAAATTGACACTGTGGGATTCAAATACCATAGATAAGAAATAAATTTAGAGAGAGGAGGAGGGCCATAATGAAAAAAATAATATAGGACAAACCTCAAGTTAAATGAGGCAACTGCAAACATTTTAATAGATTTTTATTATTAAACAATGAAATTTTCATATACTAGAGTTCTAAGCCCCCTCATTACATGATTTATTATTGTAAGCCCCCTCTAACTTACGCATCTAGAAAATGAAACTACAACCTATTGGGATTGAGACAAACCTTATAGAACAACAGCAGCTAGGAAGGATTGCTTTCCAACATCTGTTGAATACATCTATTGGAGGACCTTGTATTCATGAGCTACACCTTGTATTCATGAGCTACAGATGTATTCAATAGATGTTGGAAAGAAATCATTCCTAGCTATCGTTGTTCTATAAGGTTTGTCCCAATCCTAATAGGTTTTAGTTTCATTTTCTAGATGCATAAGTTAGAAGGGGCTTACAATAATAAATCATGTAATGAGGGGGCTTAGAACACTAGTATATGTAAATTTCATTAATTAATAATAAAAATCTATTAAAATGTTTGCAGTTGCCTCATTTAACTTAAGGTTCATCCTATATTATTTTGGTCACTATGGACATCCTCCGCTCTCTAAATTTATTCCTTATCTATGGTCTTTGTATCCCCTAGTGTCAAATTGGAATTGGAGGTGCAGAAGTTTCACTCCATCGCTTGGGTATACAAATCAATTACGTTGTCTCCAAAAAATTGTGACCGTGATGCCTACAATTATGTTTCTCAGTTGTTGTGAAATCTACGTTTGTGTTTCTCAGCTGTCATGTTTATACCTTCTCTCATTAGCTGGTGTAATTCCTCTTTGAGTATCCCCATTCTCCTTTGCATCCAAAATGAACTCATTCCAATCCCTCACTAGAATAAAGGGAGACTTCATACCATGCTGCACTCAAACTTTAGTGAGACTTCATACCATGCAGCATCCATAGATTACGTTCAATGTGTTATTTACACTTGAATTGGTGGGAAAACTCTTAAAAACACGCAAAAGAGATTGCATTCAACCATGTTGTTTACATGACACATGTAGTTTACCTCCAGTGTAAATCAGCATTGCGTACAAATCTACAGACGCTGCTTGGTATGAAGCCTCTCTCAAGCTTGAAAATGACAGTTAATCCATAGTCAAGGTCAAGGAACAAATGGAATAACCAAGAAAACACTATATGTTAAATCATGTGATTGATAGCCGATTGGGGCTCACCTGAGCCATAAACATGAAGAATTATTCTAAAAAAAGATGTAAACCAATATATGCGCACTTGAGGAAAAGAGAAGTTATGTCATATCAATATTAAAATATTAGTTACAATATGAAAGTACTAAACTAACTAATTCCTGAGTTCATCTCTACATATGGTCACAACAAAGATATGTGATTACAATATAGAGAAGGCATCGTAAAAATATAATTTCAAAATTTTCCCTAGCCTGACATGTTTTACACTCAAATCCTTCATCGCAAATAAGTGGAGATGGGCAGATAGATGCAGATGAGTTGTCATCAACCCAACTAAAGTATCTACAGCCATTATTTCCCTATGATACGCAGTCTACATTAGTTCTTATATTACAATGAATAGTATTTACATTATAAAATTTAAATATATACACATTAGCAACCTTTTTTCTATTTGGACAACACCAAAATTGTCATCCAGGGTTGTTCGGTGTCCATGAAGTCTTCAACACACACTACCCACCACCACATTGACAGTTTGGCACATTGACAAGAGTCATCAATCCTATATCAATAATGCACTGCACCATCGTTACTAGATTTATTATTTTTATATGATTATTTTTATATGAAATACACCAAGGAGTAGCATCAGAAATATTAACCATTTACAATAATGAAAAGTAAACCTAAATCAAATAGCTCATTTTTTTATCAGCATGTGTAGTCTCTATGTATATGAAAAATGAAAGAAATATGAAGCTAAAATAAAATAGTGAACAAAATAGTATTCTACATAGAGTGAATGAAATATACCATCAAAAGAAGGTGACAAAATCCTATCACGAAGCACAGACATAGGAAATCAAAAAAGGACAAAAAACAAGAAATAAGAAAAATCATTACGACTATAGAAAAATCATTTATACTATAATAAAAAAAAAAAATAGTTTTTGTCAACAATTTTCAAAATCATTAGGACTATAGAAAAATAATTAAGACTATACAAAATCAAATTTTAGAAATGGACGGTTCTGATGCTTTGCCATTACAACAATTGAGCATTCATCATTTGGTATTGTGTATTCCATTTAAGTATGTCAACAATGTTCAAAATCATGTCACCAAGCACAGACAAGAAATAAGAAAAATCATTAGGGACTATAGAAAAATCAAGTTCTAGAAATGGACGATTCTGATATTGCTTTGCCATTACAACAATTGAGCATTCATCATTTGGTACTTCTTGGTGTATTCCATTTAAGTTTTTCAGTTTCCGTGTTTATGTGCATGTTCTTTATGTGTTTGGCTTCTCTCCCTCGCAAGGGATATGTCAATAGGTAATTGATTTGAAAACATAATGATTTGACAGTCTTTTTTCAGGATAGGCATAATCATCCCGCCAACCTTAATTAGCAACATTGGTGTCCTATCATTGCACAAGTGCAAGATGGTAAGGGTAAATTCAAGGAGGGAAGAAAAAAAGGTCATTTTAACCTTACAAGGCAAGAGGAGAGACAGTCCAAATAATTCTATGGTGACTGTCCCAAACAACAGACAAATGATGGAATTGCTAACATGTTTTCTTTTCATGTTTCTAAAAAGTTTGTTGCAAATAGAACCATCATTACAATAGAACCACTCTTTCAAGATATTCTTGGCCAAATCAACCTGGATAAAGAAAGAAGATTGATCATGGAAGATAAATAATTATGAATGATAATAGAATATAAATAATATAATAATGATAGATGTTGATGAATATTATTAATGGATAAAATAATAACATATTGATAGATGAAAGAATAATTATTTCAGTGTCTACAAGCTCCATTAGCTAAAATCACAACCAGCCAAATATGGTTGTGGCAATTGTAATAGGATTATATATATAGAAAACAAGGAATGTACGGGTAGGATCCCTGGTATGTACAGATGAGAACAGGAAATAAAAGATAAAAACTAGTTTGTGTGCAATTTATGATTTTGGAAAGGTCTTAAGAGCCTTGTTTTGGATTCCATTTTCTTTATGCAATAAGGGCCCATTTGGTGCATGGAATACCAAATGTCAGATATAGTTAATTCTGGAAGATGCTACAATTCTGGAAGATACAAATTCTCAAAATGATTTCCAGAATATGAGATGACCTGTTTGGTTCACCCGGAAGATGACTAAGAAGATGCATAAGGAATTTTAATTCTGTAATTTAATTTCTTTAAATTCATGTGTATACATCTGTATATATACATATATACATGTGTGTGTGTGTGTGTTTATATATACATATATACATATATACATATATATATATATATATATATATATATATATATATATATGTATGTATGTATGTATGTATGTATCTATATATATGTATGTATATATATATATATACATACATATATATATATATATATATATATATATATATATATATACATACATACATATATACATATATATATATATACATATATGTATATATATATATATATATATATATATATATATATATGTATATATATATATATGTATATATGTATATATGTATATATATATATACATATTGATGCAGGAGCATCCTGGGTGTAAGAGCAATCTTGCATCACCCAAAAATATTTATGTTTTTATATTCAATAAGGGTTATTTTGTGCAGAGCTGCTATTTATGGAAAGTTACTATTTTTGGTAATTTTCGTATGTGCTCAGAATGATCTGATTTCTTTCTTGGAGGTTCATTTTGGTCATATAAGTCTGCCAGTAAAGTTTCATTGCCAGATCAAGTGTATATTGGAAGATATTGAAGATTTTCGGTATTGGCAGCAGGGTACAAAAACTTTGAACTCAGTTTTGAAGGCTTTAGAGGCCCCGGATGAGGTCGAATTTTGGGCTGGATGAAGCTTGCTTAATTCGAGTGTTGTAGAGCTCCTCGCGCCCTTTCCGAAATGGGGTTACAATAGTCAATCGGGTCAACTGGTGATGACTTATGGTCTTCGGAAGTTGGGTCACCTGAAATGGCGGAAAATGATTTTTCTTCAAAATTTCTGTTCGGGTTTCAAAATTTATTTTGAGCCGACTATGATGTAATGAAATGTAAAATAAAAATAATTCTAAGTTTGGTCGGCCTTATTGGCTAAAATTCTGGAACCTTCCCAGGCGGTGGAAAATTGCCTATATAAGGAAGGCTGTATTATTGTCTTAGGCAGTTCAGAATAGTTCTGGGTAGTAGATCTGGGTATTGATTCGAGGCTTTGTCCTACAGAATATTGTAAGGGAATGCCCATGTGGCTTTGCATATTGTAATTCTGAAAGTTTGTAATTCCACATTTGTGGAGATAATAGAAGCCAATTTTCTGTTCTTGCATATGATTGTTGTTGTTTCTCTATTTCTGTTATGTGTTTGTGGCATTAAGGGGAGCACCCTTCATCAAGTGGTATCAGAGCAAGAGTTCTTGAGTGTGTAAACAGATCACCGACTGTGAGGCAGTTTGCACCAGGACCGTGGCTAGGGTTTCAGCGCGCATCGCGAAAATGCCTCCACGACAAGAACGTGGCGGAAGAGTTGGTGCTGTGACACCTGAGGTTAGGGAGCTGCAGAGACAAGTGCGAGCATTGCAAGAAGAGATTCGCAGAGGAATGAATCTCAATGTCAGAGACGAAAGCGAGGATGAAGCCGAAGAAGAATATCAAGAAGGAGAAGCCGAAATTGTGAACCAGGAGGAAGAAAGACTTTTTCGGGCCATTTCCAAGATTGAGAAAAGACCTAAGATTGAGGTTCCTACATTTTCTGGAAATCTTAACCCAGAGGAATTGATTGACTGGATCAATGAATGTGAGGAATATTTTGAGTACGAAGATGTTGACGATCCTGATAGGGTCAAATTTGCGAAGGCCAGATTGAAAGGTCATGCGAAGATCTGGTGGCAAGAAATTCAGTTGGAGCGAAATAGAAGAGGGAAAGATTAAATCACAAGATGGGATCGGATGGTGGATAAATTGAAGCGACAGTTCATTCCTGTTGATTATGAGCTTGACCTACTGAAGAAAATGCAGAGTTTGAAGCAAGCAGGAAGATCTGTTCAGGAGTATACAGAGGAGTTCTATCGACTCCTCATCAGAACAGGCCATGCAGAAGCTGATAAGGAGAAAGTTGCCCGATACCTTAATGGGTTAAGGCCAAGCATTCAGGGGGAGCTGAATCTGGTTCGAATGAATAGTATTGAGGAGGCATACCAATTTGCCCTAAAAGTAGAGGAAAAGCTGAACAAGAAGTTTGAGAGTAGACAAAATGGAAGAGGTCGCGGTGGACGATCTGGTGGATGGTCATATGGTGGCCGAAATGAAGATCCGAAAAAGAAGGATGAGGCCAGTAGCAGTCAGAATCAGCGAGGAAATAATTCCAATCACTTCCAGGATCAGAATAATAGAGATCAGAGAGGAAGAGGAAGAGGACAAGGATCTGGAAGAGGTGGCTTCCGTGGAACATGTTTTCACTGTGGAGAAGAAGGTCATAGGGCATTTGAATGTCCTCAGCGCCAAGGCAGAACAGATAGGAGAAATGAAGGCCAGGCTAGAGTTGCACATGTAGATGAAGATGCCAGATCATCAAATTCTGAAGATGCTGAAAGAGGAGAAACGTTGATTAACAGAAGAGTCCTGTTGAGTGGTGAGAATGAACCTGAACAAAGGAGGAGCCTGTTTCGCACCAGGTGCAAGTGCGAAGGTAAATGCTGTGATGTGATTATTGATAGTGGAAGCACTGACAATTTGGTGTCAGAAGAGATGGTGACAAAGTTGAAGCTCAAGAGACAGAAACATCCACATCCATATCGGATTGCCTGGGTGCAGGATGACCACAAGGTCATGGTCAGTGAACAGTGCCTAGTAAAGTTTAAGGTTGGAGGATACCAAGATGAGGTATTGTGTGATATCATATCTATGGATGCATGTCATATGTTGTTGGGTAGACCATGGCAGTTTGACAGATGTGTTGTACATGATGGTCGTGCAAATACCTATTCCCTGACAAAGGATGGAGTGCGACATAAGCTAAAACCATTGAAGGAGACTGAAGAAAAGGTATGTGGTAATGCAAGGATAACTTTTGTTGATGGAAGAAATTTCCTAGATGGTATGAGGCATGAGCATGTATGTTTTGCTTTAATTCCAAAAGCTGGTAAAGAGGAAGTAGAAGATGTTCCTGTAGAAGTTGCAGATTTGTTGAATGAGTTTCAGGATATTGTATCCGATAAGTGCCTGATGGATTACCACCAGTCAGGAAGATCAGTCATCAGATGGACTTGATCCCAGGAGCGAGTTTGCGGAATAAGGCAGCACACAGAATGACACCTGCAGAAAGTGAGGAGTTGAACAGACAAGTACATGAATTGTTACAGAAAGGATTGATCCGTGAGAGTCTGAGTCCCTGTGCTGTACCAGCGGTATTAGCACCAAAGAAGAATGGAGAATGGAGGATGTGTACAGATTCTAGGGCAATAAACAAGATCACAATCAAGTACAGGTTTCCATTGCCACGAATGGATGATATTATGGACTGTTTGAGTGGAGCTGTGTATTTCTCAAATATAGATCTGAAAAGTGGATATCATCAGATTCGGATCAGAGAAGGAGATGAATGGAAGACTGCCTTCAAGACAAAGGAAGGACTGTATGAGTGGTTAGTCATGCCTTTTGGGCTAACCAATGCACCGAGCACTTTCATGCGGCTCATGAACGAGGTTCTGAAAGAATTTCTGGGTAAGTTTGTCATTATTTACCTAGATGATATTTTGATCTTTAGTAAGACATTAGATGAGCATATGATGCATATTCGTATGGTGTTTGAGAAGTTGAGAGATGAGAAATTGTTGATTAATTTGAAGAAGTGCAGTTTTGTGAAAAAAGAGTTAGTGTATTTGGGATTTGTAGTTTCAGAAGAAGGTCTAAAATTGGACCCAGAGAAGGTACAGGCTATCCTTGAATGGCCTACTCCAAGGAGTGCTACTGAGGTAAGATCTTTTCATGGTCTAGCTAGCTTTTACAGAAAGTTTATCAAAAATTTTAGCAGTATTTGTGGACCCTTGACTGAAACAATGAGAGGGGATAGGAAAGAGTTTAAGTGGACTAAAGGAGCAGAAAAGAGTTTTCAATTATTGAAACAAAAAGTTACAGAACAACCTGTTTTAGCACTTCTAGATTTTAATAAGGTGTTTCAAGTAGATTGTGATGCTAGTGGTACTGAAATAGGAGCTGTTATGAGCCAAGAAGGTAAACCAGTTGCTTATTTCAGTGAGAAGTTAAATGATGCCAAGAGGAAATATTCTGTTTATGATCAGGAATTTTATGCTATAGTTCAGGCATTAAAGAAGTGGAGACATTATCTGCTTCCTAAAGAGTTTGTTTTGTATACTGATCATCAAGCTTTGCAATATTTGAATAGTCAAGGAAAGTTGAATCAGAGGCATTTGAAATGGGTTGAGTTTTTGCAGAGTTATACATTTGTTTTGAAACATAGGAGTGGAAAGTCTAATAGGGTTGCAGATGCTCTTAGCAGAAGGCAACTATTGCTGATAGAAATGCAGATTGAAGCGGTTGGGTTCAAGGAACTCAAGAATTTGTATCCAGAGGATCCTGATTTTGGTGAAGCTTGGAAAGCTTGTACAGAACCTGTTACTCTAGACAGGACAAAATGGTTGGATTTCATCATCCAGGATGATATGCTATTCAGAGGGAGTCAGTTGTGCATTCCACAAAGTTCTATGAGGGAGAATCTCATCTAGGAGAAGCATAGCGGAGGATTGGCTGGACATTTTGGTCGTGATAAAACCTTTAGTTTGGTTAGTGATAATTATTATTGGCCACAGTTGCAGCAAGATGTGAAGAAGTTTGTACAGAGTTGCAGAGTATGTCAGATGGCGAAAGGAGTGAAGCAGAATACAGGGTTGTATCAGCCATTACCTGTACCAGAGAAGCTTTGGGAGGATATCAGCATGGACTTTATTCTTGGTTTACCGAGGACACAGTGGGGACATGATTCAATTTTTGTGGTAGTTGATAGATTTTCAAAGATGGCACATTTCATTCCCTGCAAGAAGACTAATGATGCTGTTCATGTAGCAGAATTGTTTTTCAGAGAAGTAGTGAGACTTCATGGTTTGCCAAAGACCATAGTTTCAGATCAGGACACTAAGTTTGTTGGATATTTCTGGCGTACGTTGTGGAAGAAGTTGAAGACAGATTTGAAGTTCAGTTCATCACATCATCCACAGACTGATGGACAGACAGAGGTAGTGAATAGGAGCTTGGGAAATTTGTTGAGATGTTTGGTTGGAGATAAGCCAACAGGATGGGATTTGATTTTACCACAGGCAGAATTTACATACAATAATTCTGTCAACAGGAGCACTGGTAAATCACCATTCCAGATTGTCTATGGAAGTAGTCCAAGAAATGCATCTGAATTGAGAAAGATAGATAAAGGAGAAATAAGTAGTGCTGAAGCTGAAGATTTTGCAGAACACTTGAAGAACATCCATGGGGAGGTGAGGAAGCATATTACCAAGATGAACGCATAGTATAAGGCTAAGGCAGATGAGAAAAGGAGGTATAAGGAATTTCAAGTTGGTGACGAAGTCATGGTTCATTTGCGGAAGGAGCGGTTTCCAGTTGGTACATATAACAAGCTGAAAATGAAGAAGTTTGAGCCATGCAAGATACTGAAGAAGCATGATTCAGGAAATGCATATGAGGTAGAATTGCCTACTGAGCTAAATATTTTACCAGTGTTTAACATTTCAGATCTGACAGAGTATCATGAAGGAGGTGTTGAAGATGAGATCACAGCAGCACAGTGGAGTATTCCAGCAGCTAGTTCAGACACTAAGGAGATCGAAGATATACTGGACAGTCGTGTTGGCAGAAGCACAAGGAACATGACATATGAAGAATATCTGGTCAAGTGGAAAGGATGACCTGTTGAAGATTCATCATGGCTAACAAAGGAGGAGGTTAACCGTCTTGGTTTTCCTCTACACACCTGAGTCGTGACAGGGTCACTTCTCAAATTACCCCGGGTGTCTGATGCAGGAGCATCCTGGGTGTAAGAGCAATCTTGCATCACCCAAAAATATTTATGTTTTTATATTCAATAAGGGTTATTTTGTGCAGAGCTGCTATTTATGGAAAGTTACTATTTTTGGTAATTTTCGTATGTGCTCAGAATGATCTGATTTCTTTCTTGGAGGTTCATTTTGGTCATATAAGTCTGCCAGTAAAGTTTCATTGCCAGATCAAGTGTATATTGGAAGATATTGAAGATTTTCGGTATTGGCAGCAGGGTACAGAAATTTTGAACTCAGTTTTGAAGGCTTTAGAGGCCCCGGATGAGGTCGAATTTTGGGCTGAATGAAGCTTGCTTCATTCAGGCATTGTAGAGCTCCTCGCGCCCTTTCCGAAATGGGGTTACAATAGTCAATCGGGTCAACTGGTGATGACTTATGGTCTTCGGAAGTTGGGTCACCTGAAATGGCGGAAAATGATTTTTCTTCAAAATTTATGTTCGGGTTTCAAAATTTATTTTGAGCCGACTATGATGTAATGAAATGTAAAATAAAAATAATTCTAAGTTTGGTCGGCCTTATTGGCTAAAATTCTGGAACCTTCCCAAGCGGTGGAAAATTGCCTATATAAGGAAGGCTGTATTATTGTCTTAGGCAGTTCAGAATAGTTCTGGGTAGTAGATCTGGGTATTGATTCGAGACTTTGTCCTACAAAATATTGTAAGGGAATGCCCATGTGGCTTTGCATATTGTAATTCTGAAAGTTTGTAATTCCACATTTGTGGAGATAATAGAAGCCAATTTTCTGTTCTTGCATATGATTGTTGTTGTTTCTCTATTTCTGTTATGTGTTTGTGGCATTAAGGGGAGCACCCTTCATCACATATATACATATATATATATACATATATATATATATATACATATATATATACATATATGTATATATATACATATATGTATATATATACATATATGTATATATATATATATATGTATATATGTATATATATATATGTATATGTGTGTGTATATATATATATATCTGTATATATATATATATATATATATATATATATATATATATATATATATATGTATATATATATATATATGTATATATGTATATATATATCTATATATGTATATATATGTATATATATGTATAGATATATATTGCAGAAGGGGTTGATTCGAGAGAGTCTAAGTCCCTATGCTGTACCAACAATATTAGCACCAAATAAGAATGGAGAATGGAGGATGTGTACAGATTCCAGAGCAATAAACAAGATCAAAATCAAGTATAGGTTTTTATTGCCATGAATGGATGATATTATGGATTGTTTGAGTGGAGATGTGTATTTCTCAAAGATAGATCTGAAGAATGGATATCATCAAATTCAGATCAGAGAAGGAGATGAATGGAAGACTGCCTTCAAGACAAAGGAAGGATTGTATGAGTGGTTAGTCATACCTTTTGGGCTAACCAATGCACCAAACACTTTCATGCAGCTCATGAAGGAGGTTCTGAAAGAATTTCAGGGTAAGTTTGTCATTGTGTACCTAGATGATATTTTGATCTTTAGTAAGACATTGGAAGAGCATATGAAGGTCTAAAAATGGACTAAAAAGTTAGTGTATTTGGGATTTGTAGTTTCAATAGAAGGTCTAAAAATGGACCCAGAGAAGGTAGAGGCTATCCTTGAATGGCCTACTCCAAGGAGTGCTATTGAGGTAAGATTTTTCATGGTTTGGCTAGTTTTTACAGAAATTTTATCAAAAACTTCAGCAATATTTGTGGTCCCTTGACTGAAACAATGAGAGGGGATAAAAAAGAGTTTAAGTGGACTAATGGGGCAGAAAAAAATTTTCAATTGTTGAAACAAAAAGTTACAGAACAACCTATTTTAGCACTTCCAAATTTTAATAAGGTGTTTCAAGTAAACTGTGATGCTAGTGGTACTGCAATAGGAGCTGTTATGAGCCAAGAAGGCAAACCTGTTGCTTATTTCACTGAGAAGTTAAATGATGCCAAGAGAAAATATTCTATTTATGATTAGGAATTTTATGCTATAGTTCAAGCATTAAAGAAGTGGAGACATTATCTACTTCCTAAGGAGTTTGTTTTGTATACTGATCATCAAGCTTTGCAATATTTGAATAGTCAAGGAAAGTTGAATCAAAGGCATTTGAAATGGGTTGAGTTTTTCAGAGTTATATATTTGTTTTGAAACATAGAAGTGGAAAGTCTAACAGGGTTGCAGATGCGCTGAGCAGAAGGCAACTATTGCTGACAAAGATGTAGATTGAGGTGGTTGGGTTCAAGGAACTCAAAATTTTGTATCCAGAGGATCCTGATTTTGGTGAAGCTTGGAAAGCTTGTAAAGAACTTGTTACTCTAGATAGAATAAAGTGGCTGGATTTCATCATTCATTATGATATGCTATTCAGAGGGAGTCATTTGTGCATTCCATGAAGTTCTACAAGGGAGAATCTCATCAAGGAGAAGCATAGCGGAGGATTGGCTGGACATTTTGGTCAGGATAAAACTCTTGCTTTGGTTAGTGAGAATTATTATTGGCCACAGTTGTAGCAAGATGTCAAGAAGTTTGTACAGAGTTGCAGAGTGTGTCAGATGGAAAAAGGAGTGAAGCTAAATACAGGGTTGTATCAGCCATTACCTGTACCAGAGAAGCCTTGGGAGGATATTAGTATGGACTTTGTTCATGGTTTACCAAGGACACAACGGGGACATGATTCAATTTTTGTGGTGGTTGACAGATTTTCAAAGATGGCACATTTCACTCCCTACAAGAAGACTAATGATGTTGTTCATGTAGCAGAATTGTTTTTCAGAGAAGTAGTGAGACTACATGGTTTGCCAAAAACCATAGTTTCAGATAGAGACACTAAGTTTGTTGGATATTTCTGGCATACATTGTGGAAGAAGTTGAAGAAAAATTTGAGGTTCAGTTCATCACATCATTCATAGACTGATGGATAGACAGAGGTGGTGAATAGGAGTTTGGGAAATTTTCTGAGATGTTTGGTTGGGGATAAGCCAATAGGATGGGATTTGATTTTACCACAGGCAGAATTTGCATACAATAATTTTGTCAATAGGAGCACTGGTAAATCACCATTCCAGATTGTATATGGGAGTAGTCCAAGAAATGCATCAAAATTGAGAAAGATAGATAAAGGAGAAATAAGTAGTGCTGAAGCTGAGGATTTTGCAAAACACTTGAAGAACATCCACGAGGAGGTGAGGAAGCATATTACCAAGATGAATGCATAGTATAAGGCTAAGGTAGATGAGAAAAGGAGGCATAAGAAATTTTAGGTTGGGGATGAAGTCATGGTTCATTTGGGGAAGGAGTGGTTTCTAGTTGGTACATATAACAAGTTGAAAATGAAGAAGTTTGGGCCATGTAAGATACCGAAGAAGCATGATTTAGGAAATGCATATGAGGTAGAATTGCCTACTGAACTAAATATTTCACTAGTATTTAACATTTCAGATTTGACAGAGTATCATGAAGGAGGTGTTGAAGATGAGGTTACAGCGGCACAGTGGAGTATTCCAGCAACCAATTCTGATATCAAGGAGATTGAAGACATATTGGATAGTCATGTTGGCAGAAACATAAGGAACAAGACATATGAAGAGTATTTGGTCAAATGGAAAGGATGACCTGTTGAAGATTCATCATGGCTAACAAAGGAGGAAGTTAACCGTCTTGGTTTTCCTTTTCACACCTGAGTTGTGATGGGGTCACTTCTCAAATTACCCCAAGTGTCTGATGCAGGAGCATCTTGGGTGTAAGAGCAATCTTGCATCACCCAAAAATATTTATGTTTTTGTATTCAATAAGGGCTATCTTGTATAGAGCTGCTATTTATGGAAACTTGCTATTTTTAGTAAGTTTCTCTTATGATCTTGAAATGTTTTGATTTTATATGTGGAGGTTCATCTTAGTCATATCTGCTTGCCAGTAAAGTTTCATGGCTAGATCAGGTCTAGTTTTGAGGATATTGAAAATTTTCGATATTAGCAGCAGGGTATAGAAACTTTGAACTCAGTTTTGAAGGCTTTAGAGGCCCCAGATGAGGTCAAAAATTTGGATGACAGGTGCTTGCACAAGTCAAGCCTATAGAGCGCTTCGTGGCATTTCTAAAATGGGATTATAATAGTCAATTGGGTCAATTGGTGATGACTTATGGTCTTCGAAAGTCGGGTCACCTGAAATGGCAAAAAATAATTTTCCTTCAAAATTTTTGTTCGGGTTTCAAAAGTTATTTTGAGCTGACTTTGATGTAATAAATTGTAAAATAAAATAATTCTAAGTTTGGTCGGCCCTAAGGGCTAAATTTCTAGAACCTTCTCGGGCGGTGGAAATTGCCTATATAAAGAAGGCTCATAGTGTTGTCTAGGGCAGTTCTAGGTAGTAGATCTGAGTAATAATTTGAGGCTTTTTCCTATAGAATATTGTAAGGGAATGCCCATGTGGCTTTGCATATTGTAATTCTGAAAGTTTGTAATTTCACATTTGTGGAGATAATAAGAAACCAATTTTCTATTCTTGCATTTTGTTGTTGTTGTTTCTCCGTTTCTATTATGTGTTTGTGGTATTAAGGGGAGCACCCTTCATCAAATATCCAATGACGAGTTGTGTGGATTGATGTCAAACTTTAGAAAGGTGCACACTTAGAGTATGTACACCTAGGGCATTAGTAAAAATCCATCTCCCTGAAAGTTGAGGACCTACGCATGCAAGATCTTAAAGAACACATTAAAACATGAATTCCACCAAGGGTCATGAAATTCCCATGGTGGAATTGTGAATTATGCATAATTTTTGCCGAAACCCTGGTTCAGGGTTTTAATCCAAAAAACTAGGAACTAGAACTTGAATAACTTTCAACAACCAATGAATCAGAAAATGTGATCAACAATGAATGAGACCAACTCATAGACACAACCAAAAATATTAGTCTCTCATGCTCGGGCCTCCGTACACGTCCATATGAATTCTCTGATAGTGATAGTTGTAGGAAAATGGTTGAATTTTATTGATTTCAAAATGCCAGATTACATCACTTATACCTTCCACCCACCTGGTAGGGCTTATGAAGGCCTCCTCCATCAGTTACAACTGATTTTCAAAACATCAGACCATTGGGGGGTCATTTAACACTTTTAAGAAAGTTGTCAAAGCTGCTTGGCAACTTTACAACTTTTGTTGCAACATTTTGCAACTTTTATCCTAATTGACCAAACTTGGTACCAAACTAACTTATGTGATCCATAGTGGATCCAAACATAAAAACATAAAAACAACCAGGGTTTTTGGACAATCATGACCAGTAGTTAACCAAGGGCTCATAGGATGCCAATCTTGAAACTATGGAATTACAAATGAGTCCAATAATTAACCCACTATTCTAACAAGACTAGAGGCCTCTAAGGACCTTGATGGAAAATCTTGGTGCCAAAGGAACACTTAGTTCATTTAGGGTTCTCCTGCACCATACTCCCCATGAGATTTGAACTCAAGTTCCTACTTGAGGTTAACTAATCAACAGTTGTGCCATGTTGTTTGATCTGATCCTTGGTCATCCAAGTAGCATCAATTGGAGGGAGTCCTTTCCATTTCACTAAGTACTACATGTACTTATTCTTCCTTGTTTGCTTCAGCACTTTGGTTTCCAAAATTGTGTCTAACTCCATTGGTTTGCTTTGTGGGAGATCCTTTCACATAGTCTCCATTATCTTCATCATATAAACCTTGCACATTAGAAACATCTGCAAAACACTTGTAAGAGTTAAGGTCTGCAATATTAAATATAGGAGAAATCAGTAAAGTAGGGGGTAATGAGATTTCATAGGCATTTTCATCCATCTTGTTTAGGATGGTGCAAGGTCCAATATTTTTCATGTGTAGCTTTGAATATCTATCTTTAGGGAGTCTTTCCTTCCTTAAGTATGCCCAAACTTTGTCTCCTATCTTGAAGTGAACTTATCTTCTTCGCTTGTCAACCTGCTCTTTGTACTTCATGGTGGACTGCTACAATGATTGTTTTACCTCTTCCTATACCTTGGTGGTGAGTTCTTCCAACTCTCATCCTTGAGCACTGACTCTAAAGTCATGTGGTAATTCTACCAAATCCAAAGGACCTTTAGGATGGAGTCCATACACTATTTGAAAAGGTGTCTTACCAATGGATCTATTCAATGAATCATTGAATGCAAACTTTGCTTAGGGAAGTATCATGTCCCAACTCTGATTGTACTATTTTTTTAGGAATCTTAATAGGTTTCCAAGTGACCTATTGACCAGCTCTGACTGTCCATCTATTTGGGGGTGGTATGCTGAACTGTAGGTCAAGTTTGTGCCTAATTTCTTGTGCAAAGTCCTCCAAAAATGTCCTTGAAACCTCACATCTCTATCTAAAACTATAGTCTTAGGAAGACAATGAATTCTCACTACCTCTTTAAAGAAGAGATGAGGAATATCAGAGGGATCATTAGTGCTTTTACAAGGTACAAAATGTACCATCTTACTAAACCTGTCCACAATGACAAAAATGTTGTCATGACCCTATTTTGTTCTTGGCAAACCCATTACAAAATCCATTGAGATTGATTCCAATGGCCTAGAGGGAATTGGTAGGGGTTGGTACAGTCCTTGATTAGTGGATACCCCTTTTGCTTGTTGGAAAATAGTATAAGATTCTACAAACTTCTTGACTTCATTCCCCATTCTTGGCCAAAAATAACTTATTTTTACTAAATCAGTGGTTTTATCTATTCCAAAGTGATCACCTAAGCCACCACAGTGCTTCTCTTTGATGACATTTGTTCGCATGGAAAATTTAGGGATGCACAACTGAGTTCCCTTAAACAAAAGACCATTTTGAATCAGAAATTCACAAAAATCAGTGTGATATCTCCCCGTTAAGTTGGTGCATACCTCAAAGGCTTCTCCAAAATCTGGATCTCCTGCATATAAGTTCTTTAGTGAGTCAATTCCCATACTTTGAAGTTGAATTTATTCAATCACTCCAAATCTCCTACTAAGAGCATCATCCACTTTATTGGCCACTCCCTTTTTGTGTTTTATATTGAAGGTGTAAGCCTGCAATTGTTCCATCCACTTGATGTGTTTCACTCCTAGTTTATCTTGAGTATTAAGAATACTCAATGCATGGTTATTAGTGAAGACTATAAACTCCTTAGGAAGAAAGTAATGCCTCCATTTCTTAAGTGCTTTGACCATGGCATACCATTCTAAATCATAAGTAGAATATCTTTTCTTAGCATCATTTAATTTTTCTGAGAAAAATGCCACATCCTTACGTTCTTGGCTTAAAACTGCACCTATGGCCAAGTTGCTTGCATCTGTTTGCACTACAAACACTTTATTGAAATCAGGAAGAGTGAGGACTGGATATTGAGAAACTCTTTTCTTTAGGTATTGGAAGGTATCATTAGCCTCTTTAGTCCAAACAAACTTAGTCTTTTTACCACCTTTAATTGTGTCCAACATAGGAGCACACACATGGCTAAAGTTCTTAATAAAATTTCTATAAAAATTTGCAAGGCCATGAAAACTTCTAACATCACCTTGATTCTTTGGTGTAGGCCAATTTATGATTGCTACAACCTTTTTTGGATCCATTTTGAGAGTGCATTGGGAGATGAAAAGTCCTAGGAAAACAAGTTCCTTCTTCATAAACATATACTTTTCCAAGTTAATCACTAACTTGTGTTGTGGAGTCTCTTCAAAACCTACTCAACATAATCAAAATGTTCCTCTTTGCTATGACTGTAAATCAGAATGTCATCCAAATATATGACCACAAAGATGCCAATAAAATCAATGAAAATCTCATTCATGAGCCTCATAAAAGTACTAGGGGCATTGCTTAACCCAAAAGGCATTACTAACCATTCAAACAAACCTTCAATACTTTTGAATGTTGTCTTCCATTCATCTCCTAGTTTTTTATCCTGATTTGGTGATAACCTGATTTTAAATTAATTTTTGTAAAATAACCATAAGTACCTAGTTGATCAAGTAAATCCTCCATTCTCGAGATTGGGAACCTATACCTTATAGTAATTTTATTTAGGGCTCTGCTGTCAGTACACAACCTCCATTTTCCATCCTTTTGGGGGCTAGGACTGGTGGGATAGCACATGGGCTAAGGATTTTCTGAATAAGTCCTTTTTCTAATAGCTCACCAACTTGTCTTGCAATCTCTGCATGCTGCGAAGGTGTCATCTTGTATGGGGCCTTGTTGGACAGGGATGAATCAAGTATCAAGTCAATTTGATGACTATTATATCTTAAGGGAGGGAGGCTTGTGGGTAGGTCACTAGCAGTGACATCACTATATTTTCCAAGTAGTTCCTTGACTTCATTTAGTATAGGATCCTCCTTATTAGACCTTATGTTATCCTTAGGTTTAGAGATTAGGACAAAGGCTTTAGTTTCGGGTTCCTTAAATGTTTTCAACATTTCTTTCTCTCCCATGATGATGACAATAGGTTCTTTCTCAGACTTGTTATCAGGCAGGAGCTTCATGGTAAAAGTTTTTCCATCCTATGTGATGGAGTAGGTGTTTTTCCTATAATGGTGTATGGCATCTACATCAAATTTCCAAGGCTTGCCTAGAAGGATGTGGGAAGCATTTATTTCAACAATATCACAAAGAACTTTATCTTTAAAGTCTACAATTGAAAACTCTATCCATGCTTGTTCTGTTACTAGAGTTTTTTGGCCCTTTTTTAACCAAGAAACATGATAGGGAAAAGGGTGTGGCTTCTTAGGAAGGTTTAGCTTTTGAACCATTTCACTAGATACTAGATTTTTAGTAGAACCAGAATCTATGAGTAAGTTACATACCTTCCCATAGTATTTGATCTTTGTTTTGAAAAAGTTTTTCCTTTGTGGAGGCTCTTGGCTCTATGGAACTTGAAGAAAGACTTGTCTCATCATCAAACACACTCCTTCCTCTAGTTCCAAGTCCCTTGCATCTACATTGTCTTCTTGTTTTTCCTCTTGAATGGATACTTTTAGACCATTCATATATCTTCCTATTTTTTCTTCTTCATCATCTACAAAATTTGTCTTCATACATAGCTTTAGGAACTCCTTGGTGTATGAGCCTACATCCATGTCTATCTACTTTATTCTTTTCTTCCTCCTATGGAGTTGTACCCCATAATCTTTAGGTACATATTTTTATTTTATCAGGGCTATCATTTTGTTCCATGAATTTATCATGCTTCTCCCATTATTCACCCTCTTTATTTGGATGATGTTCCACCAAGCTAGGGCTTCTCCCTTCAACTTGGATCTTGCCATCTTCACCCTCTACTTTTTAGGGATGTCCTCACATTCAAAGAATGTTGTCAAGGCCTCTACCCAATCCAAGGCCAAATTTGCTTTTATCTTACCACTGAAAACTGGTAAGTCTATCTTCTCTTCCATAGTCCTTCTTCCCATAGATTTTAAGGCATCTATGAAGGGTCTTTGGTTTGTAGGGATGTTCTGATCAGGAGTGTCTTCCTCCTCTTCACTCCCTTCTTCAATTTTAGACCCATCCTCTTTATCCTTATCTACCTTCTTCTCAAGTTCTTGGAGCCTCTTTGTTAGGGTTGCATTCACTGCCTTCTATTCTCTCACTATCCTTGCTAGTTCCATATTAGTAATGCTTGTAGGAATATCTTCATCCTTAGGAGAAAACATAGCTCTAATACCACTTGATGCAAAGTGGGCAGGCAAAAGCATGAACAAGGACCAAACTAGTCCTTCAACAAAACCTTAAAAGGTTCTAGCTAGGAACTGCAAGAAATTTCCTCAATGGTGAGTGCCTCTCATACTTATCACAAGTGCAAGAAATGACTTGTTTCTAGGTTATCCCAACCTAATCTATCTGGTACTCAATCCCTAAGACCCATCAAGTCTTTCAAGCCTAACTAATCACTAGTCGACAACCAGACACTTATGTTATTTTGCAAAGTATTTCTCCAAATGACATAATGAGAACCAGGGGTGACCATACACATTTCCTTGGTCTATTTAGGTTCCTAATTAGGTTCCTAACACAAGATTACAACTACTCATATACAATAGAGAACTTAGTTTAGACATATTAGCCTTATTGAACTAGTTTTAGGCTTGTAGCCTTTGAGAAGCATAAATGCTAACTGCGAAAACACTATTCCACACAACCCTAAAAAATAATCATAGTTTATTATACCCTTTTGGACCTAACACAAAATACTAAGATCACAAGACTTCACTGTGATGACAAGACATAATGCAATGCTGATTTCACCTTGGAACTAGGCCTAATTAGGCTCTAGTTTGCATTACAAGTAGCTTTCTTGTACACCCAAATCCAAATCCAATGCTTGGATCATGTGATGGCACATATGAGACTAAAAATTTCCAAGTCATAGATCTTGAAAATTCTCCAATGGAGAGTTGTGTGGATTGATGTCAAACTTCAGAAAGGTGCACACTTAGAGTATGTACACCTAGGGCATTAGTAAAAACCCATCTCCCTGCAAGTTGATGACCTGCACATGTAAGATCTTAAAGAACACATTAAAACATGAATTGCACCAAGGGTCATCAAATTCCCATGGTGGAATTGTGAATTATGCACAATTTTTTTTGAAACCCTGGTTAAGGGTTTTAATCCAAAAAATGGGGAACTAGAACTTGAATAACTTTCAACACCTAGTGAATTAGAACATGTGATCAATAAAGAATGAGACCAACTCATAGAAACAACCAAAAATATCAGTCTCTCATGCTCGGGCCTCCATACATGTCCGTACAAATTCTCTGATACTGATAGTTTTAGGAAAACGGTTGAATTTTATTGATTTCAAAATGCCAGATTACATCACTTATCCCTTCCACCTACCTGATAGGGCTTATGAAGGCTTCCCCCATCGGTTACAATTGATTTTCAAAATATCAGACCATTCAGGGGTCATTTACAACTTTTGACAAAGTTGTCAAAGCTGCTTGGCAACTTTACAACTTTTGTTGCAATATTTTGCAACTTTTATCCTAAGTGACCAAACTTGGTCCCAAGCTAACTTATGTGATCCCTAGTGGATCCAAATAGAAAAACATAAAAACAACTTGGGTTTTTGGACAATCATGACTAGTAGTTGACCAAGGGCTCATAGGATGCCAATCTTGGAACTATGGTCTTACAAAGGAGTCCAATAATTAACCCATTATTCTAACAAGACTAGAGGCCTCTAAGGACCTTGATGGAAACTCTTGGTGCCAAAGGAACACTTAGTTCATTTAGGGTGCTCCTACACCATTAAGCTACATGTTCAAAATTTAAAAACAACAATGGAAATACGGGAAAATTTAAAAACAATGTATGAAAGATCTAGTAAGTTAAAAGAGATGGACATTAAGAGACAGTTAACTCATTTGAAAATGAAAGGAGGAGATAGCATGAATGCTCATATCGCTATATTGAAAAACTTAAGAAATCAACTTGCAATGATGAAGGTTGAATATAAAGACTCTAAAATTATAGATTTTTTAATTGAAATTTTTCCATATGAGTACAATAATTTCATTCATACATTGGAAGTAATTGGAAAATTTGAGAATATCAAACTAGAAGAAGTGTATGGTGCTTTGTTGAATGAAGAAGAAAGGCCCAAAAAGTTTACAAGTGAGTCTAGAAAGAGTAAAAAATTTATAGCTAGAGGAAAATATAATAGTTATATTCAAGGTAGATCATATCAAAATCAAAGAACTAATCAAGGGAATCAATATAGAAATAATAAAATGCAGTGGAATCAACCAAGGAATAATCACAATAGACAAAGTTACCAAAGCCCACAAAATGAATGGAGAAATTAAAAAACTAATTTTAAAGGAGAAAGTGCTATCATATGTTATAATTGTGGACAAGAAGGAAATAAAAATGATCAATGTTTTAAAAATTCACAAAGGAGGTGTAATCAAAGAAGACAATCAATTTTTTTTCAAGAAGAGGGTGGTCATCATATAATGCTAGCTTCTTTAGCTACTCAAGGTGATTCAAATAATGCATGGTATATTGATTCATGATCTGGCCAACATATGACTTAAAACAAAAGATTATTTGAATAGTGTGAATAGTGGCTAAGCCAGCTTGTCTCTAAACAAAGCTCTTCTGACTCATCTTAAACTAGTCGACTTATTTCTTCAACTGATGAAAAATAGGAATGATTGGATTTGAATATGCCCAATCTTGAGCTTGATTTATGAGGGAGAGTGTCTTCTAATTTATGTTGTCTTCTTAGTAGAGCCGACTGAGGTATTATTAGAGAGTTGTCTTATTTCTCTAATATTATTTCAAGATGGTTCTAACAGGCCGACTTGATTATATCATTTAGAGGAAAGATATTTATTGGTAGTCATTTTTAATTGACAAGTATGGTTCAGAGTTGAAAGACAAGAGCACATCAGAGAGTGCGAAGTATTGAGCCATTAGAAGAAGGTCTATGTGACATAATAAAGAGTATATGCTATTCATTGGAACTGATCAAGATAGTAGGTCTATGCGAAGTTCACCAAGATCCAGATATGGTGTGTATTTGTTAAACTAAAGGTTGCAGCCTTCACCCCTTTGAGCAGTGTGCTCTCAGATAGTGTGTGCTCACCCCTAACAGTGTTAATTGTAAAAGACTCCAAATAGGTTCTAACCCTTGTCCAAGTCACTGTACTTAATGCATTGTAAAGATAAACTCCAAACAGGGTTGTAAGGTCTTCTAACAAGGATCATAATACACTAGTACAGTTCTTAGTGGGTGTCAATTCCCACTGGGGTTTTTACCTATTTGGGTTTCCTTGTAACCAAAATCTTGGCATTGTGTGAAGTGTTATTTCATTGTGTTTATGCTTAATGTTATCATATACATAATTGGATAAAGAATTGAAACTTGTAGATAACTGATTCACCCCCCCTCTCAGTTATCTCTTGGGACTATTCTTAACAACTGGTATCAAAGCCAAGTACCTTGGAGAGAAAGTTTAACAGCTTGAGGTTGATCAGATGGCATTCTTTAGAAAAGAGAGTCCTAAGTTTGATGGAGAGAATTATCTTGAGTGGAAGAACAAGATGACAACACATTTGCAGTGCATTGCCTTTGAGATTTTTGAAGTAGCTACCAAAGAAGTTCATATTCCTCTCTAGTAGACCTTGCCAAAAATGATGCATGCAACTTTGAAGCAAAAGGAGATGTTCAATTCAAATGCTATTTCCAAAGAAGCCCTTACCAATGCCCTATCTGACAGTGAATTTTTAGAAATCAAGAAGATGGATAAAGCCTACAAGATATGGAAGTATCTTGAGGACATGTTTAAATGAGACATTCAAGCCAAGAATGCACACAACAAGACATGAAATAAAAGGTACAATACATTATTGATGGTACCTGATGAAAATGTCAGAGCCTACAATCAAAGGATTAATGAAGCAGTTGTTGGAATCAGAAACAATGGTGGAGAAATTTTAGAAGAAGACATAATGATTAAATTGATGAATACTTTGACACCAAAATATGACAAGATATGCATCAGAGATGAGACTATGAAGTCCACAAAAGACTTTAAAAGGGAGACCTTAATTAGCAAGATTTCAGCCTTTGAGATATCAAGATTAAAGATAGAACCTAAAAGTGAAACAACATTCAGAGCCTCAGTCCATGGTAAGAAATCCTTGAATACCTCTAGTGATTTTGATGTTGATGAAGAAGAGAAATAAATAGATGACTTCATTGCTTTGATTTCTAAGAAAGAAAAGAAAGGAAAAGTAAAATATGAAGGTCAATTTCCATTCAAATGATTTTCATGTAATAAGATTGGTCACTTTGCATCTAAGTGTCCTACTAGAGTTAAGAAGTTCAAAAATAATTACAAGCCTAAGTATACCAAGGAACGTTACTATGCTAGTGATGGAGTATCTGATGATGAATCAGTAGAAGAATAAATTGGATTCATTGCCCTTGAAGATAAGAAAAATGTACATGAGTTAGCACTGATTTCACAAGCGGACATCAGAACTGATTGGATCATTGATAGTGGTTGTTCACACCACATGATAGGAGACAAAGATAGATTTGTACATCTAGATAGGTAGAAAGGCGGCATGGTTAGATTTGGTGACAACATTCCTAAACCTATCATTGGTAGAGGAGCTATCACCTTGGATGGAAAGAAGAACACTAATGATGTTCTTTATGTGGACGGTATGCAACATAACCTTCTAAGTGTTGGACAGTTTCTTGACAAAGGATATCGGTTGGAATTCAAAGACAAAAAGTGCATCATTAATAACAAGGAAGGAGAAATGATTTCATCAGGATCAAAAACTAAAGGTAATGTTTTCCAGCTTAATCCAGAAGCAAGTTGTTTTGTTTTAAAAGTAGATGATAATTCGTTATGGCACAAATGACTATGTCATATCAATTTTGATAATATTGAAAAGATAATTAATGTAAAGGTGGTAAGAGATCTTCCTAGAATTGCAAAGCCAGTAGACACAATATGTATGGAATGTGTGATGGGAAAGCATGTAAGGAATTCATTTAGAAGAAAACATAATTTGGCAGAGAATAAGTTATATCTGATACATACAGACTTATGTGGACCAACTCAAACAAGATCATACTATGGTGAATGGTACTTTATTTTGTTTGTTGATAATTATTCTAGAATGATGTGGGTTGCTTTCTTAAAAGACAAATCGGAAGCCTTTGAAAAGTTCAAAATATTAAAAGCTAAGGTTGAAAATGAGTTTGGATTGAAGATTAAATGCCTAAGATCAGATAGAGGAGGAGAATTCACCTCTGACAGATTTTATGAGTACTGAGAAGAAAATGGGGTAAAAAGATAGTTAAGTACACCTATAACCCCTTAGCAGAATGGAATGGTAGAAAGGAGGAATATGATCATCCTTGACATAGTGTGCACTGTCATGATTGAAGGAAAGGTGATGCACACTTCTTGGAGAGATGTGGTCAATATTGTAGTCTATACAATCTATAGAATTCAATTAAGGCCAAGCGCAAACAAGACACCTTATGAGCTATGGTTTGGTAATGTACCTAAGTGAAATACCTCAAAATATTTGGAAGCAAGTGCTACATCAAGAGAGATGAAGCAATTGGCAAGTTTGATGCAGGAAGTGATTAAGGTATTTTTCTTGGTTACTCTACTAAAAGAAAAGCTTATAGATGTTTTAATTTGAGATTAAAGAAGATCATTGAAAGTTTTCATGTTAAGATCGATGAAAATTTCATGATACAAGAAATATATCATGATTATGTACCTATGATTGAAGAAGAACCTAAATCGGCTAGTAGTGATGCTATTGTTGAAGAAATATTTGACAACATTGATGTTCTATTCAATGACCCTGAAACAAGTGAAGAAGAAACACAAAAGGCAGATGAGATAGTCACACCTAATGTTCCAAAATTAACATCCAGATACCATTCAAAGAAAGACATCATTGGAGATTAGAGCAGAAAAGTCATGAAAAGATCACAAGGAAAGAGCTCCACAACAAATGAAGAGGTGTGTTTACTATCACAAATTGAGCCCTTAAATGTTGAAGATGCATGCAATGATTCAAATTGGCATAAAGAAATGAAAGAGGAGCTAGATTAGATAATTAAGAATGATACATGAGAATTGTTCCCTAGGCCTAGTGATAAAAATATAATTGGAACTAAGTGGATATTCAGAAACAAGATTAATGAAGATGGTACAGTAGTAAGAAACAAAGCAAGACTAGTGTGTAAAGGGTATGCACAAAGAGAAGGAATTGATTATTCTGATACATTTGCCCATGTGAGAAGACTGGAAGCCATAAAGTTGTTTTTGGCCTATGCTACATTCAAGAACTTTAAGGTATACCAAATGGATGTTAAATCAACATTCCTAAATGGAGAGTTGAAGGAAGAAGTATACATTGAACAACTAGAAGGATTCACTTTATCAGAAAAACCCAATATGGTATGCAGATTGAAGAAAGCCCTCTATGGACTTGAGCAAGCCCCTAGAGCATGGTATGAATGACTTGATAGTTACTTAACTAAGATTGGATTTGAGAAAGGAGAAACAGATTGTAACCTATTCATAAGAGAAACATCTGATGGACTATTGTTAGTTGCTATATTTTTTTATGACATTATATTTGGTGGAAATGACAAACTTAGTTTTGGATTTGCTAAGGAGATGCAGAATGAATTGGAAATGAGCATGATTGGTCCTATCAAGTACTTTTTGGGATTGAATGTGTAGTAGACAGGCAAAGGTATATTCATAAATCAAACTAAGTATGTGAAAGAGATCTTAAAGACATTCAAGATGGATGATTGTAAGCCAGTAAGTAGCCCTATGATAAGAAGATGCAAGCTTTCAGAAGAAGATGATTCACCAGCAGTGGACATAAGCTTGTATAAATATATGATTGGTGAACTTATATATCTTACTCAAACCAGACCAGACATTTCCAATGCAGTTGTTATTGTTGGAATATTTGCAACATAACCTAAGAAAAGACACCTCATGGCAGTAAAAATAATATTTAGATACTTGAATGGAACCTTAGAATATAGTTTATGGTATCCTAATTTAGAGAATGTAAAGATTTATGTATATACACATGTAGATTGGGTAGGATGCATGGAGGATATAAAGAGTACCTCTAGAGGAGTTGTATTCCTTAGAAATAGACTTGTTACTTAGACAAGTAAAAATTAGAATTGTATCTCTCAGTCAACATCAGAAGCAGAATATGTAGTAGCAGCATTGAATTGTTCCACAATTGTGTAGATCAAGCAGATGATAATATATTTTGGCATTCAGATTGACTACCCTATTTTTATTCATTGTGATAATACTAGCACTATCAATATGTCAAAGAACCCTGTGATGCATGCAAAGACAAAACACATTGAGATAAAATATCACTTCCTAAGAGAGAAAGTTGCGAAGAAAGAAGTAATGGTGGATTATGTGAGTACAAAAGATTAGCTAGTAGACATATTCACAAAGCCTTTACCTAAGGACACTTTTGAGTATCTCAGGGAAAAGCTGGGAGTAATTCCCTTTCATGAATCTGATTAGAGATATTAGGAGAGCATCAGTTCTCAATGACTGATGAAAGGTTGACTACTCTACCTCAAGGGTAGTATCGGTGCTAAATGTTTTTGGTGCCCTTTTCCATTGATGTCAAAGGGGGAGTAGTATATAGCCATGAAAAACATAAAATGAAGGAATATACAGTAATAAAAAACAAGCAGAAAGGGGGAGTATAAATACATTCATGGGAAGCTGTATAGTTGAGAAAATGGAGAATATTAAAGAATATTGCAGCAGGTGGAGGATACTTCCTTTGGGGAGTTTTTGTTGAGGAAATGGAGAATGTTATAAAATAATTGAATGCTTGGATTGGTGGTGTTTTTCATTCCATATGTTTCCATCAATGCCAAAGGGAGAGATTGTTGGAGATTTTCTAGCAAGATAGATTGCTAACTGTATGTTTGTCACTGATGACAACATATGGTAAGTAGCATGTGTAGAAGCTTGATGGAGAGAGCCTTCAACATATGTTACATGGATATGTTATTAGCATGATATCATAGACATAGAGGTTGATTTTTAGTGAAGATAATAATATAGCTATGTATATCAGTAAGTGTTCTTGACAGGTCCCAGGAATAGTTTTATAGTAACTAATTGGTCATACGGTTGTAGTAGAGCCTTGTGACCTTATAGCTATGTTGTAGACATATGTATGATATTAATTTCATGAATGAAGAGTCAGATATGTAGTATAGACTAAGTTATGAAGTTCCCATTTGACAGTCACAATTTCCTGCGTTTATCTGGAAGAACCGATAGAGTTTATATGATTATGGCAGTTGTGCCTATCATCATAGTATGCACACTTGGATTTGTATTAAGATAAGAGTTAAGAAGATTATATTAAGAGCACATGATGTAATTCAGCATGAGGAGAAAGAATTAGTTAAATTGCTAGAGTTGATAGTGTGAAGAGTCGCGTCTACTCATATGGAGTTGAGCAATCTTAATTTATGTTGTGTTCTTAGTAGAGCCAACTGAGGTATTATTGGAGAGTTGTCTTGTTTCTCTAATATTATTTCAAGATGGTTCTAACAGGCTGACTTGATCATATCATTTAGAGGAAAGATATTTATTGGCAGTCATTTGTAATTGACAAGTATGGTTCTGAGTTGAAAGGCAAGAGCACATTAGAGAGTGCGAAGTATTAAGCCATCAGAAGAAGGTCTATGTGACATAATAAAGATTATATGATATTCATTGGAACTAATCAAGATATCAAGTCTACATGCAGTTTACCAATATCTAGATATAGCGTGTATCTGTTAAACTGAATGTTGCAGCCTTCACCCCTTTGAGCAATGTGCTCTCTGATAGTGTGTCCTCACCCCTAATAGGGTTAATTGTAAAAGAATCCTAACAGGGTTCAACCCTTGACCAGGTCACTGTACTTAATGCATTGTAAAGATCAACTCCTAGCAAGGTTGTAAGGTCTTCCAACAAGGATCATAATACACTAGTACAGTTCTTAGTGGATGTCAATTCCCACTAGGGTTTTAACCTATTTGGGTCTCCCCGTAACCAAAATCTTGGTATTGTGTGAAGTGTTCTTTCATTGTGTTTATGTTTAATGTTATCATATACTTAACTGGATAAAGAATTGAAACTTGTAGATAACTAATTCACCCCACACCCCTCTCAGTTATCTCTTGGGATTGTTCTTAACATAGAATGCATTTTTGAGTAATTAATTGATCTTCTCCACTGTGATTTTTAAATATTATTATATTTATTATTAGTGCTTTTATTTTATGTATATCCTTTATAGGTTGCCTGATATTACAAATATCATTATCCTTAGCTAAATTTATTTTATCTTGTTTATTCAGTCCAAGTTCCAAGAAAAATGATGAACTGCAAACTTAACATTTCTAGAGATATGTTCATGATGTTGAGATTCACTAAAAGTCTATTTTTAATGTAACCACAATTGTGGATGATCATTTTTATTTTTGGTGCTACAAGGATTGGGGACTTTTCTAAAATTTATGTTTAGTTTCTATCTATTTTGCAATTGTGACCTAAGAATTTACATTTGTCCTCTTTAAATATGTTCCATTGATAAGACAACTAACTTTATTTAGCATACTATCTTAAGTTATTATGTATCATAATTCTCCTTTTTGTTAGGAGAACAAAGAGCACAATATTAAAATTTTTAATAAATTCAAGTTTTCTCTTATTCTATTATTGCTTATCATTCTGCTTAGAATGAAATTCTTGATATTAAAAATTTATGGGCCTGAACTCATAAGTATAGTGTACCCAAATAGTCATTTCATTAGGATAGGATCTTCAGACAACTACTGCCTTTGACCCAGCTATAATTACCACCCCCCCTACAAAAGAAATGAATTTTTTCCTTTGCATACCAATGTCCAAGCAACAAAAGGTACTGATCCTCTTTATTATCTTTCTAGTTGCATAGATAGTATCATTACTCGTAAGAGATATTGAGGGGTAAGTTTTTTCCCTAGGAACAAACCTGTCAATAATTATCTATAGCGGAAATTAATATTTTATGCCTATAAAATTTTAAATGATTATTTATTTCCTTGGGAAAATAGTCTTGTTGAATCCATACAAACTGACATGGTTTATGGAAAATATAATTTCAATATCAAAATCATCTTTAAGGTCAATAACATGCATAATTTATGTGAGGATTTGGATAAGATCAACCAAACTGCTAGTTTGATTGCCAAGATCTATAGTAGG
>BSBK01010761.1:0-2500 GCA_027943335.1 Chamaecyparis obtusa | reverse complement strand
TCACAAGATGGGATCGAATGGTGGATAAATTGAAGTGACAGTTCATTCCTGTTGATTATGAGCTTGATCTACTAAAGAAAATGCAAAGTTTGAAGCAAGAAGGAAGATCTATTCAGGAGTATACAGAGGAGTTCTATCGACTTCTCATCAGAACAGGGCATACAGAAGCTGATAAAGAGAAAGTTGCCTGATACCTTAATGGGTTAAGGCCAAGCATTTAGGAGGAGCTGAATCTGGTTCGAATGAATAGTATTGAAGAGGCATACCAGTTTGCCCTAAAAGTAGAGGAAAAGCTGAACAAGAAGTTTGAGAGAAGACAAAACGGAAGAGGTCGCGGTGGACGATCTGGTGGACGGTCATATGGTGGCCGAAATGAAGATCCGAAAAAGAAGGATGAGGCCAGTAGAAGTCAAAATCAGTGAAGAAATAATTCCAATCACTTCCAGGATTAGAATAATAGAGATCAGAGAGGAAGAGGAAGAGGACAAGGATCTGGAAGAGGTGGCTTCCGTGGAACATGTTTTCACTGTGGAGAAGAAGGTCATAGGGCATTTGAATATCCTCAGCGCCAAGGCAGAATAGACAGGAGAAATGAAGGCCAGGCCAGAGTTGCACATGTCGATGAAGATGCTAGATCATCAAATTCTGAAGATGCTGAAAGAGGAGAAACGCTAATTAACAGAAGAGTCTTGCTGAGTGGTGAGAATGAACCTGAACAAAGGAGGAGCCTGTTTCGCACTAGATGCAAGTGCGAGGGTAAATGCTGTGACGTGATTATTGATAGTGGAAGCACTGACAATCTGGTGTCAGAAGAGATGGTGACAAATTTGAAGCTCAAGAGATAGAAACACCCACATCCATATCGGATTGCCTGGGTGCAGGATGACCACAAGGTCATGGTCAGTGAACAGTGCCTGGTAAAGTTCAAGATCGGCGGGTACCAAGATGAGGTACTATGTGATATCATCTCTATGGATGCATGTCATATGTTATTGGGTAGACCGTGGCAGTTTGACAGATGTGCTATACACGATGGTCGTGCGAATACCTATTCCCTGACAAAGGATGGAGTTTGACATAAGCTAAAGCCATTGAAGGAGACTAAAGAAAAGGTATGTGGTAATGCAAGAATAACATTTGTTGATGGAAGAAAATTCCTAGATGGTATGAGGCATGAGCATGTGTGTTTTTCTTTAATTCCAAAAGCTGGTAAAGAAGAAGTAGAGGATGTACTTGTAGAGGTTGCAGATTTATTGAATGAGTTTCAGGATATTGTATCCGATAACGTGCCTGATGGATTACCACCAGTCAGGAAGATCAGTCATCAGATGGACTTGATCCCAGGAGCGAGTTTGCCAAATAAGGCAGCACACCGAATGACACCTGCAGAAAGTGAGGAGTTGAAAAGACAAGTACATGAGTTGTTACATAAAGGATTGATTCGAGAGAGTCTGAGTCCCTGTGCTGTACCAGTGGTATTAGCACCAAAGAAGAATGGAGAATGGAGGATGTGTATAGATTCTAGGGCAATAAATAAGATTACAATCAAGTACAGGTTTCCATTGCCACGAATGGATGATATTATGGATTGTTTGAGTGGAGCTGTGTATTTCTCAAAGATAGATCTGAAGAGTGGATATCACCAAATTTGGATCAGAGAAGGAGATGAATGGAAGACTGCCTTCAAGACAAAGGAAGGACTATATGAGTGGTTAGTCATGCCTTTTGGGCTAACCAATGCACCGAGCACTTTCATGCGGCTCATGAACGAGGTTCTGAAAGAATTTCTGGGTAAGTTTGTCATTGTTTACCTAGATGATATTTTGATCTTTAGTAAGACATTGGAGGAGCATATGATGCATATTTGTATGGTATTTGAGAAGTTGAGAGATGAGAAATTGTTGATTAATTTGAAGAAGTGCAGTTTTGTGAAGAAAGAGTTAGTGTATTTGGAATTTGTAGTTTCAGCAGAAGGTCTAAAAATGGACCCAGAGAAGGTACAGGCTATCCTTGAATGGCCTACTCCAAGGAGTGCTACTGAGGTAAGATCTTTTCATGGTTTGGCTAGCTTTTACAGAAAGTATATCAGAAATTTTAGCAGTATTTGTGGACCCTTGACTGAAACAATGAGAGGGGATAGAAAAGAATTTAAGTGGACTAATGGGGCAGAAAAGAGTTTTCAATTGTTGAAACAAAAAGTTACAGAACAACCTATTTTAGCACTTCCCGATTTTAATAAGGTGTTTCAAGTAGATTGTGATGCTAGTGGTACTGCAATAGGAGCTGTTATGAGCCAAGAAGGTAAACCTGTTGCTTATTTCGGTGAGAAGTTAAATGATGCCAAGAGGAAATATTCTGTTTATGATCAGGAATTTTATGCTATAGTTCAAGCATTAAAGAAGTGGAGACATTATCTTCTTCCTAAGGAGTTTGTTTTGTATACTGATCATCAAGCTTTGCAATATTTGAATAGTCAAGGAAAATTGAATCAAAAGCATTT
>BSBK01010760.1:0-431238 GCA_027943335.1 Chamaecyparis obtusa | reverse complement strand
GTATTTATAAATGTTTATTAGTGTTTATAATTGTGAATAAATTTTTTTTTGGCAAAAATGGCAGAGCCGTTATAATATATTAATAATTCAATATTGCTTTACACTACTTTAAGAAGCTCAGGAGGAAAGAAGCAAGGAAGAAAACCCCTACTCCTTTCCATTCGCATTACCAAATGGGTGTCCAAGACATACCCAAAAGGCAAAGATTTATACAAACAAAAATCCCTTAGAAAGCCCATGAGAGGGGCATATCAACCCCAAAGGGAGGAAAATCAGCTAAACAAAAGGAGAAAACTTCCAGAAAGAGAAGAGAAAACTCAAAATTTGGAGGCCAGAGGCACGCCCACTTTAGTCTCACCCTTGACTGCGAATATATGTGTTTATAATTGTGAATAAATATTTATAAGTGTGAATAAATATTTATAAGTGTTAATGAGTGTTAATAAGTTTTAAAAATTGTTTATAAGTTTGAATAAGTATCTATAAGTATTTATAAATGTTTATAAATCTTAATAAGTGTTTGTATGTGTTTATAAGTGTGAATAAATGTTTATAAGTGTGAATACGACTTTATAAGTGTAAATAAGAGTTAATAAGTGTGAATAGGTATAATTTATAAATATTTATAGTTGTTTATAAATGTGGATAAGTGTTTATAAATGTGAATAAGTGTTTATCAGCGTGAATAGGTATTTATAAATGTGAATAGGTATAATTTATAATAAGTGTAAATAAGTGTTTATCAACATTTATAATTGTGAATAAATATTTTTAAGTATTTATAAGTGTTTATAAATGCAAATAAATGTTTATAAGTGTGAATAAGTATTTATAAATATTTATAAGTGTTTATAAGTGTGAATAAGTGTTTATAAATATTTATAAATGCTTATAATTGTGAATAAATGTTTATAAATGTGTATAAATGTTAATAATTGTTTATAAATATTTATAAGTGTTGAAAAGTGTTTATAAATGTTTATAAGTATTTATAAGTGTTTATAAATGTGCATAAATATTTAGAAGTGTTTATAAATGTGCATAAGTGTGAATAAGTCTTTATAAGTGTACATAAGTGTTTATAAATGTTTATAAGTATTTATAAATGTGAATAAATATTTATAAGTATGAATAAGTGTTTTTTATAGATAAAAGCAGAAGAAGGGTGCTTGGTCGTAGAACAGAGGACGAGTAGCACATTAACAACATATTAATGTAACTAGTCAAGCGGTAGTAACAGGATAATAGTGTTCAGCAGTTCTAATTTGCCTCTATCAAAAACAAAAGTCAGCTTACTAAACATACGAAATAACCTAGAGTATCTAGTATCAATAGTATCAAGTAAAGTATCAATTAAAAGCCACACAGGGCTATCCAGAGAGTAGTAAAAGCTAATAAAAGTCCCATTCACAAAACTAGGGGACCTAGGGTTAAACCCTTTCAAAATTGACCAAAACATAGGAATCGAGCTAATTATTTCCACCCAACTGCTTAGATAGCAGAGTAGTCACCCATTCTTCCTGCAAAAATAGGAGGAGGTCCTTGTTGTCCTCGTTCACTTCTAGAGTGCCACCTGCTAGCTTATCCTGCAAATGACAAAGAGTCATCGCGAATGCATGCATAATTTTCAAACCAAATTTATTGGTTAGCCTGCATTGGTTCATCAGCTCCTGCACCTTATTCTTTATCTCAGCAATCTCCTTGTCCAACTTCTCAAACGTCCTCTTAAGATTCCCTTTGAGCTTGTTTCTATCCTCCAGGGCTTCAGTGTTGTGGACAGGGGAAGGGGGCTTCTCCAATGGATTGTGAGCTGGGCTTAGGGACGGGGAAGAGATGAAGGGGGCTTCCATGGTAGGTTGGGGTTTAGGAGCAGGGATATGAGGGGGGCTCATGTGGTCTTCCGAAGAATCATTCATGGACTCAGTGGATTGGGAGTCCTTATCAGACATGGAAAGCTCTTTAGTCACCGTTTCGAGCAGTTTAGTTTTGCATTGCTCTTTGGCCAGTCTATTAGACCTCCTTCTACCCGACCCACTCAAGTCCACCTCCAGGTTGACCTGGCTTTCTAATATTTTTCTTTTTTTGTCCTTACAGTCGGTCTCTAGGATACTATCATCCTCCTTCCTATTTTTCATATCCTTAGACTAGGAAACATAATACACATCCTGGGCATCCTTCCTGAGAAATGGATTTTTGATGCATTTTTTTTTACTCTTACCCTCTTTGGTACCAGGAATAGTCTCCTAGGTAATATGGATGGACAAGGAGGAGGACTGGGTGGGGTTTTCAATTTTGGCCGGGGAATCCTCCTATGTCATTTCCTGGATAACTGGGGGGGCTGAGGTGCAGGAGAAATGGCTTTGTGGAATTGATAAAGGTAGAGGAGGAGGCCCTGGTGAAGGATAGGCATTTTCTTATCAGGGTTCTCCTTGATGTCAATGATGTTGCATTTAATGGAGTGCAGCAGGAATAAGGGGATGGGTATTAAATCTTTGTTCCTCATGTGGTTTAGAAACGGAAAGTGGTAATAGTAGAAGACAGTGAACTTACCTTCCAAACTGAAGTATTTTATTACAATGAGGTAGATTTTCAGCCAAAAATCTGACAGCTCCTCCCTGTTGAAACCCCCCTACTTTTTCACTGGTATCTCACCATCCTTGAAGAATTGGTTAAGGCTAGTTGGGTTCAGAGTTTGACTAGTTTTCTTGTATTTTCTCCCCTTCATGGATAGCCTAGTCACCTTGGCTATCACCTCCTTGTTCAACTGGAAATGAATACCACCGACATAGACATTTCTGTTATTCCAAGATGACATGAACTATTTGGATATATCTTCATCGTGCCTGCATTTCATTCTCTCCATGAAGCCCCAAATACCGCTCTCCTTGCAGTAATGAGTCACCAGCGCATCTGAGGAGAAGATTTCATCAATTTTATCAGGTTCAATACGGAGAGTGTTTCCTCCCATCTCAATATTCAGCCCCTCCTTCAACAGAATAAGCTGATAATCACAGAGCTAAGTATCTTTGCAAAACTTGATAAACCCTTTGCAATTACAAAAAATCCCTGAATATAACTTAAATTGCAAGTTTTGGGAAACCAGCTCCGTACCACCAAATCCAACGGATCTCTAGGTGCCATTAATAGTAATAATAGAAAGGATACACTTGGTGTCCTCTTTGGCCAAGTAAGCCCTTTGATTCAGATAGCGTCTACTCCACATGTTTAAAGGGTAATTATGATTCTTTATGGGAAAAGGGGTTCTCTTTTCTATAATCGGAAAAATCATCATGACATGCTAGCACATGATCTTGTGAGGATTCACAATGAATAAAATATCATGGCACATTTAAAATTTGATATTCATTTCTCCCCCAATGATTTGCTGAGTCACCAAGGGTAAATCACAAACCACCCTCCAATTACTAAGTTTAGCTTGCCTTAGGCCCATTGTCACCATTGAGTTAGCAATAGAATTCCCTTCCCTATATGTGTGAGTTATGGTGGTGCTCAGGAAGCTACACATCATCTCACTGATCTCCCTAATGATAGGTCTAGCCCGCCACCCCGCACTAGCACCACTTTTGACAGCCTCAACCACCACCATGGAATCCCCCTTGATTGCTAGCTGCCTGACATTCAAATGTTTTGCAAATTCAATCCCCTAGAGAAGAGCCATGCCTTCCACCTGGGTGACTGTGCTATTGTTCATAGGACTGGCATAGGCCAGCAGGCAGTCACCCCTGTGATCTCTCAAGATGCCACCCCCACCTTGGCTTATATTATTTTCCACCCAGTCAAAATTTAATTTAATCCATCCTCTGGGGGGGGCCACCCATTTGGTGGCTTTTCTAGCTATTTTTTTAGCATCATCAAACCTAGAGAACTCGGCAAGGATGTTCCACCTTTCAGCAAAACTTACTTCCCAAGTAGCAGGAGGGTAGGGAGGGAGCTTCCATTTGGCCATCCTGACATTTTCACATAAGAGCTTAGTTCCAATGTGGAGGCAAGCGTCGGGATTGATACTCTCCTCACTAAAGATCCTATTGTTCCTCTCCTTCCAAATGGCCCAATAGATGTGGGGGGGTAGCAAACGCCAGAGGAGCTGGAGGAGGGGGTGATTTGAGGGGGCTCTCTAGTTATTAAATTAATGTACTTCTCTATCCAGGGCCCATGGGATACCTAACTTGCCTATAAATCCATGCCATAAATTGGAGGCATAGTCGTAGTGGATGAATAAGTGGTTCACAGTTTCCTCTTCCTTCTTACATAGAATACATCTATTTGCCATGTGGATGCCCCTCTTTATTAGGTTATCCTAGGTTAGGACCTTACCATGCATTAAGTTCCACTAGAAGAAGTTAGTTTTAGGGGTGAGCTGGGGAATCCACACCTTCTTCTAGTCCTACTGGTTACCCACCTCCTCTAGAAGCAGATTATAAGCTGATTTGATAGAGAAAGTACCAGCCTGGGTGGGGGCCCAGATAATTGAGTCCTCAAGACCCGAGATTCTAACCTTAGTATTAATTTCTATGAGGTCCTTGGCTAAATGTTATAGATCCTGTCTGTTTCTTAACCAACTAGGAATGTCCTCCCAATCCCTGCCAGTGATATAGTTAGAAGCTCTGTTACCCAAGATAGGTCTGATGTGATCCATAAGGGGTTTGAAAATGTAGCCTAAATTAGGTTGGTTTTCTATCCAGTTGTCAGTCTAGAACTTGATGGATCTTCCATTCCTGATTTGCTAGAGAACACCTTTAGAGAGAAGGGTCCTAAATTTGCATATGTTCATCCATAGTTTGGAGCCGTTGGGGAGGTTGCCATCTTGGAACATTCTCCTATAGGGGTATCCTTGGAGGTATTTGGCTTCCATAAGTCTGCACCAATCCATCTTTCCTTCTATAAGCTTCCAGGCCACTTTCATGGTAAGGGCTTTATTCATCAACCCAATTTTCCTTAACCCCAGGCCACCCATTCTCTTCAGGATGCAGACAGTATCCCAATTCACCAGAGACATCCTCTTTTTTTCTTCAGATCCTGCCCCACAGAAAAGTCCTTTGTATCTTTTCAAGTTTGTCCGCCATGTAGCCTATGATTTTAAAGAGAGAAAGGAAGTAGACAGGGATTCCTTGGAGAGTGGAGGCCAGGTGTTGCAGCTTACCAACATTGCTCAGAAAATTCCCCTTCCGGCCAGCAAGTTTCTTCTAGGTTCTTTCCAAGATGGAATTCCATAAATCTTGGGACACCTCTTTAATAGTAAGGGGGAGGCCAAGATAAGTAGAAGGGAGAGAGGCCACCAGATAACCTAGGATTCAAAGCACCTTATTTTGTGTCTTTATGGGGGTGTTCAAGAAGAATAGACTGCTCTTCTGATAGTTGATGCACTACCCTGAAGCCCAAGTGTAACTTTCCAGAATTTGTTTCCACTGCCTGGCCTCAATAACTGAGGAATAACTAAAGAGGAAGGTGTCATCCACAAACTGTTCTAAAACCACCTGAGGACTAGTGGAGGCAGGTTTGACACCCATTATTCTCCCCATGGAAAACAACATACAAAGGTTCCTGCTAATCATATCAGCCACCATAATAAAAAGGTAAGGGGAGAGGGGGTCCCCCTATCTAAGACCCTTCTTAGGTTTAAAATAACTACTAGGGGATCTATTCACAAGAATAGAAAGGTTGGCAGTTTGAGTACATTCTTGAATGATCTAGATGACCTTCTCATTAAACCCCATTTTAGCAATAATTTTAATCAGAAAGGACCAATTAACTTTGTCATAAGCTTTGGAGATATCCAGTTTAAAAGCCATACCTAGAATTTTTCTTCTATCCATAGAGTGGATTATTTCATGGGTGGCTATGGCTGCATCCAAGATTTTTCTTCCTAGTATGAAGCCTTTCTAAGTAGTGCTTATTATCTTGTCTAGAAGAGGCTTGATTCTGCTAACCAGGATCTTGGTGAGGATCTTATAAAAATTATTTCATAGGCTGATGGGCCTGAAATCCATCATAGTGGTAGGATTCACATGCTTAGGGACCAACACTATGTAGGTCTAATTATGTTGCCTAAGGATCCGACCCATCCTGAAAAAGTCTTTGGCCCCCCAAATAACATCGGTCGCCATAATGTCCCAATACTCCTGAAAGAACGCCGAAGGAAATTTGTCTGGACTAGGGGCTTTATAAGCTCCCATAGTAAAAACCCCTTTCCTAACCTCATCATCTGAGACCCGCTTCATGAGCATGTTATTGTCACTGATCGTTATAGCACTTTGGATGTGGTCCAGGAGTTGATTTTGGATGCTGTCTGGGCATATAGGACCCACATTAGAATACAACTCCTTGAAGTAGTGATTGCCACTAGGTTGATCCTATCCTTTTCCTTGACTTTGTTCCCTTCTTCATCCTTAATAGAAGCAATATTATTTCTTCTTTTATGGATGCATGCAGACCTATGGAAGAACGCCATGTTCCTATCTCCTTCAGTAAGCCACTGGACATGGGATCTCTACTTCTAGTAGATTTCTTCTCTTTTCAGGGTTTCCTGCCACTTATTCCTAGTTAGCTCCTCCTTAGCCTAGACCTAGGGAGGGAAGTTACCAGTAGTCAACTATGCCTAGAGGGAATCTAAGGTTCTAGATAGTTCCATCTTTTCTTTGTGAAAGTCACCAAAGTTATGCTTGCTCCATCCTTTAACCTCCCTAAGGATAATTTCAAGCTTCCGAGCTATTCTGAACATAGCAGTACCCTTGATATTAGTCTTCCACTAGAATTCCACTTGATCCCTAAAGGATGGATGAGAGCACCACATAATTTCAAATCTGAAGGGTGTGACCTTGGGGCCATCAAACCAGCAAAGGAGGAGGGGGTTGTGATCCGATGTCATTCTAGGGAGGGAGGATAGGGAGGAGTTCAGGTAGAGGTCCCATGAAGAGGTGGCCAAGGCATGATCCAGCCTCACCTAGATGAGGTGGGGGCCTTTCCTATTGTTGGACCAGGTAAAAAGGTTTCCCTTCAGACTGATGTCAGAAAGACCTATGGAGGAGATAAATTGAGCCAGCTCCCCCATACTGTTCGAGTAATCCACCAGACCACCACACTTTCCCAAAGGGTAAAGGGGGGTATTGAAATCACCAGCCAGCAGGAAATTCACAAAGCAGTCTTGATCCAAATGGTGGCCAAGATCAACCCATAGAGAAGCTCTACCTAAGCGGGTATTAGGAGCATAGATATTAAAGGTAGTCCACTCAGACCCATTTTTCCTAAAAATGGTAGCAAGGTAGTTGGGAGAAGAAGTAGCTAGCAGACTAGATAACCTATTGGGGTTCTAGAGCATGGCAATACCCCCAGGTTCCCCCACAACTTCAGAATAGAGAAAGGCCACCCCCAACCAGAGCTTGGGTGCCAGGATAGCGAAGTTACTAGTTGACATCTTGACCTCTTGGAGAAGAAGAACATCAAGCTTGAGGTAAAAAATGTAGTGTTTGACAACACTTTGTTTAAGGGAGCTGTTCAGTCCCCTCATGTTCCAAGAAAGACAATTCATTTCTTACTTTTAAAGCTAGATTCTAGGGTTTTCTGCTTACCTAGTGCAACATCCCTTGTGGCTCCTCGCGATCTTCTCACTCTGTTTGAAGGTCTACCCCTTGGTGTTTCCATTCCCACATCTGCCTTTTTAGGCTTGTTTTTCTTCCTCTGCATTTTCCATTCTCCCTCATCATCCTCCAAATCTAGGGAACTGGAGGGAATCTTCTTTACCAACTTCAGGGGGGGTTTAGCATCCAGCTTTGGGGATTGCACCACTAGATCCACTACGATGGTAGGTTGTTCCACCATAGCAGGCCTAGTCACTAACTCTTTTTGGAGGGGGGGGGGGGGGTGTCGAGGTGACTATTAACAGCTCCTCCACCATCTAGATAATAGGCTCCTCCATGGACGCAAATGGTTCTAGGTCAGGGCATCCTTCCTTCAACACCTGGGTATGAATAAGTGTTTATAAGTATTTAAAAATGTTTATAAGTGTGAATAAATATTTATAAGTGTTTATAAGTGCTAATAACTATTTATAAGTGTTTATAAATGTTTAAAAGAGTGAATAAGTGTTTATTAGTGTTTATAAATATTTATAAATGTTTATCAATGTGAATAAGTGTGAATAAATATTTATAAGTGTGAATAAGTGTAATGTATAAGGGTAAAAAGGTGTTTATAAATGTGAATAACTATTTATGAGTGTGAATTAGTTTTGATAAGTGTGAATAAGTGTTTATAAGTGTGAATGAGTGTTTAAATAAATGCGAATAAGTGTTTATAATTGTTTATAAATATTTATATGAGTTTAGACACGTGAATAAATTTTTATAACTATTTATACATGTGAATAAGTGTTTATAAATACTTATAAGTGTTTATAAGTGTGACTAAAGTTTATAAGCATTTATAAGTGTTTTTTAATAATGGTAAAAATAAGTTTTGGGGGGACCTGAAATCCCTTACAAGGCAACTACTTAAGATTAAACATTAAACCCACCAAAAAGAGTAAGGGCTGAAAACTAGCCCGCCAACATACCCGAACCCAACAACAAAACTAGCAAAGAACCAATAAATAGAAGCCGACACCCAAAAATAGAAACACATAAAAAAATAGGAAAAACAAAGGAAAAATAAACTAGGCAAACTCCAGCAGAGTTGCCTTCATGTCTTATTTGTATTCAAGAACTCCATAATCCTCTTCTATATCTTGTTCTTTTTGGAAGATCTGGTGCACTTGCCTGACCTAGTCTTACTAATGGCCACATTAAGATTCGAGAACTCCATAATCCTCTCCTGCATCTTTTTCTTTTTGGAAGATCTCATGCACTTACTCGACCCACTCTGGTCCTCATCATCATCTTTAATATCATCAATCTTCATAGGAGGCCCAACATTCAACTCTTGCTTGATGTTATTGATGCACTCAACCATAGTCCCCGTAAACTGATTTCTATCCAGTAGAATCTTCTTGAGGATAGAATCCATTCTATCCACTTTATCCTACAAGAAGCCCATCTTCTTATCATCCTTGTTCTCCCTAGCTTTGTTCATCCATTCAGACCTAGAATCCATCCTCTCGTGAATATTATGCACTTTAGTAGAAAGAGATATGAGATTAAGACTCGGAGTCTTGATTTCATGAAAAAACCATTTAACTAGGCATAAGGACTACATAGACATAGCTTTGGTCATTTGCAAAACACCAAAAGGGGGATCAATTTTGTCATGTAGATCTTCCTTGAGTAGCTGAACATTTCTATCCTTAATATCGATAGTCTTCAGAAAAGGAATAGTTCTAGAGGAGGAGGGAATATCCTTGTCCAAAATAGTCGCATCACATCTCACTTCTTTATCCTTTTTGTCCATCATCACCTCAGTGGAGGCTTCATTGTGTGGAGAAATAAGGACATCATGGTCCACATAACTATCATAGTCGACCAAGATAGGAACTTTCTAACCACTAGGGTCATTCTACTCATCCCTATCCAAAATGATCTCAATATTTTTAACCCCCTCTTCTTTCGTGTAACTACCGGTAGAGATAGAGAATCCTTATTCTCATCCTTATGATGTTATTTATGATTGATACTTTCATTTTGTTAGGACTCTGATTTCAAATACTGATGATGGACATTGATGATATCATGGACACTATTTTCTTTGATAGATTTTCTTTATGTGATATCATTATGTTTTGGACTTCCTTTTTCAGGTGCTATATGATATGCAAATCTATATGATTTATCTCTATATGCTATGTTTTTATGGTTTTTAGATGTAGTTTATGATATGAATGCAGATGTTATGTTTTGATATGAATGTGGATATCTTATTTATGACATAGAATAGATGGATGTATGTAATACATGGTTTAATGCTTAATGATGTCGCATGATGAATATTTAATTCTTTAATGATTTATGTGGCTAATACTATGCAATGATATTTTATGGATGCATTTATATGATGTAATGTAATGCAATGGATATTTAATGACATGTAACTATAGTGGATGAGCTCTAATGTACTTATATGATTTAATGTATGGATTCAATGAACTTAATGATTAATGTAATGATAGATGAATGGACTTTAATGATAGATGGATGCAATTAATTATATATGATTAATGATGACCAAAATGCATGACCTAATACACTTATATTTTGAATATAGTTCAAAGTTAAATGCAACAACTTTAATGAATGCACCTGAATGAAAAAAAAATGCAATGTACTAATGAGATGAAATTAAATGCCATGTTTACAAAATGAATTTAATGTAAGTGCAATTAATAACCTCCTGATGTGAACTAAAATGATGTAATGCAATTAAATGGTGCGAACTAAGATGGATGCAAACTAATGCACTTTAAAATGAACTCCCAAGAATGAGAGGAGAAGACATGAGTTCATTAGAGTGGTGATAGCTTTTTCATCTTGTGCAAGACTCTTACTATGTATCCTTTCTAGTCTGTAAATATTGATGTTAGTATGGGTGGGGAGATGAATCATCATGAACCCAAGAATTATAAGAGATGTTAGGAAGAGAAGGAGGTATAGGATAAGCTGCGTAAATGTGGGCTTATTCCTTATATGAAGAGATTGCATGGATTTGAAGAAGGGGTCACCAAAAGATTCATTGATAGTTGGAAGGATGGAACTATTAATATTGGGTGAATGGAGGTCAAGATTATCGAGGATCTCATTGCCGAAGTATTAGGTTTAAGCATGAAAGGGATGAAATTTTACAGGAATAATAAGGTCTCCTACAATTCCATTCACCATTTTCCCAAGGATGAAAAGGAAGTGAGAAATCTAATTAAGGATGCTGGGGGGTGATATGATGTTGAGAGCTTCAAAAAAATTTGGTCTAATGTGATGGTAGCCATTATGGAGTATATAACCCTTGATAGGAGGTATAAGCGTGCCCATTCTTATAATTTTGTTCTTCTCTGTCACTTTAGGCATAAGGTTAGGGCTTCCTTCCCCTTCTATTTTCTTAGTTCTCTCCATCATAGTATTGTTGGTCATAAAAGAAAAGAGAGTAATCTGGTTCTTCATGAAGGGCTTATTCTGCTTATTGTTGAGCATGTTAAGAAGAATGTTTCTCTTAGCCCGACTCCTCATTTTTTGGGTGGTGGGTCTTCTAAGAGCTTGGTTAAAATAGGTAAGAAGGATGAGGGTAAGGAGGGTTCTTCCTCTAAAAGATTGAAATATGAGAAGAAAAGTGGCGTGGAGACTGCTTTAGAGAGGGAAAGTGTTGTGGGATTCTCAGATTTGAAAGGGAGTTCTCAAAAAATACATAAGGATGAAGGTGAGGATTCTTTGTCTACTACAGGTAGTGACATGAAAGAGGAGGGGGTTAAAAATATTGAGATCATTTTGGATAGGGATGATCAGAATGACCCTGGTGGTCAGAAAGTTCCTATCCCGGTCGACTATGATAGTTATGTGGACCATGATGTCCTTATTTCTCTGCACGATGAAGCCTCCACTGAGGTGATAATGGACAAAAAGGATAAAAAAGTGAGATGTGATGGGACTATTTTGGACAAGGATATTCCCTCCTCTAGAACTATTCCTTTTCTGAAGAGTATCGATATGTAGGGGAGAAATGTTCAGCTCCTCAAGGAAGATTTGGATGACAAAATTGATCCCCCTTTTGGTCTTTTGTAAATGGCCAAAGCTACGTCTGTGTAGTCCTTCCACATGGTTAAATGGTTTTTTTCATGAAATCAAGACTTTGAGTCTTAATCTCAAATCTCTTTTTGCTAAAGTGGATAATATTCATGAGAGGATGGATTCTGGGTCTGAATGGATGAACAAAGCTAGGGAGAACATGGATGATAATAAGATGGGTTTGTTGTAGGATAAAGTGGATAGAATGGATTCTACCCTCAAGAAGATTCTACTAGATAGAAATCAGTTTATGGGGGCTATGGTTGAGTGCATCAATAACATCAAGCAAGAGTTGAACGTTGGGTCTTCTATGAAGATTGATGATATCAAAGATGATGATGAGGACCAGACTAGGTTAGGCAAGTGCACCGGATCTTCCAAAAAGAACAAGATACATGAGAGGATTATGGAGTTCTCGAATCTTAATGCAGCCATTAGTAAGACCGGGTCGGGCAAGTGCACTAGATCTTCCAAAAAGAACAAGATACTGGAGAGGATTATGGAGTTCTCGAATACAAATAAGACATGAAGGCAACTCTGCTGGAGTTTGCCTAGTTTCTTTTTCCTTTGTTTTTCCTATTTTTTTCTATGTTTCTATTGTTGGGTGTTGGTTTTTGTTTACTAGTTTTTGGCTAGTTGTGTTGTTGAGTTTGGGTTTGCTGGCGGGATGTTTTTCAACCCTGACTCTTTTTGGTGGGTTTAATGTTTAATCTTAAGTAGCTTCCTTGTAAGGGGTTTTAGGTGCCCCCAAAACATATTTTTTCTAGTATTCAAAAACACTTATAGATGCTTATAAACATTTAGTCACACTTATAAACACTTATAAATATTTATAAACACTTATTCACATCTATAAATAGTTATAAAAATTTATTCACATGTCTAAACTCATATAAACAATTATAAACACTTATTCACATTTATTTAAACACTCAATTCACACTTATAAACACTTATAAATACTTATAAACATTTATAAACACTTTTCAACACTTATAAATATGTATAAACACTTATTAACACTTAAACACATTTATTCATAATTATAAGCATTTATAAATATTTATAAACACTTATTCACACTTATAAATATTTATTTACACTTATAAACGCTTCAAAACATTTATTCACAATTATAAATATTTATAAACACTTATTCACACTTATAAATATTTATAAATACTTTTTCACACTTATAAACATTTATTTGCATTTATAAACACTTATAAATACTTAAAAATATTTATTCACAATTATAAACGTTGATAAACATTTATTTACACTTATAAATTATACCTATTCACATTTATAAATACTTATTCACATTGATAAACACTTATTCACATTTATAAACACTTATTCATAGTTATAAACAACTATAAATATTTATAAATACTTATAACACTTATAAAGTCATATTTACACTTATAGACATTTATTCACACTTATAAACACATACAAACACTTATAAACATTTATAAACATTTATAAATACTTATAAATACTTATTCACACTTGTAAACAATTATTAACACTTATTAACACTTATAAATATTTATTCACACTTATAAATATTTATAAACACTTATATATATTTAGTCACAGTTATAAACACATATATTCGTAGTGAAGGGGAAGACTAAAGTGGGTGTGCCTCTGGCCTCCAGATTTTGAGTTTTCTCTTCTCTTTCTGGGAGTTTTCTCCTTTTGTTTAGCTGATTTTCCTCCCTTTGGGGTTGATATGCACCTCTCATGGGCTTTCTAAGGGATTTTTAGTTTGTATAAATCTTTGCCTTTTGGGTATGTCATGGACACCAATTTTGTAATGCGAATGGAAAGGAGGAGGGGTTTTCTTCCCTGCTTCTTTCCTTCTGATCTTCTTAAAGTAGCGGAAAGCAATATTGAATTATTAATATATTATAATGGCTCTGCCATTTTTGCCAAAAAAAGAATTATTCAAAATTATAAACACTTATAAACATTTATTCACATTTATAAACACTTCTTAACATTTATAAATACTTATAAATATTTAATCACACTTATAAACATTTATAAATAATTATAAACACTTATTTACAATTATAAATGTTTATAAATACTTATTGACACTTATAAATACTTATAAATATTTATTCATATTTATAAACACTTATTTGCACTTATAAACACTTATTCATAGTTATAAACACTTATTCACACTTAAAAATTGTTATTCACACTTATAAACATGTCTAAATATTTATTAGCACTTATAAACAATTATAAACACTTATAAAATCTTATTCACACTTATAAATAGTTATCAACATTTACAAACACTTATTCAAGTTTATAAACACCTATAAATACTTATTCACACTTATAAACTCATGTAAATATTTATTCACTTATAAACACGTATTCACACTTATTCACCCTCATAAACACTTATAAATACTTATTCACACTTATAAAAATTTATGCACATTTATAAACACTTATTCACACTTAGACAATTAAACACATATAAAAACTTATTCACACTTATAATCACTTCTTCAAAATTATAAATACTTATAAATATTAACTCACACTTATAAACACTTATAATCAATTATAAATATTTATTCTCAATTATAAACATTTGTTCACACTTATAAACACTTATTCACACTTATAAACACTTATTCACACTTATTCACATTTATAAATACTTATAAATGTTGATTAATATGTATTCACATTTATAAACACATATAAATATTTATTCATATCTATCCACACTTATAAATAGTTATAAATATTTATAAATACTTTTTAAAAAAATTATTCACACATTTAAACATTTATTCACATTTCTAAACACTTATAAACATTTATAAACACTTATTCACAAGTTTATAAACACTTCTTCACATTTATAAACATATATTCACACTTATAAATGTTTATTTGTATTTATAAATATTTATAAACATTTATAAAAACTTATAAAAATTTCTTCACATTCATTTATTCACACATATTTACACTTATAAACACTTATTCACACCTAAAAATATTTATAATCACTTATTCACATTTACAAATAGTAATAAACGCTTATAAATATCTATTCACATTTATAAACATTTATTCACATTTATAAAAATTTATAAACATTTATTCACACTTATAAATATTTATTCACATTTAAAAATATTTATAAACATTTACAAATACTTATAAATATTTATTCACACTTATAAAGACTTATAAATATTGATAAACACTTATAAACATTTATTCATGCCTATAAACACTTATTCACATTTATAAACACTTATTCACACTTATAAATACTTATTCATATTTATAAACATATATTCACATGTATAAACATTTATTAATACATATAAAAATTGAAAAAATATTTAAAAATATATGTAAACACTTATACATACTTATTCACATTTATAAACACTTACTCACACATATTTACACTTAAAAACACTTATTTACACTTCTAAATACTTATAAACATTTATTCACATTTACAAATACTTATAAACACTTATATATATTTATTTACATTTGTAAACACTTATTCACATTTATAAAAACTTATAAACATTTATTCATAGTTATAAATACTTATAAACATTTATAAACATTTATTCATATTTATAAATATTTATTCATATTTATAAATATTTATTCATATTTATAAATACTCATAAATGCTTATAAAGATCTATAAATACTTATTCACACTTATAAAATCTTGTTCACACTTATCCGCATGTATTCACACTTATAAACTCATTTCCAGATTTATGAACACATAAATATTTATTCACACATATAAATAGTTATTCACATTTATAAATATTTATTCACATTTGTAAATACTTATAAACACTGATTTACACTTATAAATATTTATGAACACTTATTCACACTTATTTACACTTTTAAATATTTATTCATATGTATTCATAGTTATAAATAATTATTCACACTTATAAACAATTATTCACACTTATAAACAAATAGTCACACTTATAAACACTTACAAATAGTTATTCACAATTATAAACACTTATTCACATTTATAAAAAACTTATAGATTTTTATTCACACTTATAAACATTTATTAACATTTAATCATACATATAAACACTTGTTCACATTTATAAACACTTGAAAACCTAATTCACATTTATAAATATTTATTCACACTTATAAATATTTATAAACATGTATTCATAGTTATAAACATTTATTCACATATATAAATACTTATAAATACTTATTCAAATTTATAAGTACTTATAAACAATTATGAATATTTATTCATATTTATAAAGACTTATGCACATTTATAAATACTTATAAATATTTATTCATAATTATAAATATTCATTCACATGTATAAACATTTATAAATAACTATAAACTTTTTAAAACACTTATAAAATCTTATAAATACTTAATCACACTTATAAATATGTATTCACATTTGTAAAAACTTATAAATATTTATTCACACTTATAAATATTTATTCATATTTATAAATACATATAAATATTTATAAACTCTTATAAATATTTATTCACACTTATCAACACATATTCACTTTTAAAAATACTTATAAATATTTATAAACACTTATTCACACTTATAAACACTTATTCACATTAATAAACACTTATAACTATTTATTCACGCATATAAATACTTATTCACATTTATAAACAATTATAAACATTGATTAAAACTTATAAACATGTATTCACACTTATAAGCATTTATAAACACTTATTCACACTTATAAATATTTATTCACTTTAATAAAAACACATTTACAAGTTTATTCATATTTATAAACACTTACAAACATATATTAACACTTATAAATAGGTATTCACACTTAAAAACACTTATGCATACTTATAAATTCTTATATATTCACATTTATAAGTACTTATAAATAATTATAAATATTTATTCACATTTATAAACACTTATTCAAATTGTTAAATACTTATAAACATTTATTCACACTTATAAGTATTTATAAATAACTATAAAAAATTATAAACACTTATAAATACTTAATCACACTTATAAACATTTATTGACATTTATAAATACTTATAAGGGTATGTGCAAGATCATGAGGCCCTTGAGTGGCAATGAAAATTTAAAAAATTAGGTTTAGGTAAGTTGACATAAAAATTTGAACAAGTTATAAATATTATATCAAAAATATGTAAGAAGAGAATTTGGAATTTAGTTTCTAAGATAATAGGCCTTTTTTGAAAAACAATTATTTTATATGTTGAAAATTTCAAATTTCAATGTAGTAGTACAAAAATTTGAAGAAAAAAAGAAGAAGTGGGTGGATGTCTGACCACCTTAAACACAATCAGATGATAAATTTTTTTACAAGATTCTAGATATAAGTAGTAGACTCATGTCTGAATGTGACACATATTTTTTGTAATTTGTTTCCAAGTAAATAATTAATTATGATTTTTCTTCTACAACTTTCCAGAATACAAAAACTCTCGTGTCTGACCACATTAACTTAGTCTAAACATTATCAACTTGAAATAATCATTTTTTATTATTGTATTAGGTGAAGCATAGAATGTGATGTATATTTCAGATTTCAAAAATTTTATATTGTTTGAAATTTCTAGTTATTTTTCATAGAGTTTATAAATCAAGACTTCTTTTCACATCACCACTTTTTGGCATACCATGATCCTGCACATACCCATAAACACTTATTTATACTTATTAATATTTATTCACACTTATAAATAGTTATTCACACTTATAAACAAGAGAAAAAAAATCCAGAACCGGAGCAAAGAAGAGCTAGGATATTTTGGCTAGCAAGGAGATTGAAGTTCTCAGGCAGAACCTGAAGCATATGACAAAGTTGGTGAAGAAGATAGATGATTTCATTCAGAAATTGAGAGGCTGGTAGACCCTATTTTATTTTGATGTTTTTGTTAATTTTGTTTCCTACTCTATTTTGGTGTTGGATGTTAGGGTTGTTTTGTGTCCCCCTTAGTTATTTTTGTTGTTGTTCAGGTTTCAGGTCCCTGTAAAACCTATTTTTGCTTAATTTTCAAAATATTTATAAATATTTATTCACACTTATAAACACTTATGCATATTTATAAACACTTATAAAAATTTATAAACATTTAATCACAATTTATATAAACACTTATTCACATTTATAAACACTAATTCATATTTCTAATTACTTATTCACACTTACAAATATTTATAAACATGTATTCAGACTTATAAATATTTATTCACATATATAAATACTTATTGACATTTATAAATACTTAAAAATACTAATCCATGCTTATAAACACTTATTCACACTTATAAATATTTATTCACTTATAAAATATTTATAAATATATATAAAAACTTATTCACATTTATACAGTTATTCACACATATTTACACTTATTCACACTTATAAACAATTATAAACAATTATTCACATCTATAAACACTTATTAATACTTACACATATTTATAAACATTTATTCGCACTTATAAACACTTATTCATATATTTAAACTCTTATAAACACATATTCATACTTATAAACACCTATAAATATGACACTTATATTATTTATAAACACTTATTTACACTTATAAACACTTATTCACACTTATAAATACTTATTCACACTTCTTCACACTTTTTCACATTTATAAATATTTATAAATACTTATTCACATTTATAAATACTTATAAACACTTATAAATATTTATTCAGATTTATAAACACTTATTTATATTTATAAACACTTATAAATATTTATAAACATTTACTCAGACTTATAAACACTTGTTCACACTAATAAACTTATATTCATACTTATAAACACTTATAAATATTTGTTCACCCATATAAATACTTATTCACATTTATAAAGACTTATAAATACTTATAAATATTAATTCACACTTATAAATACTTATAATAATTTATTCATACTTATGCACACTTATTCAAACTTATAAGCACATATAAACATTTATTCATATTCATAAACACTTATTCATACATATTTATACTTATAAACAATTATTCATACTTATAAACATTTATAAATAATTATTCTCACTTATACACTTATTCACACTTATAAATACTTATAAACACTTATTCACATTTATAAATACTTATAAAAATTTATAAATTTTTATTCAAGGTTATAAATACTTATTTTCACCTTTAAACACTTATAAACAATTATAAACATGTATTAATATTTATTCATACTTATAAACACTTGTTCACACTTATTCACATTTATAAATACTTACAAATATTTATTCACACTTAATTACACTTATTTACACTTATTTACACTTATAAACACTTATTAGAATTTTTAAATATTTATTCACTCTTAGAAACACTTATTAAAAGTTATAAATATTTATTCACACTTATAAACACTTCTTCACATTTATAAACACTTATAAACATTTCTTCACACTTATAAACACTTGTTAAAACTTATAGACACTTATTAACACTTATAAATATTTATTCACATTCATAAATACTTATAAACACTTATTCACATTTATAAATACTTATAAATATTTATTCACACTTATAAACAATTGTTCACAATTGTTCACACTTATAAACACTTATTCACACTTATAAATACTTATAAACACTTATTCACATTTATAAATACTTATAAACAGTTATAAATATTTTTCACACTTATAAACATTTATTCACACTTATAAACATTTATTCACACTTATAAATACTTATTCAAATTTATAAATATTTATAAATTCTTATTCACATTATTAAATACTTATACACCCTTATAATCATTTATAAACACTTATAAACATTTGTTCACATTTATAAACACTTATTCACTCTTATAAATACTTATAAATCTTTATAAACACTTACAAATAGTTATTCACCTTTAAAAACACTCATTCACACTTATAAACACTTATATACACTTATAAATAGTTATTCACATTTATAAACACGTATTTATACTTATAAACACTTATAAACATTTTTCACATTTATTAAAACTTATTCACACATATAAATACTTATTCACATTTTATTTTAATTTTATTTTTATCAATAAGGAGCCGAAGCTGAAGGATTCTATTAAAAATATTAAGTTTTCAAAGATAACATGTTAAAAGTAGTAGAGTCTGCAAATAAAGTGTCAGAGGTAATCAAAATACTAAGCAACATTGCTCAGAACCTCCATGAAAATTCGTATATCAAGCACAACTTGAGCTGAAAACTAAACTGAAAACTCTAAACTTTAAGGACAAAAGAGACATATTTAGGAACTTAGCACCATATTTGATCAGAGGTAGAGGAAGAGTCATTCTCCAAACTGGTGGAGGAGCCATGAGTGTCCTCTTCCTTGTTTTGAGATCCAGTGAAGTTCTCTTAATTAGAAAATTCTTCTACCGAGGCCCTTTGTTCAGCTTCACCCTCTTCCTCAACATCATCAATATACTCTTCTTCCTCTTCCACATCCACTACTCCATTAGCATCCTCTTCCTCCTCATCCTCCTCTAACTCAACAATATCCAAAGAATCTTGACACTCAAGCCCATCTAGTTTCTCATCTTATCTATACTGGAATACCTAGTTTAAATCTTTATGACATTTGTCATCAATCTCTCACGGAGTAAGCTGGAAACATGATTGATTTGGTTGTACCACCCCTGAAATGGTCTTCAAAAATACTCCATAGGCTACAATGTTGGCCAAATCATCTGCCTTGATGTTTCCTTCATGAAATATATGGTTGATTATTATGGATTCAAATTTCCTTATCAAATTTAAAATAACTTCCAATGTAGCTTGTAGACACTAGTTTGGAGTAGACCCTGATTTCATAGCATTTACTGTGATCATGGAATCACCTTCAATCTCCATTTTTTCCAAGCCAAGATCATGTGCAAGAGAAGGACCAAACAATAAATCTTTGAATTTTGCCATATTATTGGTGTCTATTTCCAAGGGTTTAGCCAATTTTGCTAAAAACCTACCATTCGAGGATTGTATTATATAGCATGCCGCTGATGGGCTTGAGTTTTCTTTAGAAGCCCCATAAAAATTGAGTTTAAACCAACCTAAAGATGGGGACAACCACACACAAGTAGCTCTAAAAATTGTATTTGATTTACATCCTTTGCCTAGAGTGATTGGGGTTTTAAGACCAAACCAACTTTTGATCATCTTGTCATCCCAACTGGTATAGAACTTATGTTGAGCTAATTGAGCTTGAATATGAGAATTCATAACCTCTACTATAACTGCTTCAATTTTGTTGAAAATAGAGGCAATTTCCATAGATTTACCCTGAAAAAGTCTTATGTTTCTTTCCTTCCAAATTTCCAAGATCAGAATGGATAGGGAGATAATCCATAAATTGCCACATAAACTATTTCCATAAAGCAAGGGCCAAGATTTGAAGAGAGATAGAATATCTTGTGGGAAGGCTAAGAACCAACCTAATTTTGTGCATAGCCAGTTCCAACATTCATTGGCAAATGGACATGTTAACAATATATTATTAATTTCCTCTTCACTATTGTGGCATAAAGAACATTTGGAGGGTCCATAATAACCCATCTTTAGAAATCGGTCTGCATTTAAAATCCTACCTTGAGAAGCTACCCATGTGAATAAACCTGCCTTGAGAAGACATACTTTGTTCCAGCATAGTTGTATTGAAAGTTCATCTATCCTTGTTTGGACAAGCCTTGACAAGATCTTATTACCATCCTTAACATTATAGGTTCCTTATTTATCCCCATTCCAAATGATTTCATCCTATCCCTATTTGAATAAAAAGAATCTATCTTTAAGAAGCATCCTCAATCAAAGTAGTTCCAATGGGTCAAGAATGAGTTCTGAAAAATATCTCCACTGCCAAGAACCATCTATTGTGGATAGAGGAGTAGGAATAATGTAGTCTCTAACAAAGGGACCCCAAAAAGCTAAACATACCTGACTAATTCTATTTGGGCCCAACAATTGGTTGATGCTAGGATGCCCACCCCAAGAATCCTCCCAAAACTAAGCTTTACTGCCCTCCTTGATGTTCCATGTAATGTTATTATCTACGATGTCTCTTGACTTAGAGATGAAATTACAAATTCTTGATCCTCTAGGAAAATCCTTAATTTGAGAGACCTCTGATTGAATGTTATTGCCAAGATACTTCCCTCTAATAATTCTAATCCATTTAAAGTTTTGATCCTTCATGATTTTCTAGTAATGTTTAGCTCCTAGTGCTTGATTCTGCCACAAATGGTTTTTGATACCAGTGCCTCCTGTATTTACTGGTTTATAAATCTTGTCCCAAGATATGAAGGTGAATTTAATTTTTGTGTTTGTGCCTTGCCAAAAACCTTTCCTTGTTTTCTTGACTATATCCATGTAGCAACCCGTGGGAAGAGAAATGCAAAAAATTAGATATATAGGGATTGCAGCCAATGTAGCTTTAGTCATCATAATTCTACCCGCCCAGGATAGCCATTTTGATCTCCACAAATCCATCTTCCTATCCAGTCTTTCATTAATAGGTTTCCAAGCCGAAGTGGTTCTCATTGATAGGTTTCTTTTTTATATGAAAGAAAAATATCACATATTTGTCTTTGTTAGCTACTTGTCTAGAGGTTCTAGCATAGTTATCAAGTACTATTTTGATCTAATAGCCTCCCACATAATTCCTTTTCCAAAGAGGAGAATGTCATCTGCAAATTGTTGATGTGTAATTGTTGTTATAGAAGAAGTGATTTCGATCCCCTTAATAATTTCTTGATCCTGAAGACTGATTAAACTAGGACCCAAAGCTTCTGCCATAATGATGAATAAAAAGGGAGATATGGGATCACCTTGTCTAATTCCATTGGAGCCTTCGAAAAATCCTAAGGGGGATCCATTTACTAAAATTGAAAATTTTGTAGTAGAAATACAATAGAATATAAGATTAATCAAAGCCTTAGAGAAGCCAAAATTTTCCATACATTTTGCTAAAAACCTCCAATCCACCTTGTCATAAGCCTTCTTGATGTCTAATTTGATAATCATGCTAGGTTGCTTATTGCATTGGATGGAATGAATGGCTTCTTGAGCAATTATTATTAAACACTTAAAAAATATTTATAAACTTGTATTCACACTTATAAATATTTATTCACACTTATTCACATTTATAAACACTTATTCACACTTATTCACACATATAAATACTTATTTAAATTATTTGCATTTATAAATAATTATTCACACTTATTGACATTTGCAAACAATTATTCACACTTATTTACAATTATAAATATTTATTTACACTTATTCACACTTATTCACACTTATAAACACTTGTTCACACTTATAAATATTTATAAACACTTATAAACATTTATTAACACTTAAAAACACTTATTCACACTTATGAATATTTATAGACACTTATAAACATTTATGAATACTTATAAACATTTACAAATACTTATTCACATTTATAAACACTTATTCACACTTATTTAGACTTATTAACACTTATAAATATTTATTCACATTTGTAAACACTTATTCACATATGTAAACATTTATTCACACTTATAAACACTTATTCACACTTATAAATATTTATTCACACTCATAAACACTTATTAATACTTATAAACATTTATAACTACTTATTCACACTTATAAATATTTATAAATACTTATAAATATTTTTCACACTAATAAATAGTTTTTTTAAGAAAAAAGTGACAATGCACTTATATTCATTATTATATTAATAACTAGTTCGGGGGGCTCCCTAGAGAAAGAACTAGCAAGAAAACTCTAGAACCTCGCCCGTGTACATAAGAAAAAAATTGATCGATAGCCTAACCATTACAATAGCAATGTGTATGAGGGCTCGACACTATAAAGAGGATATAATTTAGAAATATTCAGAACAACCTATACACATCCATATTGAATTCATCATCAATACTATGCCCAAAAAATGAAATGCAACTGAAATCAGACTCCCAAGTAGAGCATGTGCATGCACCCCATTAATGAAGGAATAAAGAGCAGATAGTGTGATAAAAAATAAGGCATCCCCAATCAGCATAGGCCAACTGATGTCAGGATCATTTCCATCAGCATATGCCTAACTAGCAACAAATAAACTTACCATCCAATGGCTTTAAAAACAAAGATAGTCAAATTGGGCACCAAATCTGAAAACCACAAAGGCTTCTTCTTCAATAAAATAGTAGCCCAAATAGCATAAAACCCACGACCAAGATTATCCAAAGACAATATTAGTACACACAATCCCAAAATGGCCATCCTGATTACAGTCGAACAGAAAGACCAAAAGCCCCAAAATTCCAAAACTTTGCACAACCTTACTGTACTTGTTAAGCCTAAGAAATTTTTGATGCACAACCTTAGTGTAAATGATATCCAGCAATGAACAAGACTGAAGTAGGTCCATGGCATTGGACACAGACACAAATAACAACTATGATAGGAAGAAACATATTTTTACCTATAGCTTAAGAATATTGTTACCAATGAAACTATGAACAACATTTCTGATGGAAATCTTGTAAAGCACACAATTGTCGTCTAGATCATCATCATAAATATGTGCAGAAAATATTCCCTCCACATCTTCCACCTTCAAATAGATTATGTTGTTTAGCAAAAAATCTTCCCAATGGAAGTGTTTACAAGTAACTCGGCGGACAATTATATCATGAAGGGTAAATGACAATCCCATCATACACATCTCACTGACAAAATTGATGGGTCACACATGTATAGGTACATACACATATAAACACTTATAAATATTTATAAATACTTATAAACATTTATTTACACTTATAAACATCTACAACACTTATTCACACTTATAAACACTTATAAACATTTATAAATATTTATAAACACTTACTCACAATTATAATATAAACACTTATTTAACTTATAAATATTTATAAATACTTATTCACATTTATAAATATTTATAAACATGTATTCACACTTATAAATACTTATAAACATTTATAAATACTTATAAACACTTATTCACACATAAATATTTATAAATATTTATTCACACTTATAAATACTTATTCAAAATTCCACATAGAAACAAAACACATGGACTTTGCTAAGATGACAAATTTAAAACATACACCATGCAAGGTGATTATGTGATAGTTCACTAATACACAAAGTAAATAAAAAATTAGCTTTCAAATATATAAATAAAACTCATGTATAAAATTAGTTTCAAAGTTACAACATATTTCACACAAAAGTATAAACTCATGCCATAGTTTAACCACATATTAAATAGACATGCAAATTTATTCAAACATACATGGAGTTTATCCAAATATACCAAATATAAGCATGTTTCACAAAAAATTGTTCTAAGACACATAAAGATACTAAGCTCAATAAAGTCAAAGTACAAATACGCACAAGATAAATCCCAAAGTTCAAGCACACTTGACACTAAAGTTTAAACATATAGTATAAGTTATTGTCAAAGTTAAGTTACACTCTTCACAAGAGTGAATGTGAAAGTTCAAATATATGCATATGTAAAAGTACCAATGCACTATAATGATTATTATCAAAGTTAATACACATTTCCCACAAAAGAGAATAAAGTGAATATCATAGTTTAAACACATTTCACATATAATTAGTATGTTTCACACTTAATTTGTTCAAATATACATTTTAAACATATACAAAATAAATGTTAATATTTAAATATTAACATAAGTGAATGAAAAATTTCAAAGTCATTTCACATAAATCAATTTATTTCTAAAATTATTCATAAATATACTAATAAAAAATGTGAATTGCCTCAAATAAATTGATGGATTTCAACAAATAAGTCACACTACCGATTGGGAGGAGATGATGAAGTAGGCAATGATAACCAATTTGTAGGAAGGAGATTTTTACTCCAATGGAAAATGTTAGGATGAGTGAAGATGGTTTGCAAGCTCAGAAGAATGTAATTCTAGAAATTCAAGGTAATAAATATATAAACCATTTGAAAGAGAAGGAAAATTTGAAAACATAGGATGAGTAATAAGGTTTATCAGAATAGTCATCATGATTATTTTAAATTAAATAACAAATGAAAGTGTATGTTGATGATTATCAGTGAACTGAAGGAAACAAAAGAAAAAATGTTGATTTGTTTCTAGCACGAGGTGTAGAAGATATTGAAAACCCCGTTAACCTTTTTTATATTAGGGAGATGAAAGGGTTTCTTATTCTGAATTTTTTGAAATTTTGCATTCCCAAGCTCAGTGAAACTAGAATATAAAATGGACTTGTAGGTAGAGAAATGGTAGCATAAGGGAGCCCAGTAGAGAAATGGTCATGATTCATATTTGTGCATTTAGAAGTTTGATTAAAGCTTTAATCCAATAGAATCTTCAAAGTATAATCCTTCTCGGTACATGTTTCGGAATTGTAGACGAATGAACAGGATTGGAGTTCTCATTGCAGGTGATTTTACTTAAAATTCCAATCTATGTAACATTTCTTCCATAGCAAGAGATTTAAATAAATTTTCATCTATTTTCTTACACATTTTTCTCAATAAATCAAAGAATAAGTTTCACTGGTATGTGCATTAAATCTCTTTAAAAAATTTCTCTACATGTCGTAAGTCTGGTGTAAGAGTACCTAAGGCTTGGAAGGCTACCGGGGGGTCACATGGATGACCTTAAGCATTGGAAGACTAAAATGGCTTATAAGGTCTCTAAACATTGTAATTTGGGCCATTAGTTCCTATGAAATGTAATGGAATGAAATAAAATAAAATGTAGTGACAAATATCCGCATGGTCCTAGTAAGGACCATATGACCAAATTAATGTAATATGGAAATATCATGCCAAGTGGAGTCAAGTAGGAGTCTTAAGGAGTTTAATGATGTGATAAGGTCACAAAATGACCAATTCCAAGGTTATTTGTTATTAGGAGTTTATTTAAATGAGTTTTAAACTTTAAATATTTGAATAATAATGACTAATTGTGATGTGGAGGGAAACTCCAAAAATGGGATTAGTTTGCACAGTTTGAAGATATTGTTGTTCTGATGTTTAGTTGACTGATCTAAACATGGAAATGAATTTTGGATGATCTATGGATGTAATAAAATCATCTTATATCTATTTTGGAGGTTCTTATAATCTATTTTGTTTTAGATTTAAAAAATTGATGTAGGTGATCATTTTGGAGCATTAAAATAACTCTATTTTGATCCTTTCAATTGTTTAATGGGATATTCAATGAAAGTATTTATTTTTTATGATTTAATAGACCCCATGTAATGTATGTATGATGTTACTAATCATTTAGATGTAGGAGAATTTGATTTGGTGGGTGTACACCATGAGGAAGAGTGGGTAAAGGGCACAAAATTGATGTCGCAGGTGTAGCAGTAGAGGATATGCCTTAACAAGGGTATAGTTTTATACAAAAAGGACAAATTTAATGGTGAATACATGTTGTCAGACCATTGGTTGAGGTGTGGATGTGGTGGGAAGTGGGAGATTGAGAAATCTCCTAGTTTTAGGAGTTTTTGAGGAGTAATTTGGGGCTTTTGGGTATAGCAGGCTTGTAGAATCAAATTCATTTCGTATTCATCTAATTGGGACCATATTAAAACTCTTTTAAAAGTAGAAAGGTTGGGTGTTGACTCTAGAATAGGGTTCCTTTGTAAAAGTGACCTATTAGGCCTAGTAAGGAAAAAGGGAGCAACATTTTTTTAGGGTGATGTTCCAAATCTATTTGATTTTCTCATATGTTGTGTAACCCTTAAATGCTTATCTAAATCAGAATTTTTTTTGGTAATTTTTTTGAAAGTTAGGGTCAAAAGTCCAAAAATTAGGAAATGGAGGGGTACTAGGGAGGAGGCTTAGTTTGGGAGCAGTTTGGTTGATCTTTATAATAGTGGACATTGTGGGAACATGATGACTATTGAAAAGAGTTTAAATAGGTTGGATACATCCTAAGGATGGCTTGTGAATGATTCTTGGGTCTTGGGAATTTATTTGACCCTATTGGTGCAAGAAGGCCTAGTGAAATAACTAGGAAACATAGTGTGTTTTTTGGACAACATGTGGAGCCTCTTGATCTTCTTGAACAAATTGATCATTTTGATCTACACAATACTTAGAGTGAGAAGATCTAGGAAATGAGTCCTTGATAGGTAGAGATGGATTTGACAATGTCAAAGAGGGAGATCCTACAAGCATTGAAAGAGTTCTTGAATGACGAGAAGAAAAGAGATGAAGAAAGGAGGAAACAAAGAGAAGAAGAAAGGATGATGCAAGAGAAGATGGAAATAATGGAAAGAGAATTAGTTGAAAATAAAATGAGGTTGAAGGTACCTATTGAACTCCTAGAGGAGGAAGAAGCTAATAGTGACAAGGTTCAAGATGTTGGGGTAATGGAAAATGTTGAAGAAGAAAAAGAACCTAATGTTGAAGAGGTTCAAGAGGATGAAGAAAATGTGGAAGAAGAAGATGTTGGTGAAGAAAATAAAGAATCAAATCTTGGAGGACTTGAATGTGCTGGTATTTTTTTAATTGGGGTGGTGACATTTCCTTTGGAGGGTACAACGTCTGAAGGTACCCCTATAGTAGATTGTGAGGCTCGTGATACAACCTTAGTGATGGATGATCAGTTTGTGTGCTGAGGTAAATAGCATAAGGATGATTTGATAAGACCACCAGTCTCAGAAGAAGAAACTAAGGATGAAGAAGAGTTAGTAGCAATAATGGGCCATGATGAGGCCCAAGAGTTTGTGTATTCTCCAAGCATGGAGATATGGCAGATTGGTGACAAGAAAGAAGGGTACCTTTTGGTAGTACATTGGATGAGTTTTTAGGTGTCTACAATAATGGTAAGAGTTTAGAGCATGAAAATGCCTATGGATTGAAGTAAGCAGCAAGAAGAGTACACATTGCCAAGGAATGGAAAGCCTAAAGTGATTTTTGTTTTCCTAACATTTTTTATTTTCCTAACATTTTTTGTTTGCAGGCATTTCCAAGAGGACTTGGAAATTTACAATCTTGAGGAGTATGGTTCAAGAGCAGCTAAGGCTGGAAGGCTACCAGGGGGTCACATGGATGACCTTATGCATTGGAAGACTAGAATGACCAATACGGTCTCCCAAAATTTTAATTTGGGTAATTAGTGTCTATGAAACGTAATAGAATGAAATAAAATAAAATGTAGTGGCAAATGTCCTGATGGTCCTAATAAGGACCATAGGACCATATTAATGTAATATGGCAATATCATGCCAAGTAGAGTCAAGTAGGAGTCTTAAGGAGCTTAATGATGTGATAACATAACAAAATGACCAATGGCAAGCTTATAGGATATTAGGAGTTTATTTAAATAAGTTTTAGAATTTAAATATTTGAATAATAATGACTAATTGTGATTTGGAGGGAAACTCCAAAAATGGGATTAGTTTGCATAGTTAGAAGTTCCAACAACTTTGGGTCAGTTGGAAAGGTTAGTATGGGTCTATTTAAGTATTGGGAAACATGAAAATATAGGATGGTGTGGATCTACGATGCATTTTGTACCGACAGAATGAAAAAATAAAAAAAATCCAAGTTTTCTTGAAAGAATCTTGTTGTTTTGATGCTTAGTTAATTCATCGAAACATGGGAATGAATTGTGCACGATCTAAGGATGTAATAACATCATTTTATATCTATTTTTGGGGTTCTTATAATATATTTTGTTTCAAATTTGAAAATTTGTTGCTGATCATTTTAGAGCATTGAAATAACTCTATTTTGATCCTTTCAATGGTTTAATGGGCCATTCAATGAATGTATTTGTTGTTTCTCATTGAATGGAACCTATGTAACATAATTATGATATTACTAATCATTTGGATGCAAGAGAAGTTGATTTGGTGGGTGTACACCATAAGGAAGAGTGGGAAAAGGGCACAAAATTGATGCCACAAGTGTAGAAGTAGAGGATCTACCTTAACGATAGTATAATTTTATGAAAAATAGAAAAAATTTAATATTGAATACATGGTGTGGGACCTCTAGTTGAGGCTTGGAAGTGCTAGAAAGTAGAGATTGAGAAAGTCCTAGTTTTAGGAAGTAGAAATTTAATATTCCTCTAACTAGAACCATAGTAACAGTCTATGAAATGTGGAAAGGTTGGGTGTTGAGTCTAGGATAGGGTTCCTTTGTAAAAGTGACCTATTAGGCCTAGGAAGGAAAAATAGAGCAACAATTTTTTATGGTGATGTTCTGAAACATCCCCACCTAATTTTATGATATGTTGTGTAACTCTTAAATAGGTATCTAAATCTACAATTTAGTTTTTAACTATTTTGGAAGGTCTGGGTCAAAGTTCCAAAAATCATGAAATGGAGGGTTACTAGGGAGGAGGCCGAGTTTGGGAGCAGTCTGGATGATCTTTTTAATAGTGGACATTGTGGGAACTTGAGGACTATTGAAACAAGTTGAAATAGGTTGGATAAGACCTTAGGGTGGCTTCGGAATGAGTCTTGGCTCTTGGGAGTTGATTTGACCCTATTGGTGCAAGAAGGCCTAGTGAAACTACTAGGAACCATAGCATGTTTTTTAGACAGCATGTTGAGCCTCTTGATCTTGTTTAAGGGATTGATCATTGGGAACTATATCATATTGGTATAAGAGTGAGAATTTTTGGGAAATGAGTCCTAAAGAGGTGGAGATGGCTTTGACAAGGTCATAGAGGGAGATACTACAAGCATTGAAAGGGTTCCTAAATGAGGAGAAGAAAAGAGATGAAGAAAAGAGGAAACAAAGAGAAGAAGAAAGAATGATGCAAGAGAAGATGCAAAGGATGGAAAGAGAATTAGAGGAAAATTAAAGGAGGTTGAAGGTACTTGTTGAACTCTTTGAGTAGGAAGAACCTAACAATGACAAGGTTCAAGATGCTGGTGTAATGACAAGTAGTGAAGAAGAAAAGGAATCTAATGCTAAGGAGGTTCAAGAGTCTGAAGAAAATGTGGAAGAAGAAGATGCTGGTGATGACAACAGACAATCAAGTCTTGGAGGGCTTGAATGTGCTGGTAGTTTTTTGATTGTGATAGTGACATGTCCTTTGGAGTGTACAATGTCTACAAGTAGCCCTATAGTAGATTGTGAGGCTCATGATGCAACCTTAGTGATGGATGATCACTTTGTGTGCCAAGGGAAATGGCATAAGGATGCTTTGATAGTAGGAGTAGTCTCTAAAAAGGAGAGACCAAGGATGAAGAGGAGTTAGTAGAGATAATGGGCCATGAGGAGGCTCAAAAGTTGGTGAATTCTCCCAACATGGAGATATGGTATATTGGTAACAAGAAAGAAGGGTACCTTTTGGTGGTACATTGGATGAGTTTGCAGGTATGTGCTACCATGGTAAGAGTTCAGAGCAAGACAAAGCCTATGGAAAGCACTGAAAAGCAAGAACAGTACACATTTGCAAGGAATGAAAAGCCTAAAGTGAAGATGAAGAGGAGTAATGGAGGACAACAACAAGAAATGGTGCACTGGATCAAATATAATGATCTCTGGAAACCAAGAGTCAAAATAAATTTTTTTGTTCTCCTAACATGTTTTGTTTGTAGAAATTTCCAAGAGGACTTGGAAAATTTTCAAACTTGAGGAGTATGGTGTAGGAGCACCTAAGGCTTGGAAGACTACCAGGGGGTCACATGGATGACCTTAAGCATTGGAAGACTAGAATGACTTATAAGGTTTGTAAACATTATAATTTGGGCCATTAGTGCCTATGAAATGTAAGGAAAGATATAAAATCAAATGTAGTGGCAAATGTCCTAATGGTCATGGTAAGCACCATAGGACCAAATTAATGTAATATGGCAATATCATGGCAAGTGGAGTCAAGTAGGGCTCTTAGGAGTTTAATGATGTGATAAGGTCACAAAATGACCAATGCTAAGGTTATAGGTTATTAAGATTTTATTTAAATAAGCTTTAGAATTTAAATATTTGAATAATAACGACTAATTGTGATTTTGAGGGAAACTCCAAAAATAGGATTAGTTTGCATAGTTAGAAGTTCCATCCACTTTGGGTTAGTTTGAAAGGTTAGTATGGCTGGTCTATTTAAGCATTGAGAAACATGAAAGTATAGAATGGTATGGATCTGGGATACATTTTGTATCAATAGATTGAAGAAATCAATAAAATACAAGTTTTCTTGAAAAAATCTTGATGCTTTGATGCTTAGTTGATTGATCTAAACTTGGAAATGGATTTTGGGTGATTTAAGGATGCAATAACATAATTTTATATCTTATTTTGAGGTTCCTATAATCTATTTTATTTCATATTTGAAAAGTTTTTGTAGGTGATCATTTTGGAGCATTGAAATAACTCTATTTTGATCCTTTCAATGGTTTAATGGGCCATTCAATGAATGCATTTTTTTTTTATCATTGAATAGACCCCATGTAACATATGTATGATGTTACTAATCATTTGGATCCAAGATAATTTGATTGGGTTGGTGTACACCATGAGGAATTGTGGGAAAAGAGCACAAAATTGATGCCACAAGTGTAGGAGCAGAGGAAATGACTTAATAGGGGTATAATTTTATACAAAATAGTCAAATTTAATGTTGAATACATGGTGTAGGACATTTGGTTAAGCTATGCAAGTGCTAGGAAGAGGGGGATTGAGGAAGCCCTAGTTTTAGGGGTTTTGAGTAGTGATTTGGGGATTTTAGGTATAGGAGGCATGTAGAATCAAATTGGTTACATATTTCTCTAATTGGGACCATATTAACACTTTTTGAAAGTGGAAACTTTGGGTGTTGAGTCTGGGATAGGGTTCCTTTGTAAAAGTGACCTATTAGGCCTAGGAAGGAAAAATGGAGCAGTAGTTTTTTAGGGTGATATTCAGAAATAACCCTACTTGATTTTTTGATATGTTGTGTAACAATTAAATGGGTATCTGAATCTGAAATTTAGTTTGTAAGTGTTTTGGAAGTTCGAGCTCAATAGTCCAAAAATTAGGAAATGGAGGGCTACTAGGGAGGAGGCCTAGTTTTCGAGTTGTTTAGATGATCTTTATAATACTGGACATTGCAGGAGCTTGATGAATATTGAAACAAGTTGAAATAGGTTGGATAAGACCTTAGGATGCCTTGGCAATGAGTCTTGGATCTTGGGAGTTGATTTGACCCTATTGGTGCAAGAAGGCCTAGTGAAACAACTAGGAAACATAGTGTGTTTTTTTGATAGCATGTGGAGCCTCTTGATCTTGTTGAAGGGATTGATCATTAGGCTATGCATCAAAGTTATTAAATATTTTTCTAGACATTTCTCTCAATAAATAGAAAACTAAGTTTTACTCTCCAGTGCTCTAAATTTCTTTGAAAATCTATTCTCTATGTTGGAAGTCAATTATGTGCTTAAAATTTATTTGAGAATATGTTTCCATGTTGGAAGTCATTAAAGATTTTGTTAAAAGAATTTCTCAAGAAATTGAAAACTAAGTTTTACTCATCTATGCTCTAAATTTCTTTGAAAGAATATTATCCACATTGGAAATCGTTAAAGATCTTGTCAACAAAATTTCACAAGAAATATCATACAAATTTGTATTACTCAGTTCTTTAAACTATTTCTAAAAATATGATTTCCATACTCAAAGAATAAACAAAGATTTTACATTTAAAATAATATATCCCTAAAATCTTGTTTTGTATAAGAATAGTTGTAGGGGTAGTAGTAGTACTAATAAAGGGGGGATCTTATATTGTATGTTAAAAAGGATAAGCAAGGTTGTATGAAGTTGAAAAAGATTATTGGAAGTGAGTGGAGGATTAGCAATCCACATATTCACCACAAAGGGGTTTGGGGAGAAATGGAAGCTAGGAAATGGGGCCTTCAAAATAGTGTACGAAGGCACACTGGGAAATGAATGAGCAGTGGCAATGAAGAAGATCCAACACATGGAGAGACATGGTGAGGGCATTGATCAAGTAATTAATGAAATAGGGTGCCCTTATTCTTAGATGTCATGAGCAGAGAGAATTTGTTTTTGCATTTAGCTTGGTCTAATCCATAATTAATTAGGAAATTCCATTTTAGAATTGGACAACACAAAACTAATTCATATATGGTATGATTTGATTGAAATATAATTTTTGATCCTTATACAAATGAGATTAAATAGTTCCTTATTTCATTTTAGGTAAACTTTGACATAATGGAAGAAAATATCACTCGAATGAAAGTAAGAACACTGAAACCATAAAGTGCAAACATCACTTGAATGAAGGTAAGAGCACATAGAAAAATTGATAGAGAAATAAAAGGAAATTTTATTAGGAGTATCAGTAGGCATTTTATGTGGAGAAGATCTTCAAGCATTCAGTAATCTTGGAGCTCAAGAAAGACTCGGATTTAGAAAATTTATTTCTAGAGTTTGCCAAAACACATGAATTTGGGTTAATAAATTTTCACTCTTCATTTTCTATTAAAGTGGTCTACACCAGACAGGACAACATTCCCTTTGACATTCCAGGGAATGACACACTAGCACCGATTGCCTTTCAACTAGCAATGAGTAAGTTCTCTTGAATATTTATTTATTATGTTTTTCTAGGTTTTAGATTTTCCTCTGATGGAATTTTTTGTAGAGGAATTGAACAATATGAAGATAAATGTGAGTAATCCCTGCAAATTAGTCAGAATGTGGGTTGAGCAAGTCATTAAGATGGGGAATGGATATGTGAATGATGGGAAAAATTTGAGAGGGTTCCTTGTGGTGGGCTATAATCACCTTATGCAAACTTCAGAAGAATAATATATGTGTGTAGAAGGGAAAAGAATTAAAAACAAATGACACTATTTACAATTAGGACATGAGAGTGAAGGTTAGGTTCTATCATCATACTTCCATTTCAATTCCTCTATCAAGAATAAGGGAAGCCATTAGAGACTTGAAGCAGCTTCACGACATGGATCCAATTACATTATGCACCTACAAAATCTCTACTGATTGAAATGATTTGTGTTGATTCATATTAAGGGAATCAATTGGTCTACAAATTTATATTTTTAGGTACGGTTTACATAATGGAAGAAATAAAGTGTAAACAGAGCTCCCATCCAGAGAAACCTATATAGGGAGAAAATTTGTAATGTCCCCTTTCTTTTGATTTGTGACTCTGCAACACTCAGTGATTGTTCTGTCAGTAGTTAGATAGTGAGTGATCATATCAGTGGTAGAATAGGGCTCAATCATAGAATAAAGGAAACTATAACTTTTTGTCTTTCAATTTGAACAAGATAGTTGTGTCTGGGGTATGTGCAAGATCATGAGGGGCCAAACTATGCCCTTAAGTGGCAATGAAAAATCAGCAAATCAGGGTTAGTCAACTTGACGTGAAAATTTCAACTAGCTATGAACCTAATATCAAAAAGTTGTAAGAATATAATCTATAGAAAATTGAATGTTTTTTCTAAACTACTAGGCCTTTTTTGAGAAAAAGTTAGTATGATTGGTGAAAAGTATAGATTTCAATGCAGCAGTGCAAAAATTTTAGGAAAAAAATAAGAAGTAGGTGTATGTCTGACCACCTTAATCATAATCAAATGATAATATTTTATTAGAAGATTTTATATATAAGTAGTAGACTCATGCTTAGATGTGATGCATATTTTTTTGTAATTTTATTCCAAAAAAAAATTAATTATGAATTTTTTGCTACAACATTTTCAAAATAAAAAAATCTCGTGTCTGATCACCTTAACTCATTCAAAACTTTACAAAATTCAAATTTTATTTTTTTTCCTTATAGTAGGAAAAGCATAGAATGTGACGCATTTTTTGGATTTCAAAAATGTTATACCGTCTAAAAGTTATAGTCATTTTTCAATCAATATATAAATCAGCACTTTAGAGGTAGGTCAATTAGAAAATAACTAATAATTACTTATCGAATTCAAAATTTGATAGCAATTATATCGATAGAAAGCTGATAATCTCCTTAAGATACCCTTTTCATTTTATCAAATTCAGGAGAAAAAAAAGTCATCAGCTACATTGTCAAAGTTTTGAACTAACATCGCCACTTTTTGGCGCCTTATGATCTTGCACATACCCTCTATCTAATGAATAAACAATTCAGTCTATAGTTAAAGGGTCTATTGGGTTCAAGAAGAGAAGAATAAAAGTACAGAAGCTGAGATCTAATCAATTATCTAGTGGCTAATGAGGAAAAAGTTGTCAGTGCATTTGTAACTTGCAATCTAAATATTTCCAAATCAGCAGAAGTTATGCCTCTCTGTCAAATAATATCTTTTTTCCAATTCCATTTGTCACACATTTGTATCAAAGTTAACAGTCCTATATGAGGTGAATATGTGGACTTTAACCATCCCAAATAAATGGTATAGGTTTATAAAATTCTATAATCTACAAAGACCTTTGATATAATAATCCAAGGTTCTTAGAGCCATCCATAAATCTTGAAATAGAAAAATAATTCTTGAGAAAGGGTATATTTGGTCTTCACTCACTAGAATTTCACTGCAAATGTTAAATCTAAGAAAAAGTCATTTGCATAATCACCAATGAATATTTAAAAAGGTTGCTTATATTTAAATATCCTTAAAAAAATAATGACTCAAAATTTTGATAAATCGTTAAAAAGAAATTCTATCACAGATTTATGTATGAGACAAGTGATTGAACATAGAGAGGGAACTGTGGCATTGAAAACTTAGAGGACTATGGTAGTGATCTCCTTGGGCTAATGATGACTTCCAACAAGAAACATGAGGAATGAAATAAATTGAGCATGTGTATAGATGAAATAATTTCAGAATGGAATTTGAAGTTAGCACTATGTTGGGTAATGAAAGTGGAGAAATTAATTTTGGTGGTGAAACAAGTGCTAGTGTTGGAACATATTATTCTAGGCAGAACAACCTTGTGGATGGTGCATAGTATAATAGTGGTTATGGACGATAAGACCTTGGATTCGGAAAGGAGAATGACAATAGTGACACAATGGGTTCAAGAAAAAGTGTTGGACAAGAAAATGTGAGTGATTTAGAGGGAATGGGTTTTGACAACCAAACATGACATCTTTCCTCCTCGAGAGGTTGCAATGCCTCTGTAGTTGTTGGGTTGAGGACTCTAAATGTGGTTTCAAAGGAAATGATATTTGTGGTAGAGGACTAGTCTCATTCATTTGTATTTATAATTTCTTAATGGTAATTTTTATTTGTGGAATAGAGTTTTTATATCTATCATTTTTCCTAGAAGGCTGCTATGATTTACATTATTTTAGATTTTATTTCATTCTAAGAACAATTAGATTTGGATAAGTCAATAACATTACATTTCCATGGACACAAAAACCCTTGATTCATGGACCTAAAAACACACGATATAGAGAAAGTTCTATAAACTTCCTTGCACATTACCTACATGGCATAGGATCTATTCATTTCTTGGCTCTCTTAAAATCCCAGAATTACTATAAGCTCTACCTTTTCCCAGATCCTAAGATCTCTACTATATTAGTAGCCTTTAGTAGAACCTCCCTGTGCAATGGTTTGGAGCTATACTTATAATGGTTGCCTGCCTTCATATCTTCTTAAGTGATTAGACATTTCCATCTTTCAATTCTCTTGGTTCATGCATGGGATCCTTGTAATATCCAATGGAAATTATCCAATTGTATCCTTTTATATATGTATACGGTAAATTCATAAATATATTATGGGCACTTATCACAATGACATTGAATATTCTATTAGGGAATGGCTTTATTGATAAGCTATAAGATGTGGGTTATGAACAGAGTAGCAAAATAAAATGAAAGTCATGAACTACAAGAAAATGCAGGGCATATTGACATGTTATTCGACATACTATACATGAGCTAGCTACTAGGCGATCATACTCTATGATGGAAGGGTTTACAATATGTTTGAATAATGATCTTGGCATGTCCTCTCAAGAACTTTAATGGAAATTCAACAGACAAACAGGGTATTGATTTCAAGAATAAATCCCTAATGTAGTGAAACCTTTTTTACAAACCCATCTTACTAATCTAATAAATTTAGGATTTAACAGTGGATGCTAAATCATTACAAAAGAAATTTGGACATAATTAATTGATACATATCTGCCAATATGGTTGAACCTCCCAATCTTTTTCTTTCTTGCATTTCTCCCATTCATGAGTATTTCAATGTCCCTGCAATATCAATTTCCCATTCTTCCTTTTCCATAGTCCATTTAGGCATCAATCGGGCCCTCTGGAACTAACATACAATTGAAGCACGAGCAATAAAAAAATAGAGCACTTCTTCAGGGCTTCCCCATAATTCAACCCATAACACTCACATGCAAACCCATTAAAACACAATAATTCTACCATCGCACATTAAAATGACACCCACTCAACCTGCATTTCCAATCAACCAGAATGTTAAAACTTTCAGAAAATACAATCCAAATGGATACGAAACCCCCCACCTCTGGATCTACCATTAAACCTCACTTTTGAAGCTCAAATATTGTAACCATAATAAAACATAGCAATGCAACCACCACCCATGACCAACAACTCCTCCAAGAATTAACCATTCTCTTCATGACACCCACTCAATATGCAATTGCAGCTGCTCACTCATATATTTTCTTGCAGACAGATGATACTATTTCAGTCATCCCAAATCAATCACCAAATCTTGAAGAATCAATGCAGCCATGTAATTTCCAGCCTCCAATCTCATCTATTACAAGCAAATTAAACATTCTTTTCCCCTTCCTCCTTTTCAATCTCCTCACTCGCCATCACCATCGACAGTTAACAATCTGCAAAGTTTCTAAAATAGTCATGGAAATAGTCATGCCCATATAAAACTATTGAAAAATGGAGCGTCTGCAATGGTAACATGTTTTTAAATTCAATGGTACAATTTTTTTTTTCTTGATTTTTTTAAAATTCCAAATGCTTTTTTGCTCAACACTAAATATAAAATAACAAAATCCCAAATTATTCATTCATCTATTCAAATGAAAAATAAATAAATTGGACAATAGACTGAAATCAATTAAATATTTTTTCTAATACAAAAAATATTAAATAAATTAGTTAGAAGATTTTTAGAGAAAATTGTTAATTTTAAAAAAATTAATTGAAAAGGAAAGGTGGCCATGCTTAAAGTTTCAATAAAATTTTTTATTGGTTAGAAATTATTAAACCTAAAACATTAAGAAATTTTAAATTTAGGTCAAAATGAAGTTTAAATTTTAATAAAATTATAATTGAGTTGACAAATTAAAATTAAAATATATAATTGTACAATTGATGCAACAATATATATTTTAAATTAATATCGACTTGTATGTTAAATGGTAAATTATTAAAACCAAAAATATTTTTGCATAGCTTACATAGTATACATATAAAACTTTCTATAAAAGATAGTATTCCACATCACTTAGGACTTGATTTAGTTTAGTGGCAATTTGAGCAAAAGCATAGGTTTTTTCATCAATAATATTTTGATTTAATTTAGTTGTAGAAAGGCAATCTCCATCATCATTAATTTTTTTAATTAATTCAACACATCAAATGTATGGCATCTACTATTTGATTATTGTAAGTGTTATCCAAAAATTCCCTATCATTCATTTTTGGCCACATAATCCTATTCGGCGGTTCCTGATTCATCCCCATCATTCTGATTCACCTTTCTATCAGTGGGTCTTGTTTCAAAAAAGCATCAACGGTGATCTCATGATCACAAGGAATATTCCTTGCCCTTGTGATCATGTGACTACCGTTGGATGAGAATCTTCAACCGATTAGTGGGCCCAGTGGTTGTTTTCAAAGAACGCTAGCGGTCTATCACATGATCACATAGCCCCTTTTTAGGCTATGTGAACATGCGACAAACCATTAGCCGTGTTGATAAGAGCTTGCAATTTGGGCAGTGGGCCCTTGGCTGGTGATGTGTCCGCTTCTCAGTGGCCGGCTGGTGACGAACATATGAAGGTGGGTTCGGATTTCTTAAACAAGGTGGCAGTCAGCGGCTAACATCATACGATTGGTCACATGATTGGATGGGCTCTTCTAAGCCCATTCAACCATGCGATAAACCGTCGGTAGTTTCGGTGGTGGTAATTCACAGTTCGGGCAGTTAACATCATGCGAAAAACCCCTAGCGGTCAATAGGGCTTCGACGGGATTGCAGTTTGGTGACGTGTCCAGTCTCCAGTGGGTGGCTGGCGGTCAGTGAAGGTTTGATAGGTGGCGGATCTTGTGGGCCCCAATTGTCTTGCGTGGAAGAGTGACATTTTTCAAAGGACTTGTCGCATGATCGCATGAAGGCCTTTCAGCTCATATGATCATGCGACCATTGACATTTTCGAAGGGCGGAGGCAAGTTTTCAAAAACTTGTCGCATGATCACATGAACACCTTTTGGCTCATGCGATCATGCGACCATTGCTTTGTCAAAGAGGTGTAGCCTATTTTAGTGGACTCTCTTCCAAGGAGAATGCTTGCAAGTGTGGGCAGGTAAAAAATTTATGATTTCTGAGGGCGGTTGTAGTCAAAGAATTTGCAAAGGATTTTTAGGCTACCGTTTGAGTCCTTTCCAGTATGGGATTGGATTTGAACATTCATGACAGAGTCCAGCTTGCAAAGAGGTAGATGGATGAGGTCTTTTGTCTGCAGGTTGATCAATTCAGGGATGGACACGCAAAGAAATATCTGATCGGTTGAGATATTTGCACATTTTCATTTATGATCACAAGTGACCGATTTTAGGGATGATTATTATAATGCATATCTATGTATCCCTCATTGAGATATTTTTGTTTTTCTGCCTGCATCCAGAGTTGTATATATTGTTTCTTTTGGAGCTTTTGAGCTCAGAATTGACATTTTGTAAAAAGAAAGACTCTTTTCTTGGAAAACTATCTATAGCATTTCTTCCTGCTCTCTGGTTTTCCACATCTTGTAAATTTTGATTGATGAATTCAAATATTGCAAAGCATTTTGTGGCACTCTTGTTGTCCTCATGCCTTCTTGTTTGAGTTTGTCTCTTATTGGATTGAAGTTTATGAATGTTGTCAATAGAAGTTGGGGTTCCTAGTCCCTCTCACTTTTTGTGATTCTATATGTTACTGTGTCTGATCTAATTTAGGTGTTTTGTGGGTATACTACAGCCCCTAGTAGCCTTGTCTCATTCCTACACCTAGTTGCAGAAAAAGGATGTTTGTTTGCAGGTCATAGGTTGAGTTTTTTTTGTTCAAGCCTTTCTATGAAATACTTATGCAAACCTATCCAGTGAGTGGTGACCTATTAGACCTGATTCCTCCATTGGTCTCATTCCTCTATACTGAGATCCAAGCCCCCCAGTTTTGGTGCATCACCTAGTAGGTAGATTTGCTTTCTGTCATTTCCATTTTTATGCATTCCTTCTATCCCTTTCTCTCAAAAGTTTTACTTTTCTGTCTAAGAGCAAATCAGGGTGATTATCCAAGAGGAACTAGCCTAGAATCTGGAGGTCTCATCTTAGTTAGCAAAAGGTCCCACAACCTTGAGATGATTCCCATGTTATACTGGATTATCAAGACTACGAGAGCTTGAGATTAGAGGCACAAATTCAATGTATAACAATTTCTGGCACACCCGGTGGGACCAGAAAAGAAGTTCATTTGTTGAAGATTGTGTCATCTCTGATATGTAGATTGCATAATACAGACCTTTAGAGGTTGTTCTATCAAGTATATCTGGCGACTCCACTAGTTTCAAAGATTTAGGCTAGCATTGTTTAAGGTTTATGAGAAAGATCAAGACTAGAAGCTCAAAGTCTACTAAATTTTTAGAGTTTCCCTTGAAAAGAAGTGACAAAGGTAGGTCAACTCAGAGAGAATCTCTTGCAAGAAGAGTCCAATCTACACCTCCTGATACTTCAGAGAGGAGACCTCTCCTCTTTCATTTCAGAAGAAGAGGCAGATCTCTAACCGGAGATCTAGAAGAAGAAGAAGATCCAAATCTAGCAAGTACAGCTCATATAGTTGTTAATCTTCAGGTTACACCTCCTACAATGGCTAGAAATTTTTCCTTTGCACCTTTCAATCAGGAGAGCCCATTAAATTTTCTAGTGCATCATGATGTGCCCTTGGTGGCATTGAAGAGTATACCTAATTTCGTAGGGGAGGGACAGAAAATAGCCTTTGAGCACATAAGAGATGTGACCACCATCTGTAGCATACACAACATTACTCAAGAGGATGTGGCCACAAAATTATTAGCAGCATCTCTGAAAGGTAAGGCTCTAGAGTGGTTTAGAACTTTAACTGTTGGTTCTATTACTTCATGGGATGAATTAGGGGATACATTAAGCAGCCATTTTGAGGATAAATCAGATAATTAGTCTCTAGTTGAGCAATTAACAACTATAAAGAGAGACACTCAAGAGAAAATGATAGATTATAATAGTAGATTCCTTAAAACATGGAATAGAATCCCAGTCTCTGTAAGGCCATCAGATGACCATGCATTCCTGTACTACTTGCAAAGTCTAAATAATTTTTTTTTTGTCATGATCCAGTCCATGGGTGGTACCACTTTACCCCAAGCCTTTGACACTGCTTTCAAGGCTGAAAATTGTTTGATCTAAGCAGGCATGATACAGAGAAGACCTCCCATGCCTATCTTTCCTAGTCTTCAGCCCATTGCACCTGCACAAGTACCCCCATTTACCCCTATTCCCACAATTTCAGCACCTCAAGCTAGTACCAGTGGTCAGGAACATGCTGCAACAAATTTCTCCCAAGAGTTGCAAGAGGTGAAGAGTAGTTAGCAAACCAATATACAAGAAATGACAAACTTGCTGCAGACTCTAACCAAAGAGGTCACAAACTTGAAGAAACAAAACCAAGGCATCAAGCCACCCTTCCAATCACAAGGCCAAAGTCCTAATTAGCAATACCAAAATCAAGGACAACCTTATCAACAAAATAGGCCACCATACCAAGGAGGCTATCAAGGGAAAAGACAAATTTTTAATCAAAGACCATTCCAACCGTATAACCCTGCACCTCTTAATTCTATAAATCCAGTCAGGGATATGGTTCCTAATCAAAACAGTATGGCCATAGATAATGAATGGTGTTTCCCTTGCAATCAGCCCCACAACCAGGCTATGTGTTCTAATGGATGGATGAACCAAGCACTAATGGTTCAAAATGCTTCACAAACTCAAACAGAAGCTCCTTCTAGTGGGACAGCTGCTCAACAAGAAACACAAGGGAATGAGACTGCTCTTTTCAATTGGGAGCAACCAGATTTCAATGGAGTCAATGATGAAGCTACTTTTGTTGCCTACACAAGAGAAAAAAGGAGAGTCCAAGACATGGAGAGAGAAGATTCTGGTACTAAGGCCACTACATCTGTAGAGCCACTGCAACAAGTTGCCCCTATCACATCCAAGGAGGTCCCTGTTGGCACAAGCAAAGAGGGCCAAGTTCCAAAAGAGGTAGAACCCATCATAGAAAAAGCACAATAAAGGGTACACACTGTGGCACCTTATAATATTGTAGACAACATGAAGAAGGTGAATGTCACCATGTCTATGTGGGACTCTTTGTCTATTACAGGACAACCTGAAATTTTGGGGAAGGCCATGAGGGAGGCAACAAATCCTCAACCTGCAAAAGAAACTGCAAAACTAGTGTTGGTCAACACTGATCAAGAAAAGGAGACTCCAACTAGAAACTCCAAGGCCAATACCATGCAAGGTAGGAATTTAAAGCCACCTCCCTTTTACATATCTTTAATTATTGGGAAATCTTTAGTGCATAATTGTATGGTAGATAGTGGAGCTACTAGCACTGTAATGCCCAAGAAAGTGGCTGATCAATTAGGACTTAAATATGAACCCTTCCAAAAGAAGGTTACACAACTTGATGGATCCTTAGTCAGTACTATAGGTGTGGCCAAGGACACTAGTTTAATTCTCCATGCTAGTCCTAATTTTTCCATTATCCTTGACATATATATCATAGATCTTCCTGCATTGTTTGCCATATGTCTCTCAAGGGAGTTCACAGCCAAGATAGGAAGTTATCTTTCTTCCGACTAGTCTCACATGATCTTTCATACAAGGTATGGTACCAAAGTCACCATTAAATTAGAAGCCTTAGCAATACATCATATAGAGCCATATGTGTCCAATTCCATCAATACTAATTGTCCTATATTTGATGACAATGATTTCCCAACCACTAGTGAAGCAAGCACCAAAATTGAGAATATCCCTGATATTCTCCTAGATGAAAGAACCTTAGAGACCCAAGAGAGTCGTGTTTGGGATTTTGGTTTGGGGAGTTATCTGATTCAAGAAAGTGGAGCCATAGAACCAAGCCTTCTCAAAGAATACACTGATTCAAATGATCGGGATAATTAGGTCTGGGAACATTTTTTTATGGAGCTAGAAGTAGACATGGTTCTAGTGGAGGTGCTATGCTGGTGTCCCCAAAAGGAGAAAGGTATTATAATGCCTTTAGATTTAGTTTTTCCTGCACCAGCAACACTACAGAGTATGAAATTCTGGTTAATGGACTAGAATGGGCTAGGAAAAGAGGGCTTAAAGTGTTAAAAGTATATGGTGACAGTGAACTCATTGTCAACCAAATAAGAGGGATGAGTGCAACCAAAAATGATGTCATGAAAGCATACAAACATAGAGTTTGGGATGAAATTGAATATTTCCATGCTCTCAATATCATTTCTATCCCTAGAAAATTAAATCAAAATGCTGATAGGTTAGCTGCTATTGGATCTCAGTTTGACATCCCCAATAGCATTTCAAAAGAGGTAGATCAGTAGCACATCAAGATTATTGTCAGACCTTCAATTCCAGATAATAATATTAGTTGGCAAGTGTTTTACAATGATGAACAAGTTCTGTAGTTCTTGTTTGAAGATGTCTTTTCAAGGAAAAATCAAGAGAGATTATCATAGAGCTATGGTGATCAAGTGATACAACTTAGATCTAATAAGATGCCTAAGGGTCTTGTCACCTTAGGAACTATCTTCAACAAGGATGATGAAGTCAAGAAAAATAAAGCTAGCCTAGTAGTCCAATAGGAACATTGTGCTGAATTAGAGTTGGAACCAGGTAAGAGCCTACAATTTGGAAAAGTAAACACTAATTCAGAAAAGAAAGCTTACATTGAATTAATCAAAGAATTCAGTGATGTTTTTGCATGGGGGTATGGAGACCTCAAGGGTTTTGATCCTACCCTTGCTCAACATACTATTGAATTGGAGCCTAATGCTAAACCAGTAAGGCAAAAGCAAAGGCCTGTTAATCCCAAGCTTGAAACACTGATGCATAAGGAAGTACTCAAACTAATAGAAGGTGGCATCATCTACACCATCAAACATACTAGTTGGGTTTCCAACCTTGTTCCTATCAGGAAGAAGAATGGGGAGTTGAGGTTGTGTGTTGACTTCAGGGATTTGAACAGAGCCTCATTAAAAGACTGCCATCCACTACCCTCTATGGAACGAATTATACAATGTGTCTCTGGATCTGAGAGATTCTCATTGTTGGATGGCTATTTAGGATACAATCAAATCTTAGTGAAAGAAGAGGATCAATATAAGATTGCATTTACAACCAAGTGGGGAACCATGGCATATCAGAAGATGCCCTTTGGTTTGTCAAATGCAAGTGCTACATTTCAAAAGGCAATGGATATGGCCTTTAAGGGCCTCATGTACAAGTTTGTGCTAGTCTACTTAGATGACATAATTGTCTACTAAAAGCATGCAGTAGACCACATTAGACATTTGAGGTGGATTTTTGAAAGATGCAGAGAATTTGGGATATCCCTTAATCCCAAGAAATGTGTGTTTGTAGTTCATGAAGGAAAACTATTGGGATATGTAGTATCCAAAGAAGGAATTATAGTGGACCCTGAGAGAATTGTAGCCATCTTAGAACTACCATTATCACATCAAAAGAAAAGTCTCGAATCTTTCATAGGAAAGATTAATTTTGTTAGGAGATTCTTGCCTAACATTGTAGGGTTACTCAAGCCTTTGAGAGCCATGTTGAGGAAAGGTTCAGCTTTAGTTGGACCAAAGAAGGAAAAGTTAACTTTCAAGCTATTAAAGAAACCTTAACATAAGCTCCTACTCTCCTAAACCCAAATTTTAGTAAGGATTTTATCCTTTATGCTTATGGGGGTCATGATGCCATATTTGCAATGTTGACTCAAGAAAATGTTGAAGGATTGGAGCAACCTATTGCTTTCTTTAGAAAAGGTTTAGAAGAGTATGAACAAAGATACTCTTTTGTAAAAAACATGTTCTTACTATGGTAAAGAGCCTCAAAAAATTCAGACATTTTTTGACCCATAGCAAGGTGCATTTGATGGTTACTCATCCAAGTGTCAAAGAATTTTTTCTTTCTAAGGATCTAAATGAAAAAAGAGTTGGTTGGATCACTATGGTGATGGAATATGACATAGATATTCAGATTACCAATCTAGTTAGAGGAAGAGGTCTTTGTGAGCATCTGGCAGAAGATGGAAGTTCAAAGAAATTGGAATATATAGATGCATCTTTGGTGGTGCATTCTACAGGAGAGCAAGCCAAGGCAGCTAGCTAGTTACTTAATATGATCAATTATTTGAAGACAGGACAATGTCCTGCAGGCCTAGATTCAGCAAAAAGGAGGTATTACAGGCTACAATCTGTTCCTTTTGTGCTGATAGATGAAATTCTTTTCAAAAAGGACCACAATGGTGTCCTTCTAAGATGCATAGATTCAGAAAGGGTTGTAGATGTCTTATTTGAGTTTCATGATGGAGCTTCTGGTGGCCATTTCTCTCCTAGGACTATAGCTTTTAAGATCATGAGGGCTGGATACTATTGGCCATCTATCTTCAAAGATAGTCATGATTATGTTAGAAGATGCGTCAAATGTGCTATTTTTGTAGGGAAAGAAAGATTTGCAGCTCTGCCCCTACAGCCAGTAAAAACAAAGCAGCCCTTCATGAAGTGGGGTATAGATTTCATTGGCATGATTAACCCTCCATCTAGTGCAGGACACAAGTGCATAATCACTGCAACTGATTATTTCACTAGGTGGACAGAAGTAGTTGCTTTAAAAGAAGCTAATGAGAGTGTTGTTTTAAGTTTTTATGATGACATCATTCATAGATTTGGCATTCCAAATTATATAGTTTTAGACAATGCATTAGCATTTACAGGTCTCAAAGTCTCAGAGTGGGAAGTCAAGAAGGGCATTTTTCTGAATACAAGTTCCAATTACTATCCTCAGGGGAATGGTTTGGTAGAATCAACAAATAAGAATCTAATTAGAATAATCAAAAAGACCCTGCAAGACAGTCAGAGGGATTGGCATACTAAATTAAAATCTGCCTTGTGGGTAGATAGAATTACCCCAAAGAAAATCATTGGTAATTCCCCATACATGTTGGTGTGTGGTAGAGAGGCCAAGTTATCTATTTCAACTAAATTACTAGGCTTGCACTTGGCCACTCAGTATGCCTTGTTTGAGGAAAGTGATCCTATGTGAATCAGATATGCCCAGTTGATGGAGCTAGAAGAGATCAGAGATAAATCAATGCAAGATATGGCATTCCATTAGAGTCAAAAAAAGAGAAGCTTTGATAAAATAGCTAGGGTCAAAAACTTTAAGGTTGGAGATGTAGTTCTCAAATGGGATGAGTTCAGGTCAAAACTTGGCAAGCACACGAAGTTTGATTCCTTTTGGGGTGGACCATTTGTTATAACAGAGTGCAAAGGATCTAACACTTTTCAGCTTTCAACCCTTAAAGGAGATGCCCTGCCAATCTCAGTGAATGGTTTCCACTTGAAGCCTTGCTTTGAGGTTAATCCCTCTCTGTAGGTCCTTCTTGTAAATCCTTGTAAATATTTTTCATGCTTTCTTCTAGCTTTCTAGTTTAGTTTTTCCCTATTTTCCAAGAGGTGCTCATGCACAGGTTTGTCTTCCCGGTTTAGTTTTGTCCCTCTCCCTATCAAAAAAAAAATTTTGTGCTCAAGAGATGACCCCATGCCCAATGGATTTTGTCAAGGCAATTGGTCCAATGTCTAGCAGGCTAACATCCCACAGAGGTTGCCAAAATGTTATCCAAAAATTCCCTATCATTCATTTTTGGCCACATAATCCTATTCGATAGTTCCTGATTCATCTGCGTCATTCTGATTCACCTTTCTGTCAGTGGGTCTTGTTTCAAAAAACATCAACGGTGGTCACATGATCACAAGGAATATTCCTTGCCCTTATGATCATGCGACTACCGTTGGATGAGAATCTTCAACCGATCAGTGGGCCCAGTGGTTGTTTTCAAAGAATGCTAGCGGTTTTTTGCATGATTGTATAGCCCCTTTTTAGGCTATGTAAACATGTGACAAACTGTTAGCCATGTTGATAAGAGCTTGCAGTTTGGGCAGTGGGCCCTTGGCTAGTGATATGTCCGCTTCTCAGTGGCTGGCTGGTGACAAACATTTAAAGGTGGGTCCAGATTTCTTAAATGAGGTGGCAGTCAACGGCTAACATCATACAATTGGTCGCATGATCGCATGGGCTCTTCTAAGCCCATGAAACCATGTGACAAATTGTCAGCAGTTTCGGTGGTGGTGGTTCACAGTTTGGGTAGTTAACATCATGCGACAAACCCCTAGCGGTCAACAAGGCTTCGGTGGGCTTACAATTTGGTGATGTTTCCAGTCTGCAGTGGGTGGTTGGTGGTCGGTGAAGGTTTGATAGGTGGCAGATCTTGTAGGCCCCAATTGTCTTGTGTGGAAGAGCGACAGTTTTCAAAGGACTTGTCGCATGATCACATGAAGGCCTTTTAGCTCATGCGATCATGCGACCGTTGACATTTTCGAAGGGCGGAGGCAAGTTTTCAAAAACTTGTCACATGATTGCATGAAGGCCTTTTGGCTCATGCGATCATGCGACCATTACTTTGTCAAAGAGGTGTAGCCTATTTTGGCAGACTCTCTTCCAAGGAGAATGCTTGCAAGTGCGGGCAGGTAAAAAATTGATGATTTCTGAGGGTAGTTGCAGTCAAAGAATTTGCAAAGGATTTTTAGGCTACCATTTGAATCCTTTCCAGTATGGGATCGGATTTGAACATTCATGGCAGAGTCCAGCTTGTAGAGAGGTAGATCGATGAGGTCTTTTTTCTACAAGTTGATCAATTCAGGGATGGACACGTAAAGAAATATCTAATCGGTTGAGATATTTGCACATTTTCATTTATGATCAAAAGTGACCGATTTTAGGGATGATTATTATAATGCATATCAATGTAGCCCTAATTGAGATATTTTTGTTTTTCTTCCTACGTGTAGAGTTGCATATATTGTTTTTTTTGGAGCTTTTGAGCTCAAAATTGACATTTTGTAAAAAGAAAGACTCTTTTCTTGGAAAACTATCTGTAGCATTTCTTCTCGCTCTCTGGTTTTCCACATCTTGTAAGTTTTCATTGATGAATTCAAATATTGCAAAGCATTCTATGGCACTCTTGTTGTCCTCATGCCTTATTGTCTGAGTTTGTCTCTTATTGGATTGAAGTTTATGAATGTTGTCAATAGAAGTTGGGGTTCCTAGTCCCTCTCACTTTTTGTGATTCTGTATGTTACTGTGTCTAATTTGATTTAGGTTTTTTGTGGGTATACTACAGCCCCTAGCAGCCTTGTCTCATTCCTACACCTAGTTACAGAAAAGGATGTTTGTTTGTAGGTCATAGGTTGAGTTTTTTTTGTTCAAGCCTTTCTATGAAATACTTATGCAAACCTATCCAGTGAGTGGTGACCTATTAGACCTGATTCCTCCATTGGTCTCATTCCTCTATACTGAGATCCAAACCCCCCAGTTTCTGTGCATCACCTAGTAGGTATATTTGCTTTCTGTCATTTCCATTTTTATGCATTCCTTCTATCCCTTTCCCTCAAAAGTTTTGCTTTTCTGTCTAAGAGAAAATCAGGGTGATTATCCAAGAGGAACCGGCCTAGAATCTGAAGGTCTCATCTTGGTTAGCAAAAGGTCCCACAACCTTGAGATGATTCCCATGTTATACTGGATTATCAAGACTACAAGAGCTTGAGATCAGAGGTGCAAATTCAGTGTATAACAGTAAGCTAAACTAAATAAAAATCTAGTCAAGATGATGAAGGTCATCCTTTCACTTGTAAGTATCACATAAATATCATTTAACATAGTCCTAAGAAATAATACGATGCGTATGCACAATGAGGAAGCAAAAAGGGAAAGCAGAGAAGGTGATAGAAAAAAAAAACTAGATACAACTATCATCTTACCCTACTAATCGCTCTATCACTACAACTAGCACATCTAAGACAATAGGGTCAAATTAAGTCATGTAAGATGATGGTGAGGTCGAAGAAAATGAAGATACAAGTGTTGGCAAACAAAGTGGGAGACGGTATGCTCAATTCCCTTGTTTTGGCACTTTTAGTTGGTGCTATGGCTGCTATAAAAGATAATGACTCTCTTATTGATGTCAATTCTTACTATTGCTGAGAAATTGAAGGACATTGTTCTTTGTCTTCTTCTATTAGGATTTTTTCTCCTTTCAATAAAAATGGATTTTTGGATCCAATGGATTATCTATATGATGATGATGATGATGATGAACATGAACATGATATCCTTTTGGAAGTCATTTAAAGTAGAAAAATGTTTGTTGGGGACATGGAGGTAAAAAAAACTTGATAGGGTATAAGATAATTAAGTTTTCTAGAGACGATGATGCCAAGGGTGTTGGTGTTCCTTTTCTAGGTCTAACAAAAGGGTTTTTTCCTTCCATACTGAAACATAATTCTATGCTGGCTTCTTCTACTCTAATGGATCAGAGGTTGTACATTAATAGTTTTAAGGATGGTGTTTTATCTCCTTTTATAGTGGACCATAGGGTTTAGAAGGTGGTTGTCACTTCTTCATGGGAGATTGTGAGGTTTTTGGAGGTGGTTGATGCTTCTTATCCAAAGATTTTATAATTTTCTTTCAAGTCTAATGATGTTTTTTATCGTAATGATGTTGTCCTTAGGCTTTCAAAGGTTCTATAAAAGTTGAAGCATTATGGTGTGGATATTGTTTCTTCATTGGAGCATGTTAAGAAGGATGAGCATCTTTTTATGCCTATTTTTGTTCCTTTTATTTTTGTGAGTTCTAACATGGATGGTTAGGGCTTTGAGGAAGTGCAGATATGAATAGATTTTAGTGATACTCTTTTGGATGGATGAATCCATTACTTGGTTGAGATGCTCAATCAATAGGAGATTCTATGGAAATCATCTCAATATTGATGATGTTAGAAAATGGATCTTTTGATTTTGGAAACTTAAATGAAAGGTTCAAATTTTTTCTATGTTGAATATTTTTTAAATCTTTTTTTTTCCTTTTCCTAATGAGAAGGATTTTTGTAGAATCCTTCTTGGTGGTCCCTAGTATGGGTTTGAATGGTCTTATTCTTTAAAATTGATCTCATGGTTTTGACTTGTGGAAGGAAATATTCTAGTTTTATGTTTGGGTTTATATTCCTAAATTCCCCTTGAATTTTTGGAACAAAAAGATTTTTATTATTTTTTTCAATTCTCTTGGGCAATATAGTATTATTGATAATATAACTTTATTTATGAAGTTTTTTTTATTTGATTTATTTTGTGCACTTGTGGTTCTCACCTTCTCCTCTAAATTTGGGAAGTGGGTTTGACAAGTTGAATTTTAAGACTATTCATTATTTTTCAAGCTTGCAATATAGTGGATCATGCATATGATTTCTTCTTGAAAAATAAGAACTAACAAATTATTTAGAAAAGGAAGGATCAAATGCCACTCTAAGGAGCTCATTCCAACCTTTTGTGAGTTTCAAAAAATTGAGTGCTTGAGGATGGATTATGCTTTGGAGTCACTAGAAGTATGTGTCATAGACTTTATTTCTCTTCCTTGTTCTAAGAAGCTTATATATAGGGAGGGGGATCCTACTATTGTGATCAATAAAAGTGATTTGGATCATTTTTTTAAAACCATCCTAATTTTAGGCTATCTTTTTTCTTTAAAGCTATTGTGTCTTGTTTTTTTTTTGTTGTTATGTTGTTATTTTGTGTTTTGTTGGGATTAACTTCTCATCTTTTCCTTTGTACAAGGGATCATGGATATTCAAAATGCTAACTTATCTAATAAAAACAACTTATGATGTGTGCACTTGTAATATGATTCTTATATTTGTATAAACACTTTTGTTCAATATAAAAAAATATTTTCATTTAATTCAATTACAAATGACATTATGAACAAGTAACTCATTGCACACTTAGCCATTAATTGTAATCTTCTTCTAAAGTTTTATTTCTTTATTTTTGTGGAAGTATGATTTTCTCTAGAAATATTGGCCTTTAAGATCATGTACTCTTCTCCTTGATAGGAAGTAAAGGCTCCTAATATACTTCCTCTATTAATATATTGGAGGAAGCATGTGCAAAAATAAAACTAATCATATATTTACAAGGAAAATATACTAAAGAAATATATCATATCACAATTGCTTATAGAGGAAAATCATTCTAGCGAGAAAACTTAGACCTGAAAAAACTCCATATTATTTACTAACCAATTATTATAATAAACTTGTAGGATCTAATCGTTTACAATACTATCACCAATAGGAGATCTAAATTTAGTCTATTAGCATAATAATACTTACAAAAGTTGTGATTAAGATCTTTATTTCAAACATCCAATAAAAAAGAGAAATAAAAAAATATCTATCAAATGACCTAATAAGGAATTTATGAGCTAAAACAACCCAAATATACAACGTAGAAATTTTAAGCTCAAGATTCAACACTCAAATCATAATTTTTGTCCACGTGATAAAAATAACATATTATTTTCACCTATCATATTTTAATCATAATTCACATGCCAACTTGGAAAATTCATTTTGATCTATTATCCCCATTCAAATATGTCTTATTCTATCTGAAATGTTGTGAAAATGGGGATCACTAGCCTCGACATGCTAACTAGAGATCAAACTTAGTCTCATCAATCATTTTATTAACAAACTAATTAAATTTTCCTAGCTTTAAACTAATAGAGATAGGTATGAGTTGGTAATGAAGGAATGTGATTTAAATATCCTCTTTTTATTGATTTAATATGATAAGATAAGATGCAACAAAAAATAGGTGAAAAGGTCTAATATATCAGTTTTGAATATAAATCTGAGAATAGGAATCAAAGAGGAACATGTCATTTAAATTGGCCTCAAAATAGCAGGAATATTTTGGTAGGCAACACAATCCCAACAATTTCTAATGCTAATATCACACACCGATTTAGACTCAAGATGTTTATCTAATCCTTCCTTTAAATTTTCTTAGAAAATATGTTATAATAATTCACTAAGGATGGACTATTTTTCTAATTGATAGTTTCCTAGTCATTTTTTCAAGATCTAATTCTTCAAAGACCCAGTTTACACATCTTGGATCCACAAAACCTTACTCCTAGATATGAAAACCCACACATGAGACAAATAAAAATGATATTTGTGTTGTAAAAAAAAATTCCCTAGTTAGCGTCCATGGATTCAATCTTCCTATAACAATAATGTCTAAAAATAAACCTTGAATACAAATTAAATAATGTCAAATCATAATGATATACCTTCTCCAATGGATTCTCCTTGTCTTGAAGATGTTATGAAAGTTGATGATGCTAAGAAGGAGGATCATGTATATATCCATTGATGGAGAAAACACATGAACATGATCATGGATATCATCGTCAATCATTGAATTCTTCAATGCTAGAACTCCTCCTTTTCTTCCTTAAAAATGATTGAATTTCTTGCTTGATTGCTTGATGAGATATGAATTCCTTTAAGTTTAATGTTTAAATAGGTGAGACTAATGAAATGTGTTGAAAATTTTCAAATCAGATTGATGTGTATAGTACTTTCCCTCTCTGCATTTTCAAACCATTAAAATATTCAAATCGGGTACTTTAAATGGCTACAAACTAGTGCCCAACATCATTTTTCAAAATGACTAGGGTGCTAGGCACCTTAATCTAGTCTTAGAGGGTTGGAAAGAGGTGAGGGAGCTATAAGGGTACTATGCTTGTAAAATCATGCCTTGAGTTGAGAAATATTAGTTAGATTTGGGGGCATAGAATTCGATCACTAAAGTGAAGCCTAAGTGAGCATGGAATTATATAAAGATACAATTTATGAAACTATACTATGTTATAAAATGTTCAAAAAATTAATTGTCTTACAACTCTTTAGTGTTTCATTGATATTTTTATATTGCCAATGTGGAAGGCCCAACTTTCAAAGGCCTCCATTTTTTCAAGTCCCTATTAGTTGTATTTATAATGGATATTGAGGAAAAGAAAAGAAAAATAAATAAATAAAGGGATGATAAAAATTAATACAATAACACAATTACTAACGAGATAAAGATGAATAGGACTACATCAATAGGCATATATTCATGGGTGATGACAATGGGAGTCAATCAAAAAGATAGGATCCCATCATGGTATTGGTGAAAAAAATTAATATACAGGAACAAGAATGTCAAATATGAATAAAATGCATTCTTTAAAAAGGTTCTGGTATGACAAAATCCCCCAAAAAGAGCCAAAATTTTACAAAATTATTTTAGAAAAAGGAATTAATCCATGATGTTCATGATACTTGTGTACTATAAAAAGTACCTCATAGAGTTAGCTTGAAAATAAATGAATAAAATAGCCTAAATACCACAATTAGTGAGCTACTTAATTCAAATAAAACTAATAAACACCATATGGATCTCTATTTAAGTATGCTAATGATAAGATCTCAACAAGCCTCCATTAGTGACAACCTCAAAATGAGAATATGATATGACATTAAGATAATTAAGTCAAATTTCAATTTAAACTAATGCTTAAGATAGCCTAGAATGCCTTTCTAGCTAAAGAATTCAAGAGGTTTTATGTAATTCTCATATTTGTGGATGATCATCTCCTAATTTATGCCTTAGCTTTTATACATTTTGGCAAGTGTAAGGAGTGGAATTGAGTTGATCATGGTTGGATTAAGGTTAAGTCCATGGTTCCACCTTTGGACACAATTTAAAAGGATTGTCCTCAAAGGTTGGGACATAGAGGCAAGATGAGTGGTCAAGATGCTCTCACCTTATGTGTGATTAAGATTCAATTTGAGCTTGATCCATGTGAGCTTGATCCTTGATTCCTATTGGTTGATGAATTTTTCTCCCATGTAGTGGGTGAGGGAAAATAGGAATTAATTAATTGAATTTAATTGATTTTTTTAGCCATATGTTCCCCTTGAATGGGTTAATTTGATTTAAATTGAAATATATAATTAATTAAATTAATTGCACAATTAATTGATTTATCTTGATTTATTTGATTTACATTGATTTATTGGCTTTTTCATTTTCAATTAAAATTGGATCTTGGCTTGATTGCAAATGCCTCTCTTTGAATCGATGTGCGAAGCGTATCGGTTCAAAGAATGTCCTCATTATTTTGATGCAGAGTCACTAATTAGTTGATTCTTGATTCAATATTGACAAAAGATGTAGATATCAATGATCAATTTGATAATGTTCTGATCAATTGAAGTCCTTGATGGTCGATTTCGATGATGGATTCCTGATATGATGCCTAATTCATTGTTTTGATCCCCCACTTGATTGTTAGCAAAAAAATTCCACTTAAAATATTATGTCTCTGATTTTATTAAGTTGATGATGTCTCTAATATGATTAGAGTGTATGCCCCCTCAGAAATGAAATGAAATTAGATTTTGGTGAAATATGTTTCGTTTGCATTGAAATATTTTTAAATTAAGTGTGAATTTCATTTTCATTTCCGATAAATATTTTGTAGTGTTGTGATGACAAATACCCCTGATTTGGTTGAATGGGTGTTTTATTGGGGTCTCGGGTCATTTTGTGGTCAAAAGTGCCCCTTTTTAGGTTAAAAAGGGCTATATAAAGGGGTAAAAGGTCATTTTTACTATTCATTTTCACCTTTGACTTTTACTTTTTCACTCTGACCCTCTGAGCCTTTTGTAATGTTGATCCCAATTCAAGAGCATAGATTCGAGCGAGGTCAATGGTATCAGTGTCCACCTGGCTATGGACCTCCATTATGTAGCCCTATAAACTCGCTTCATTTGATTTATGCATTTTAATTTGAAATTTTTGGGATTTTCTTGCAAAAATTGTATTTTTTCATTTTTTAAATTCCATTACACTTTTAAGCATTTTAGCAGCATGTATAATTTTGTTTGTGCACATCTACAATTTTCCACGGTGCTTTCAAACAATCTTGTTGCGCGTCCAAACGTTAAATCTAGATCAAGATTTCACATTTATCATTGTCTGATGCGCTTTCAATTTTGATTACACATTTGATAAGTTTAGTAGCGCGTATAGTTGAATCCTGCAACACATTCTAATTCTTGCAGTACTTTCAATTTATTTCAGTGCTTTTGATAGTTTTTGTTGCACTTTTAATAATTTTAGCTGCACATTTGATTTTCGGCACATTTAAACAATGGAATAGCACATACACCATGTTTGGAAAAATGTTTGAACCTTTCAGTTAGTTTTCCTATTCGTTTGATGTCGTCAATGAGTTGATTGGTTTAGGAGTTGAGTGTTGTCCATAGAAAGTCATGTGATGTCAGTTTGAGTCACATGATATTGAATTTTGATTGTCAATCTTGATTTAGATGGTTGATTATGATGATGAATTTTCCATCCTACCTGAATAGAATCAGGAAAATTGATTGTGGTTTGATTGACTTATGATGATCCAATAGTTAATGATCTCAATTTCAAATATGTTTAAACTTGCTTCTACAGGCTCAACTTTGGAAGCTAGTTGTTTGAGGTTTATTTCCATTACCCTTCGACATGATTGATGATTTGAGTGCCCATGAGCACCAACTGATTGGTCGATGTGGATTATATTTCTTTCTTTCTCTCTCACCATGGGGGAGATGACTATCACCCCTGAGGACATCCATCAGCTACTGAGTATCCCCATCCATGGGAGGATAGTTTACTATGATCATGTCTATGACAACACATTATGTAGATGTATCTTTGGTGACTCCACTATTGCAGATAAGAGCATCTTATGGGCGATGTTTCCTTCCTTCCCAGTACTTCCAGCAGTACTAGGAGTTCTAGTTGGTGGGTTCTTGGTTCCAGACATATGTGGGCATGGATTTGCCATTGGATGGGGTAGGATACTCGAGGATATGATTGCCCATCCTCATAGGTTTAATTGGGGATTTTTTGAGCTAGCCCAGATATATCATGAGTTATATGATTTGGTGTATTGGTGTGGTGCTACTCTTTCTGTCAGGGTGGTATTACTACAGTTGTGGACATGGGAGCATATTCCTGTGACTTGACCTCTTGCAATTCGACATCGAGATCCTGGATGACATTTTTCTTTTATCTATGAGGGGATGGTTGTCCAAGCCCTCCTGGGAAAGTTGGATTACTCGAGTCACATAGTTGACGATATATATCAGGTGGTCTAGAGACCATATTTGCAATGTGAGTTGTCATTGAGAGATTGTTTTTATCGAGTTTTGCGACAGTTGGAAGGCCACAGGGGATGCCATAGGGATTACCTTTATACGCTCAGGTATAGGTAGAGAGATCCTTATGGGGTCCTCAGGTAGACTCCGGATAGCACAGTATGAGATGTTGTAGCTTCCTCACCTAGCTTGGGATATGAGGGAGCATATTGTTGATACCAGTATTATTGATGATTATGGCAAATGATTCTTACATAACCCATTTCCCAAATTTACTGATTTTGTAGAGATGGTGTGGGGTAGTGATGAGTATTTTGATGATGATGGTGGTGGTGATAGTGGTGGTGGGAGATAGGGTCATCGGGGATGGCAGGTGGGTAGAGCGAGATGAGGTGGCAGGATTGTCATTCCTATGATTATTGTCCCCGCTCTAGTTAGAGGTGGAGTCTATATGAGAGGTGGATGGGTCAGGGTTCCAGGTGGTCCTTTCAAGGCCATCCATTAGGTACACCAATATAGACTGGCTAGATGGGGCTAGCACAAGGTATGGATCTTTAGATTGGTTGTCCCACATATTGCTACAGATATGGAGGCACAGGTCATCCAAATTTTGGTATACCAAGCACAGGAACCCCTGACACCTCCTCCTCCACAGGGTCCACTTCCTTCTACTCATCTTCCATCTTCTTCAACTCTTCCATCTTCTTCTGTTCTTCCATCTTCTTCCATGGCTCCTCCACCATAGGCTCCTCCATGGGCTCCTCCTCAAGCTTCTCCTACTCCTACACCAATGTTGGCATCTAATGTATAGTCTTTACAGTCTGAGGTGTCAAAGATCAGACAACAGGTTACGCAGCTTAGTACCATGATGCAAATATTTATGGCTACTATGAGTCATCATGGGCTATAGGAAAGCTCTAGTCGAGGTCCTAATATAGGTCCTGGTACTGATGGTGTAGGTGGTTCAGGCAGTTGATGTATATATGATGAGTCATTTTTTGATGCACATTATGATTTGTTGTATCGATACATTTGTACTTATATTCTTTATCTGATGATGTTATTTATGATTGATACTTTCATTTTGTTAGGACTCTGATTTCATATACTGATGATGAACATTGATGATACCATGGACACTATTTTCTTTGATAGATTTTCTTTATGTGATATCATTATGTGGTAGACTTCCTTTTTCAGGTGCTATATGATTTATCTCTATATGCTATGTTTTAATGCTTTTTAGATGCAGTTTATGATATGAATGCACATGTTACGTTTTGATATGAATGTGGATGTCTTATTTATGACATAGAATAGATGGATGTATGTAATACATGGTTTAATGCTTAATGATGTCACATGATGAATATTTAATTCTTTAATTATTTATGTGGCTAATACTATGCGATGATATTTTATGGATGCCTTTATATGATGTAATGTAATGCAATGGATATTTAATGAGATGTAACTATAGTGGATGAGCTTTAATGTACTTATATGATTTAATGTATGGATTCAATGGAATTAATGATTAATGTAATGATAGATGGATGCAACTAATGATATATGATTAATGATGACCAAAATGGATGACCTAATACACTTATATTTTGAATATAGTTCAAAGTATAAATGTAATGAACTTTAATCAATCCACCTAAATGAAAAAAAAAATGCAATGTACTAATGAGATGAAATTAAATGCCATGTTTACATAATGAACTTAATGTAAGTGCAACTAATAACCTCTTGATGTGAACTAAAATGATGTAATACAATTAAATGGTGTGAACTAAGATGGATGAAAACTAATGCACTTGAAAATGAACTCCCAAGAATGAGAGGAGAAGATATGAGTTCATTAGAGTGGTGATATGTTTTTCTTTTGTTAAGTTTTTCATCTTGTGTAAGACTCTTACTATGTATCCTTTATGGTCTATAAATATTGATGTTAGTGTGGGTTTGGAGATGAATCATCACGAACCCAAGAATTGTAAGAGATGGAAGGAAGAGAATGAGGTATAGGATAAGCTGCGTAAATGTGAGCTTTTTCCTTATATGAAGAGATTGCATGGATTTGAAGAAGGGGTCACCAAAAGATTCATTGATAGTTGGAAGGATGGCACTGTTAATATTGGGTGAATGGAGGTTGAGATTATCGAGGATCTCATTGCTGAAGTCTCAGTTTAGGCATGAAAGGGATGAAATTTTATAGGAATAAGAAGGTCTCCTACAATTCCATTCACCATTTTCCCAAGGATGAAGAGGAAGCGAGAAATCTAATTAAGGATGCTGGAGGGTGATATGATGTCAAGAGCTTCAAGAAAATCTAGTCTAATGTGATGGTAGTGATTATGGAGTATATAACCCTTGATAGGAGGTATAAGCATGCCCATTCTTATAATTTTGTTCTTCTCTATCACTTTAGGCATAAGGTTAGAGTTTCCTTCCACTTCTATTTTCTCAGTTCTCTCCATCATAGTATTGTTGGTCATAAAAGAAAAGAGAGTAATCTGGTTCTTCATGAAGGGCTTATTCTACTTATTATTAAGCATGTTAAGAAGAATGTTTCTCTTAGCCCGACTCCTCATTTTTTGGGTGGTGGGTCTTCTAAGAGCTTGGTTAAAATAGGTAGGAAGGATGAGGGTAAGGATGTTTCTTCCTCTAAAAGATTGAAATATGAGAAGAAAAGTGGCATGGAGACTGCTTTGGAGAGGGAAAGTGTTGGGGGATTCTCAGATTTGAAAGGGAGTTCTCAGAAAATACATAAGGATGATAGTAAGGAATCTATGTCTACTACCGGTAGTGACATGAAAGAGGAGGGGGTTAAAAATATTGAGATCATTTTGGATAGGGATGATCAGAATGACCTTGGTGGTCATAAAGTTCCTTATTTCTCTACATGATGAAGCCTCCACTGAGGTGATAATGGACAAAAAGGATAAAAAAGTGAGATGTGATGTGACTATTTTGGACAAGGATATTCCCTCCTCATCTAGAACTATTCCTTTTCTGAAGAGTGTTGATATATAGGAGAGAAATGTTCAACTCCTCGAGGAAGATCTGGATGACAAAATTGATCCCCCTTTTGGTGTTTTGTAAACGACAAAATCTACATCTATGTAGTCCTTCCACCTAGTTAAATGGTTTTTCTCATGAAATCAAGACTTTGAGTCTTAATTTCAAATCTCTTTCTGCTAAAGTGGATAATATTCACGAGAGGATGGATTCTAGGTCTGAATGGATGAACAAAGCTAGGGAGAACAGAGATGATAATAAGATAGGCTTGTTGTAGGATAAAGTAGATAGAATGGATTCTACCCTCAAGAAGATTCTACTAGATAGAAATTAGTTTAAGGGGGTTGTGGTTGAGTGCATCAATAACATCAACCAGGAGTTGAATGTTGGGTCTTCTATGAAGATCGATGATATCAAAGACGATGATGATTATGGAGTTCTCAAATTTTAATGCAACCATTAGTAAGACTGGGCCGGGCAAGTGCACCAAATCTTCCAGAAAGAACAAGATACAAAAGAGGATTATGGAGTTCTCAGATACAAATAAGACATGAAGGCAACTCTGCTAGAGTTTTCCTAGTTTATTTTTCCTTTTTTTTTCTATGTTTTTGTTGTTGGGTGTCGGTTTTTGTTTATTGGTTTTTGGCTAGTTTTTTTGTTGGGTTTGGGTCTACTAGCGGGATGTTTTTCAACCCTGACTCTTTTTGGTGGGTTTAATGTTTAATCTTAAGTAGCTGCCTTGTAAGTGGTTTTAGATCCCTCCAAAACATATTTTTTGCCAGTATTCAAAAACACTTATAGATGCTTTTAAACATTTAGTCACACTTATAAACACTTATGAATATTTATAAACACTTATTCACATCTATAAATAGTTATAAAAATCTATTCACATGTCTAAACTCATATAAATATTTATAAACAATTATAAACACTTATTCACATTTATTTAAACACTCAATTCAAACTTATGAACACTTATTCACACTTATAAAAACTAATTCACACTTATAAACACTTATTCACAATTATAAACACCTTTTTACCCTTATACATTACACTTATTCACACTTATTCACATTTATAAACATTTATTTAAACATTTATAGATATTTATAAATACTAATAAACACTTATTCACTATTTTAAACATTTATAAAGACTTATAAATAATTATTAGTAGTTATAAACACTTATAAATGTTGATTCATGCTTATAAATATTTAGTCATGCTTATAAACATTTATAAATACTTATAAACACTTAATCATACTTATAAATATTTACTCACATTTATAAATACTTATAAACATTTATAAACACTTATGTACACTTATAAACACTTATTCACACTTATGCACATTTTAAACACTTACAAATATTTATGCACATTTATAAACACTTATAAATACTTATAAACATTTATACACACTTTTCAACACTTATTAATATTTATAAACACTTATTAACACTTAAACACATTTATAAACATTTATTCATAATTATAAGCATTTATAAATATTTATAAACACTTATTCACACTTATAAATATTTATTCACACTTATAAATGCATAAAAACATTTATTCACAATTATAAATATTTATAAACACTTATTCACACTTATAAACACTTATAAATATTTATAAATACTTATTCACACTTATAAACATTTATTTGCATTTATAAACACTTATAAATACTTAAAAATATTTATTCACAATTATAAACGTTGATAAGCACTTATTTACACTTATAAATTATACCTATTCACATTTATAAATACTTATTCATGCTAATAAACACTTATTCGCATTTATAAACACTTATTCACAGTTATAAACAACTATAAATATTTATAAATACTTATAACGCTTATAAAGTTGTATTCACACTTATAAACATTTATTCACACTTATAAACACATACAAACACTTATAAACATTTATAAACATTTATAAATACTTATTCACACTTGTAAACAATTATTAACACTTATTAACACTTATAAATATTTATTCACACTTATAAATATTTATAAACACATAAATATTTATTCACAGTTATAAACACATATATTCGCAGTGAAGGGGAAGACTAAAGTGGATGTGCCTCTGGCCTCCAAATTTTGAGTTTTCTATTCTCTTTCTGGAAGTTTTCTCCTTTTGTTTAGCTGATTTTCGTCCCTTTGGGGTTGATATGCCCCTCTCATGGGCTTTCTAAGGGATTTTTTGTCTGTATAAATCTTTGCCTTTTGGGTATGTCTTGGACACCCATTTTGTAATGTGAATGGAAAGGAGGGGTTTTCTTCCCTGCTTCTTTCCCCTTGATCTTCTTAAAGTAGCGTAAAGCAATATTGAATTATTAATATATTATAATGGCTCTACCATTTTTGCCAAAAATAATAATAATTCACAATTATAAACACTTATTTACACTTATAAATACCTATTCACAATTATAAACACTATTAAATATTTATAAATACTTATAAACACTTATAAACACTTATTCACACTTATATACACTTATATACACTTCTAAATATTTATTCACATTTAGAAACACTTCTTAACATTTATAAATACTTATAAATATTTAATCACACTTATAAACATTTATAAATAATTATAAACACTTATTCAAATTTATAAACAATTATTTACAATTAGAAATGTTTATAAATACTTATTCACACTTATAAACACTTGTAAATATTTATTCATATTTATAACACTTGTTTGCACTTATAAATACTTATTCATAGTTATAAACACTTATTCACACTTATAAAAATTATTCCCACTTAAAAAATGTTATTCACACTTATAAACATGTCTAAATATTTATTAGCACTTATAAACAATTATAAACACTTATAAAATCTTATTCACACTTATAAATAGTTATAAACATTTACAAACACTTATTCAAGTTTATAAACACCTATAAATACTTATTCACACTTATAAACATTTATTTACATTTATTCACACTTATAAACTCTTGTAAATATTTATTCACTTACAAACACGTATTCACACTTATTCACCCTCATAAACACTTATAAATACTTATTCACACTTATAAAAACTTATTCACATTTATAAATGTTGGAGTAATATTATTTACTCCTTATTTAAGTTTACTTAGGTCAACTCATAAATGAGTTAGATAGATAACTTTGAGTCTAATTTGGACTCTATCATATCTTAGAGGATATTGTAAGAGTTCTATCAGAACTCTAACTCCTCCTAGTTGAGACACTTGTCTCAACCCTATCCTTTCTTTCTACTAGCTCTTGCCTATTTAAGTAGAGACATTATATGTCTATTCTCACCTCAGTTCAATCTAATATAGTGTTGAATACTTCTCTCTTCTGGTGGATGTCTGTGGACTAGGTTCTAGGTATAGGATAGTTTATCCTAACATGGTATCAGAGCCTAAGTCTTACAACTCTTTCTAGTTTAGAGGATTTTCATTTTTTGTTTAGTTTTTGAGGTCCTAGTTTTCTGTGATGTAGTACACCCGTGCTCTTAGATCTGCCCCCTCTATTTCCAAATCCTCCCTCGTCAGTATCCTTTGGATTATAGGTTTTTGTCCCATTTCATCTTTGTAGTTCATGGTCGAAGTAGGTCATCTTTGGCAGTTTCATGACATTGTGGGGTTGATTTGCATGCAGTGGTATTCCTAAAGCATTTTCCTGAGTTATCATTATGGACAACAAATTTTATTGTAATTAGGAAGATCTTACAATAATTGAAGGCTCACATTGATTTTTGAATAAATATGTGGATGCTAAAAGCGTTGGGGTCTGCTACATCTCACGCGGCTGCATGATATTCTCTGGCCCATGAATTCACTTTTGGTCTACATGGTTAAATTTTTCTAGCACTCCATTCATCAAAGGCGGTTAGATCTGGTGGACACATTATCAGGAGATCCACTAGGAGATATAATGTGAACAAAAAGGCAAAATCTAAAGTCCATTCCGTTTGATAAGACTTTTAGATTGGGCTTCTTGACTTATAGATCAGGCTTTTTCGATTGTATTGAGGCTTCATCTCACCGCACCATATCCTTGGCCTGTGAGGATGCTTTGAGCCTGCATGGAGACAAAGAGACCAGGAGGAAGACAATGCATTGGGCTTTGTGTTCATGGTATCCACCACAGTCTCAACGCTAGCCATTTTTTAGCTTACGCACAAATTGGAGGTGAGCATGGAGACCTTGTCAGTCTCTCTCCTACGTGGCATGCTTGTTGCAAATGGGCTTTGACCCTTGTGTGGAGGAATCTGCAGGAAATGTTTTCATTGTAAAGGGGCATGCACAACAACATTTGCATTAGAGGAGTGCATTCACTGCTTCATGCTTTCAGTCCATCTGCCTTTGGCCACCCCATGCTCCATGCTCCATCAAAACCACCATTGCTTGTCTTGGATGAAGATGATTATTAACAGAGTATTGATTGAGTTTGTAGACACTAGTCAATAAGCATGGTGAGCTCATGTATTAATGATAGATAGCGCATTGGTGCATTATGAGAGGCTACCAGCGCACTGTCTTTTATTTATTATTCCTCATTAGCATGTACACTGAGGACAATGCATGGGTCTGCAATTGATTATTATGTGTTAGGTTGAACCTTGTAATTCCTTTTTCATTAACTTGGATCATAATTTTTCTCTCACATTTGAGTAACTTCTAAGTTTTTTCTTTTGCTTCTTTATGCTTCTCTCTCGTAACAAGTTATTTGCATGCAGGTATTCTTGGCATTCTGTAGATTTGTATCTCTCAAATCCTACATGGTATCAGAGCCTTGTTGCCAGGACCCATTTCTTGCTTTCATAGCTGTGCTAGGTTAGCTTACCCCCTGCGCTTAGCTTAAGGGGGGGTGTTAGAGTAATATTTAGTTTACTTACTAATTAAATCATATTGATTTAATTAGTTAAGTTATTACTCTTTAGTGCTTAAGCTTTCTCTTAGGTGCATTAATAATTAATTCTTTTATTAATTATTAATGTGCAACTTACCTTTTTTAGGCTTTAGGGTTTTGTTCACCTTTATAAGTTGAACCTTGTAATTCTTTTTTCATTAACTTGGATCATAATTTTTCTCTCACATTTTGAGTAACTTTTGAGTTTTTCCTTTTTCTTCTTTCTACTTCTCTCCTGTAATAGGTTATTTGCATGTAGGTATTCTTGGCATTTTGTGGATTTGTATCTCTCAAATCCTACAATATGGATAGAATGAAGGGCCCACATTGCTTTTATGGACTATTGGCCATTTTCTTTGGTGCAATAAAGTGTTCTTCTTACTATGGTTATCCAATCTTAGGCGCACCTATTCAAGACTAGTGGTTGGCGTATCAAAGTGAACGTGGATCTTATTCATTTGCCTGCTTTTCAAATTTGGCTATCGAATTTCACTTTTAGTCAGAGTCCACAATTAATTTTGCTGGTGAGTTCATCTATTATGGAAGTCAGTGATTGTTGTTTGACCACTTTATTGCAATGCATCTTAACTCCTAGTTGGCCTACTTAATGTTTCGATCAGTGGTTAGATCTTTTTTTGTCTAGCCTACTTAATTCTTTGTAATCTAGTGCCAATTTGGAGCGTCCTTGTTCTTATAACTACACCTTCAATGTGCATAATCCAAAGATTTCTAGTGCACCATTTATCCAAGTGGAGCATGTTCATTTCTTTCATGGATTTGACCAAGTGAAAGTGGGTTATTAAATGCATGCACAATAGTTTCATGGTGAAAGGCACACATTTATTTTTTGGTAGGTGACAAGGTGCTTCAATCACGTCTCATGTGGCAGCATCAATTTTAGTACTTGGACCTATGCATTCAATTGCAAACATGTTGAGTGATTTTTTTGAAGATATGATCCATAGAAGGTGGTGGCATTAAAGTGCATTAACTTCATTGCATGTTTGATCTAAAGGCGGCTTCATTCCCTTGATCGACATTTAAGGAAGTTTCTATAATCTCTCAATTTCTGGAAGCAACCAAGATATCACTGATAAGCTACTTTGATGGATTATGCTACTATGACATAGGTATTTTCTAAAAAAATTTCCATTCAATGACACTTTGACTATCTTGAAGTAGAAGTTGTTTCTATTTTCTCTTGGCAAAATTACTATTTCGGAATTGTAAAAATAGTTTGTATCTATTTAGGGGGGGGGGGTGTATTTTGCATATTTATCCTTTGTGTACACTTGTCCAACATGTCAGACCCTAGGATTGAGTTGCTCACCCCACATAACTATCACACATGGAAGCTCAAAATGATGCAGTTGTTGCAATCTCGAGGCCTTTGGCAATTATTGCAAGCTGACCAACCTGAATTCATAAAAGCATTTGAGCAGTTTGTTCATAGAAACAAAATGGATGAGGAAAAAGGACTCATTGGTCTTCATGTGTCAGATAACTTGTTGTTTCACATTTTTGAGTGTACAACACCAAAAGAAGTATGGGATAAGCTTGCAGGGTTGTATGGTAAGGTCAACCAATTCAAAATCTTGCAACTTGAAGCTGATCTCACTTCTATTTCCCCAGATGAATTTCCCTCTATTTAGGATTTTCTTGCACAATTCAAGTCAATTTTGTCTCAGTTGAAAGGTTGTGGTCATGCCAAAGAAGATAAGGAGTGTATTTTCTTGATTTTGTCTAAGCTTAGAGGTCCTTTCCAAGTGTTTGCATCTACCTTCTATTCTACTATGGATGCTATGGGAGATGATCATAAGATGCCCTCATTTGAGGACTTTTGTGATAGATTAACTAGGGAGCAAGCCAAGTTGATTTAGATGGATGCTCTTCCTAAGAGTCATGCATTGATGGCTCAATCTCCTAAAGGCAAGGGTAAGTATAAGAAGAAGCCACAAACAAATTCATCTCTAGGAGGTAAGCCTCCTTATAGGCCTCCCTATAAGCCTAAGGTGAATAATGATCAGAAGTCTAAGCCTACTTCTCCTTCTCCTCCTACTAACTCAGGAGGGTCATCTTCGAAGTATAAGAAGAGACAAGAGAATACTTCTTTTCAAGGTAAATCTAGGCATATTGACACACCATACTCTAAGAGGCTAGCAACATTAGAAGAAGCTATGAAGAGGCATAACATTACAGTGCCTAATTCTTCTTCCTCGAGCAAAGGCCAAGCCTTCTCAGCTAAGGCTTCATCATCTACAACTTCTAGTTGGATTCTTGATTTCAGTGCTTCACATCACATGACTCATTCTATTGATCTTATTGATTCTCTTTCTAATAGTTCTACTTCACATATTACAGTTGGGAACTCCTCATAGATTTCAGTTCTAGGGATAGGCTTAGTTAAGATGCACGATGGTAACATTAATGATGTTCTCTTTGTTCCTAATATTTCATAGAATCTTCTTTCCATCTATCAAATTTGCAATCATGATGATGGAAATATTATTGAGTTTTCTCCTACTAATGTGAATATTACAGAGATGTAGAATCCTGAAAAGGTCATAGCTATAGGCACAGTTGATCATGCAACCCGCTTGAATAGGTTTGATGGATTTAATTCTTCATCAGGATCATCCCTTATTTCCCATGCAGATTCTACAAGCAAGCTTTGGCATGAAAGGTTTGGACATCTAAATTATAGATATCTCCAAAAAATGAGCACATAGAACTTGGTCATTGGTCTACCTCAAATCTCTTGTTTAGATGGATTTTGTTTGGGTTGTGTTCTTGGCAAGCATCATCGAGATCCCTTTCCTAAGGGTATGGCCACATGAGCTTCAGCTCCCCTTGAGTTGGTGCATAGTGACCTCATGTCATTTCCAACTCCTTCATTTTTAGGGGCCAAGTATGTACTCACCTTCACTGATGAATTCTCTAGGCACACATGGGTGTACTTTTTAAAGTACAAGAATGAGGTTCTTCAATAGTTCATGACCTTTCTTGCATTTTTGGAGAAGCAATTAGGATATTCCCTCTAGAAGATCAACACAGATAATCGGGGGGAGTATATCAATCAAGCATTAAAGGAACTCTGTCATACTCAAGGTATTCTTCATCAACATATAGTACCATACACTCCTCAACAAAATTGTGTGGCCGAGTGGGAGAATAGAACCTTACGGGAAATGGCCAATTGCATGCTTCAGTCTTAGTCCATGGCTCCAACTTTTTGGGTAGAGGCTGTCAATTGTGCCAATTACATTCAGAATCATATGCCTCCTAAGGCAGTACTAAATAAGACTCATGAAGAGGCTTGGTCTCATGTCAAGCCCCGAGTATCCCATTTCAGGGTATTTGGCAGTGGTGCATGGACATTTATTCCTAATAATCGGTGCAAAGAAATGGAGAAGAAAAGTCAATGATTCATATTTGTTGGCTATTGTGAGGATGTGAAGGGATATTGATTGTTTGATCCTATCACTCAAGAGGTTTATTTTGGTCATGATGTTTAGTTTGATGAATTATTTACTCAATAGGATTCTTCATCACAAGCCTCTCCCTCTCTTCTTCCACATTCTTCTTCTGAGGATGTCTTTCCTTCATATGATGACTATGTTGTTGATGCCCTTGGTGCTACCATTCCTAAAGATGGTATTGATCTAGTTGTTGACATTACTCCATCTTCTTTTACTCCTCCACCTCCACCTAGTAGACCTTTATGGGCTCGAACAATTTTTGAGGAAGCTAGTCCTCTTGCAGGTGATCCAACAACCACTCATCGCACTCATTCCCAAACTTTAGGTATCAGTCTTTTGAGTCATGCAATCTCTATTGATCCTCATAACTTTTTAGATGCTTCAGGTATACTCGAATGGAATAATGCTATGGATGAGGAGTACTCTTCTTTAATGAAGAATCATACTTGGGATTTGGTTCCTCTTCCTATGGGAAGAAAGCTCGTTTGATGCAAATAGGTGTATCATACTAAATTTGTAGCTAATGGTTCTATTGATAAGTATAAGGCCCATCTAGTGGCTAAGGGGTTTTCTTAGGTTGAAGGTATCAACTATTCTGAGACCTTTTCTCTCATTGCCAAGATGGATTCCATTCATCTTGTACTTTCTATTGCTGCATCAAAGGGTTGGTCAGTGTATCAGATGGATGTGAAGAGTGCCTTCCTGCATGGTGATGTTAAAGAGGAGATCTATATGGAGCAACCATAAGGTTTTGTACATAATTCTTCCCTTGTATGCAGGCTTCAATGTTCATTATATGGTCTCATGAAAGCTCCTCGAGCTTGGTATGAGAAGATGGATAGTTTTTTTCTTGCTTCAGAATTCACTAGATGTCACTTTGATCCTAAAATTTACATTCAATGGCATGGAAGAAATCTTCTCATTTTTGTCCTTTATGTGGATGACTTGATACTCACAGGGAGTTCTCATGCCATGATTGAGAAAACCAAAAGAGCCTTGTTGAAACAATTTGATATGACTAACCTTGGTTTGTTGCATTATTTCCTTGGTCTTCAAATTCATCAATCTTTTGTAGGTACTTCAATCTTCCAGTAGAAATATGCTCTTGATTTGCTACAAGGATTTGGAATGGCTGACTGTAAGCCAACTCCTTTTCCTTTTCAATCAGGTGTTGTTTTGTCTACCAACTACACTACTCCATCAGTGGATGCTACCTTATATAGGTAGTTAGTTGGCAGCCTTTTGTATTTGACACATAGTCATCCTGATATTTCCTTTACAGTTAGTCTAGTTTCTCAATTCTCTCAAGATCCTCATGAGAGCCATTTTTAGGAAGCTAAGCGCATTTTGCAGTACATTCAAGGCACTCTATAGTTTGGCATTCACTACACATTAGGTACTACTAGGATTGTGGGCTTCACCAACTCAGATTGGGTTGGTGATGTTGATGACCAAAAGTCTACCCCTTGCTTTATTTTCTACCTTGGTTCTGGTCCAGTTGCTTGGTCTTGTAAAAAGCAAACTGCTATTGCATTATCCTCAATTGAAGCTGAATATCGAGGAGCTGTCTTAGCTAGTCAAGAAATTCTATGGCTTCGACAATTGATGACAAATTTTGGCTTCCCTATTAATCATCCCACTACTCTTTGGTGTGATAATCAGAGTGCCATACATATTTCTCGCAACCCTATGGAACATCAATGCACAAAACATTTATAAACACTTATAAATATTTATAAACATTTATTCAAACTTATAAGCACTCATTCAGACTAATAAACTTATATTCATACTTATAAACACTTATAAAAATTTGTTCACACATATAAATACTTATTCACATTTATAAAGTCTTAAAAATACTTATAAATATTAATTCACACTTATAAATACTTATAATCATTTATTCACACTTATTCACACTTATGCACACTTATTCAAACTTATAAGCACATATAAACATTTATTCATGTTCATAAACACTTATTCATACATATTTATACTTATAATAATTATTCACACTTATAAACATTTATAAATAATTATTCCTACTTATAATCACTTATTCACACTTAGAAATACTTATAAACACTTATTCACATTTATAAATACTTATAAACATTTATAAATTTTTATTCAAGCTTATAAACACTTATTTTCACATTTAAACACTTATAAACAATTATAAACATGCATAAATATTTATTCATACTTATAAACACTTATTCACACATATTCACATTTATAAACACTTACTCACACTTATTCACATTTATAAATACTTATAAATATTTATTCACACTTATAAACACTTCTTCACATTTATAAACACTTATAAACATTTCTTCACACTTATAAACACTTGTTAAAACTTATAAACACTTATTAACACTTATAAATATTTATTCACATTCATAAATACTTATAAACACTTATTCACATTTATAAATACTTATAAATAGTTATTCACACTTATAAACAATTGTTCACAATTATTCACACTTATAAACACTTATTCACACTTACAAATAGTTATAAACACTTATACACATTTATAAATACTTATAAACACTTATAAATATTTTTTACACTTATTAACATTTATTCACACTTATAAATACTTATTCAAATTTATAAATATTTATAAATTCTTATTCACATTATTAAATACTTATACACCCTTATAATCATTTATAAACACTTATAAACATTTGTTCACATTTTTTTTTTTTGGCAAAAATGGGCAGAGCCATTATATTTAATTAATATTTAAGTAAATTAATAAAAATAAACTGCTTCAGGATGCTCCTGAGGGAAAGAAATAGGAAGAAAACCCTCATTCCTCGCCCAGGCATAGTTATATGTAAAAGTATATGAAGCCAACCACCAAAATGGACAATACATAACAAAATCCCCAAAAACTATGTAGACAAAAAACTAATGTCACAAAATTGACGAAAGCGAGTTGAAGCACTACAAGATGAAGACCTAGTAAGCTGGCGAAGGTGAGCTGAAGCATTGCGAGAAGGGAGATCATCTAAGAATATCATATGAGCCACCATCTTGCAAATTATTAAATTGCAGGGATTAATGAGCTTTGAGTAGCCAGATCCCATTCTGAATTTACTATTGACACCACTCCCATAGAAAATAGCATCACACTCAGTACTCAATACCTATTAGAAACTTAACACTTAAGATCGCATTCTTCCATTAAAAATTTAGGCACAAAGTCCCATAGGAGTACCTTGTAGTTATTGTCAGTATTAATTTCATCCATTTCCATTCCCCTATTAGAAAGCCAATCTGCAAATTTATTTGCTTCTCTATAATAGTGTGATACTTTATACAAAGAGAAGAGTGCGTGAAGACTCCAAACCTCTTCAAGGATTTATAAACACATTTATAAACACTTATTCACACTTATAAATTATACTTATAAATCTTTAGAAACACTTGCAAATATTTATTCACCTTTAAAAACACTTATTTACACTTATAAATACTTATATACACTTATAAATAGTTATTCACATTTAGAAACACTTATTTATACTTATAAACTCTTATAAACATTTTTCACATTTATAAAAAATTATTCACACATATAAATAATTATTCACATTTTATTTTTATTTTATTTTTATCAATAAGGAGCCAAAGCCGAAGGATTCTATTAAAAATATTAAGTTTTCAAAGATAACATGTTAAAAGCAGTAGATTCTACAAATAAAATGTCAGAGGCAACCAAAAGACTGAGTGACATTGCTCAGAACCTCCATGAACACCTGTATATGAAGCACAACTTGAGCTGAAAACTCTAAACTATAAGGACAAAGGGGCAGATTTAGGAACTTAGCACCATTGTTGATTAGAGGTAGAGGAAGACTCATTCTCTAAACTGGTGGAGGAGCCATGAGTGTCCTCTTCCTTGTTTTGAGATCCACTGAAGTTCTCTTTATTAGAAAATTCTTCTACCAAGGCCCTTTGTTCAGCTTCATCCTCTTCCTCAACATCATCAACATAATCTTCTTCATCTTCCACATCTACTGCTCCATTAGCATCCTCTTCCTCCTCATCCTCCTCTAACTCAACAACATTCGAAGAATCTTGACACTCAAGCCCATCTAGTTTCTCATCTTACCTATACTGGAATACCCAATTTAAATCTTTATGACATTTGTCATCAATCTCTCACAGAGTAAGCTAGAAACATGAATGATTTGGTTGTACCTCCCCTGAAATGGTCTTCAAAAATACTCCATGGGCTACAATGTTGGCCAACTCATCTGCCTTGATGTTTCCTTCATGAAATATATGGTTGACCGTTATGGATTTAAATTTCCTTATCAAATTTAAAATAACTTCCAATGTAGCTTGTAGACACTAGTTTGGAGTAGACCTTGATTTCATAGCATTTACTATGATCATGGAATCACCTTCAATCTCCATTTTTCCCAAGCCAAGATCGGGTGCAAGAGAAAGACCAAACAATAAATCTTTGAATTCTGCCATATTATTGGTGTCTATTTCCAAGGGTTTAGCCAATTTTCTGAAAACCCTACCATTCAAAGAGTGTATTATACAACATGCCCCTAATGGGCCTAGGTTCCCTTTAGAAGCTCCATCAAAATTGAGTTTAAACCAGCCCAAAGATGGGGACAACCACACACAACTAGCTCTGAAAATTGTATTTGATTTACATCATATGCCTAGAGTGATTGGGGTTTTAAGACCAAACCAACTTTTGATCATGTTCTCATCCCAGCTAGTATAGAACTTATGTTGATTTGAATGAGCTTGAATGCGAGAATTAATAACCTCTACTATAACTACTTCAATTTTGTTGAAAATAGAAGCAATTTCCATAGATTTACCCTGAAAAAGTCTTATGTTTCTTTCCTTCCAAATTTCCAAGATCAGAATGGATGGGGAGATAATCCATATATTGCCACATAAACTGTTTCCATAAAGCATGGGCCAAGATTTGAAGAGAGATAGAATGTCTCATGGGAAGGCTAAGAACCAACCTAATTTTGTGCATAGCCAGTTCCATCATTCAATGGCAAATGGACATGGTAACAATATATGATTAATTTCCTCTTCACTATTGTGGCATAAAGACCATCTTCATAATAACCTATCTTTAGAAATTGGTCTACAGTTAAAATCCTATCTTGAGAAGCTACCCATGTGAATAAACCTGCCTTGGGAAGACATACTTTGTTCCAGCATAGTTGTATTGGACATTCATATATCCTTGTCTGGACAAGCCCTGACAAGATCTTACAACCATCCTTAACATTATAGGTTCTTGATTTAGCCCCATTGCAAATGATTTCATCTTGTCCCTGTTTGAATAAAAATAATCTATCTTTAAGAAGCATCCTCAATTGGAGTAGTTCCAATGGGTGAAGAATGAGTTCTGAAAAATCTCTCCACTGCCAAGAACCATCTGTTGTGGATAGAGGAGTAGGAATAATGTAGTCTCTGACAAAGAGACCCCAAAAAGCCAAACATACCTGACTAATTCTATTTGAGCCCAGCAATTGGTTGATTCTAGGATGACCACCCTAGGAATCCTCCCAAAACGGAGCTTTAATGCCCTACTTGATGTTCCATGTAATGTTATTATCTACGATGTCTCTTGAATTAGAGATGAAATTCTAAATTCTTGATCCTATAGGAAAATCCTTAATTTGAGAGACCTCTGATTCAATGTTATTGCCAAGATACTTCCCTCTAATAATTCTAACCCATTTAAGGTTTTGATCCTTCATTATTTTCCAGTAAAGTCTAGCTCCTTGTGCTTGATTCTACCACAAATGGTTTTTGATACTAGTGCCCCCTGCATTTACTGGTTTAAAAATCTTGTCCCAAGATATGAGGGTGAATTTTCTATTTTTGTCTGTGCCCTGCCAAAAACCTTTCCTCATTTTCTTGACTATATCCATGTAGCAACCCGTGGGAAGAGAAATGTAAAAAATTAGATATATAGGGATTGTAGCCAATGTAGCTTTAGTCATCACAATTCTGCCCGCCTAGGATAGCCATTTTGATCTCCGAGAATCCATATTCCTATCCAATCTTTCATTGATAGGTTTCCAAGCCAAAGTGGTTCTCAAAGATGTATCTATGGGGATCCCCAAGTATGAACATGAGAGAGAACCTATTTTGAAGGTTAATACTTTTTCTATTTTATGTTGAAGTTTCTTTTTTGTATGAAAGAAAAATATCACAGATTTGTCTTTGTTAGCTACTTGACCAGAGGTTGTAGCATAGTTATCAAGTACTATTTTGATCTGAATAGCCTCTCGCATAATGCCTTTTCCAAAGAGGAGAATGTCATCTGCAAATTGTTGATGTGTGATTGCTTTTATAGAAGAAGTGATTTTGATCCCCTTAATAATTTCTTGATCCTGAAGACTGATTAAACTATGACCCAAACCTTCTGCCATAATGCTGAATAAAAAGGGAGATAGGGGATCACCTTGTCTAAGTCCATTGGAGCCTTTGAAGAATCCTAAGGGGGATCCATTTACTTAAATGGAAAATTTTGGAGTAGAAATACAGTAGAATATAAGATTAATCCAAGCCTTAGAGAAGCCAAAATTTTCCATACATTTTGCTAAAAACCTCCAATACACCTTGTCATAAGCCTTCTTGATGTCTAATTTGATAATCATGCTAGGTTGCTTATTGCATTGGATGGAATGAATGGCTTCTTGAGAAATTATTATTAAACACTTAAAAATATTTATAAACTTGTATTCACACTTATTAATATTTATTCACATTTATAAACACTTATTCACACTTATTCACATGTATAAATACTTATTTAAATTATTCACTTTTATAAATAATTATTCACATTTGTAAACAATTATTCACACTTATTTATAATTATAAATATTTACTTACACTTATACATGCTTATTCACACTTATAAACACTTATTCACACTTATATAAACATTTATTCACCCTTATTCACACTTATAAATATTTTTTCACACTTATAAACATTTATATAAACTTATTCACTTTTATAAACACTTATAAACACTTGTTCGCACTTATAAATATTTTGATGGGGAGGCTAGGATAGATTAGCTAGTCTATGCCTTGATCCTTACCCAAGGATCCAAGTGTAGACCTAACACCTATGATTGGTCTATAGGATACCTTACACAATGAAGGACCCCTTGACCTATGTAGCCTAACCACAAAGTTTAGCTATTTGACCTTGCAACATTCCAAGCTCTAGTTTCTAGCTTCATCCATTACATAGGCTTATAAGGGTCTTCTAGGGTTCAACTCCATTCCCAAGCTTCAACAAAGGATTTCATGAGTTCCAAAAATTTTTTAGGGCATTTGGCTCCTTTTCAATGCATTGGCATGGCTAGGTCATCACCTGATTTGAGGGTTCCTTTGTAATTTAGGGCTACAAGGAAGAGGCCTAATTAGCCCTCCTTCCGGTTTTATAGGGTTTTTGACACCTTTCCCTCAAAGATTCAACACACATATTCTAAAGAAAATCTGCTACAAATGACTCATTCTCAAGGATTTTTGGGGTCTCGGGCTTCCAACAAGCTGTAGAACACCTATGCCAAATATGAGGGTTTTAAGGGCTTCTTGGTCTCTTCACTGTCCTAGTCTTCAACAACACCTCTCCAAGGCTATCCAAACCCTCTCATCCACAACACCACACCTTCAAACACCCTTCTTGACTCCCTCCAAAGGGAAAGCTATGGAAATCCTTCCTCTTCTCTTGAGAACTCTTTGTCTACTGACTGCTCCTAGCCGGGCACTGCCAAGCTCGCCTAGGGCTTTGTCAAACACATGTTTGCTCCTACTTGCTAGGCCCCTGCTTGCATATAATTACATGTTAGGGTCTGTATTCTTAGAATCCAAAGTCCCATGGTGTGTCCATGGTGGAAACAAGATCTACAACTCCATATCTACAAAGCTCTCCAAACTGGTAGAGCACTGTCAAATGAAAGAACTAAACCAAAATGCACACAAAAACCTTAAAAGAACTAATCTAATGCACACATATGAAGGATAAACACAGAAAAAAAAAATTCCCTTGAAAAGATACACTCTAAACTCCAAATATTCACATGACAACAGTCTAAAACAATGACTATTCTACTCCAGCAATGTTCAGTCTGATATTTTCATACTTTCACCATACAATAATGATGCCAACCCTTGGTTTAGGGTTCCATAGGTCTTAAATACATATCTCCTTAGTATGTGTGTGGTGTTAGGGCTTCTAAGCCACTTAGGTTAGGTTAGGCCATTACAAGGGAAAAGTTGCTTAGCAACTTTTGAAAGTTGCTAACAACTTTTAAGCAACTTTTTGTTGCACAAAAAAATTTGCTCTCCTACTTTAAAACCACTATTTTAAGCCCTCCTAAAGAACTCACATGTGCTCAAACATCTACCAATCCTAACCTAAGACTTCAAACCTCATAGAAAAAGCACTATTTTCAGGATGACAACATTCCCTGACTTAGTGTGCCATTCACATTGGAAAGACCAACTAAACTTCTAGGACCTAACCTAGGCCTAGACACACAAGCATGAGCTAAAGCTCTTAGTGTAATTACATGCTTCTCTCAGGAAGACTAACACACCAAAAATCTGAAGGTGGGAGCCCTTAGAAGGGTGCTCCTGCACCATACTCCCCCTTAGCAAAACTAAGGCACTTTGGGGTCAAGAAGAGCGAAGTCAATCCCAAACTTCTTGAACTATCCTTCCTCAATCTAGGTGGCTTCAAATTCAGTTTGATCCTTCCATTTGATTAGGTGCTACATGTAAACTTGATGCCTTGTAGTCTTCTTCACTCTGGATTCCAAGACCTTCTCTGCTTTGGTTGGCTTCTTCTTGGGCATTGTATTGGTGTCTATATCTTGCAGTACCTTTGGTGGAGTTGTACCTTGCTGAATGATATCTCCTTTGAATCTGATCAAGTCTACAATATTAGACATCAGTGAGATGGCTAAGTCTGATGGCAAGTCCACTTTGTAGGCATTCTCCCCATATTTGGCTAGAATCTTGCATGGGCCTACTCTCCTCATTTGTAGCTTGCTGGGCATGCCCTTCTACGTCCTTGCTTTGTTAAGATGGACCATGACATAGTCCCCAATCTAAAACTGTACTTCCTTCCTCTTTTCATCCACTTTAGCTTTGAGTTTATGAGTGGATTCCATAATGGTCTTCTTCACTTGCTCTTGAACCTCCTTGATAGTTTGAGTGAAATCTTCAGCTTTTCCACTCTTCAACTCCATAGAACCTAAGTCTCTCAACTCACAAACTCCTCTAGGGTGTCTTCCATAGACTATCTCAAAAGGACTTCTTCCTATGGTCCTATTTACACTACCATTCTAAGCATATTCAGCCTGAGATATAACAAGATCCCAAGTCTACCCATACTCCTTTGTCAAACACCTTAGCAAGTTGCCAAGCACCTTATTGATGACCTCAGTTTGACCATTAGTTTGAGGATGGTATGTTGAACTAAAAGAGAGATTAGTTCCCAGCCTTTTCCATAAGGTTTGCCAAAAATGACCCATGAACTTGTTGTCCCTATCTGACACAATACTCAAAGGAAGTCCAAAAATTCTAACTATCTCTTTGAAGAAGAGATGTACCACATAACTTGCATCATGCGTTGTTTTACAAGGAATGAAGTGACTCATTTTGGAAAACCTATAAACCACAACATAAATACTATCCATACCTAATTTGGTTTTAGAGTCCAACCACAAAATCCATACTTACACATTCCCAAGGCCTATTTGGGATGGGCAAAGGATGATAAAGTCTTGCATTGCTTGAACCACCTTTAGCTCTCTGGCATACTCCACACTGCTCAACATATCTCCTCACATCCCTTGCTAACTTAGGTGAAAAGTAGTATCTCTGTACTAACTCCAATGTTTTGTTTATGCCAAAATGATCACTTAAATTGCCATTATGCTTCTCTTGAATCAGATTTTCCCTCATGGCTCCTCTAGGTACAAAAAGCTGATTACCTTTAAACAACAATCCATTTTGAAGGGTGTAATCTGAAAACTTACCATGGAAATGGTTCTCAAACTCTAGGCACACCTTCTAGGCTTGTGATAATTCTTCATCCTCCTCATATAAGTCTTTAAAAATTGCTATTCTAATGCTTTATAGCTGTACCTCTTGGACAGTCAATAACTTCCTACTCAAGGCATTTGCTACCTTGTTGAGTTTCCCTTTCTTGTGCTTGATTGTGAAGGTAAAGGATTGGAGATACTCCATCCACTTCAAGTTCCTGTTACTAAGCTTCTCATGAGTGTTTATGTAGCTTAAATCCTAATTATTAGTAAACACCATGTAAATTCTTTTGGCAAAAGGTAATGCCTCCACTTCTTGAGAGATTGTACCAATGCATACAACTCTAAGTCATAGGCTGAATACTTCTTCTTTGCCTCATTGAGTTTTTCACTAAAGAATTCCATAGGCCTTCCCTCTTGACTCAATACACCCCCTACTACTACACCACTTGCAGCATATTCAATGGTGAACAAATTGTCAAAAGTTGGTAAGAGTAAAATAGGTTTGGTAGCTCCCTCTTGCTTCAATGTTTGGAATGCTTTCTTAGCTGCCTCAATCCATTTAAACTTTTTTTTGAGTCCTCCTTTGATGGTGTCAAGCACTGGTGCACATATCCCATTGAAGTTCCTTAGAAAATTTCTATAAAATTGTGCCAAGCCATGAAAACTTCTAACTTCAGTCCTTGTTTCAGGGGCAGGCCAATTCAAGATTGCCTCCACCTTACTTGGGTCCAATTTTAGAGTACCATTGGACTCCACAAATCCTAAATAAACCAGCTCTTTCTACATGAACTCACACTTTTCTAGGTTGATGGCTAATTACTCTTCATGTGGCTTCTTGATAACCAACCTTAAGTGCTCAAGATTCTCTGCTTGTGTTTTGTTATAGATGAGTATATCATCTAGATACACCACTACAAATATTCATGTGAAGTCCTTCAAGACCTCATTCATTAATCTCATGAAGGTTCTTGGGGCATTGGTAAGCCCAAACGGCATTACAAGAGATTCATACAATCCATCTGTGGTTTTGAAAGTGGTCTTCCACTCATCACCCTCCTTAATTCTGATTTGGTGATAACCACTCTTTAAATCCAACTTAGTGAAGTACATAGCACCACCTAAGCAATCCATCAAATCTTCTATTCTTGGAATTGGGAACCTATACCTAATAGTGATCCTATTAATAGCCCTTGAATCTATGCAAAGTCTCCATTTTCCTCCTTTCTTGGATGCTAAGACCACTAGGACTACACATGGACTAATACTCTTCTTGATCAGCCCTTGATCCAATAACTCTTGCATTTGTCTTGCCACTTCCTTGTTCGGATCTGAGGTAAGCTTTTAGGCTGCTTTATTAGAAAGAGATGCACTAGGTAAATAGTCAATTTGATGACTTATAGCTCTTCTTGGAGGTAATGTGGTAGGGGTTCCATCACTCACAATATCTCTGAATTCTTCCAACATTTACTGCACTTCCAATGGTGTTTCCACCTGTAACTTCTTGTCTTCCTCCTTTGGCTCCACCATGATAGCACATCCTATGGTCTCCTCATCATGTAATGCTTGTAAGAACTCTTTACCATTGCTAAGAAACACACTAGGTGTTTTAGAAGTGCCCTCTTCATTATCTATTAAGGACTGAATTTTGAAAGTCCTCCCATCCTTCTTGAAAGAAATGCAGTTTTCCTCTCCATCATAGATCACCTTCCTATCAAATTGCCAGGGTCTTCCCAATAGAAGATGGCATGCATCCATGGGTAAGATGTCACAAAGAACTTTGTCTTTATAGCCTCCAATGGAAAACTCTACCCATGTCTGCTCATTCACTAGCACACTTTGCTCCTGGTTCAACCAAGTCACCTTGTATGGATTTGCATGGGGAACCTTTGTGAGTTTAAGCTTCTTTGCTACTTCCTCTACTGTGATGTTATTAGTGGACCCTGAATCCACAATAACCTTACAAACCTTGCCTTGTATCTTGCACCTGACTCTAAAAAGATCCCTACTCTGCTTGGGTTCACCTTGATTAGGCTGCCTTATGAGTACTCTCCTAAACATCAAGTTCTCACCCATTTCTGATTCTAACTTGTTGACCTCATTGGTACATGAGTTGTTTCTGTCCTCTTGGGTATAGGCTACTCACTTCTCATTGTTTGAGGCTGATGCCTTATCAGGACATCTATAGGCAAGGTGTCCAAGCTATCCACATTGATAGCATTTCATTGTGGCAAAGTAGGAGCTGCTTCTTCCTACTCCTCTCCCTTTGTTTCCTTGATAACCTCTTCCTCTACCAAAAGATCCTCTTGTGCTAATTTTTGAACTTTGTTCCAAAAGTATGCTCTCCCCTTGGCTTCTTGAGTCACCACCTCTACTAGAACCTCCTCTTTATCCCCCTCTAGAGTCTCTACCTCTTCCCCTATTCTTGGAATTAGGTTCTTTCTTTCTCCTTTGTTTATCTTCAAGCTTTTGTGCCATATACTAACATCCAAGTACTGTGGTGGGAGTAAACAAACTCATCTCCTCTACTATGCTCCATTTCAAGCCACTTAAGTACCTTGCCACTTTGATAATTTCTTCTTCTTTGATCTTGGACCTTAAGCTCAACTTGTGGAAATCTTCAGTGTAGGTGGCTACATCCATCTCCTTCTGTCTAAGGTTCAACCTTCTCCTATGATGCTTAATTTCATAATCTACTGGTAGGTATGCTTCCCTAACTTTATTAACCATTGCTTTCCAATTAGAGATTGGGTTCTTTCCCTCTTTCTCCCTTTCATCTTGCAAGTAGTTCCACGAGGTTAAAGCTTGTCCTCTCAACCTAGATTTGTCCACTTTGAACTTTTGTGCCTTTGAGATCTATTCACATTCGAAGATCCTCCATGCCTTCAATCCACTGCATCACAAGCTTTGTATCCATCCTGCCAATCAGTAATGGGACACCTTCAAGTGCCTTGCTAGTGATAGCCTTCAAGTCTTTAAGAAATTGCTCATCCTGGGTTGGAGGATCAGGTGTAGGCACATCATCATCAATGGTATTATTTTTCACTTTGGCATCTTGCTCCTCCATCCTATCTTTCATCTTATCTGCCTTTGCTTGGACATCATCCAAGAGTTTCTCCATTTGCATCAATCTTTCCTACAAGAGTCTATTAGCTTCCTCCTAATCTTCCACCTTCTTAGCAAGCTCAGCATTGGTCACCATTTTCTTCTTTTGAGATGATCCAATTGATTCTTCTAGTGGTTGAAACATCCACCTTCCACTTCCCAAGCCATAAGAGGCTCTGATACCAATCTGATGGGGTGGCTAGGATAGACTAGATAGTCTATGCTCTGATCCTTACCCAAGGACCCAAGTGTACTCCTGACACCTATAATTTGTCTATAGGATACCTTACATATTACCCTCTGACCTACCTAGCTTGACCACCAAGTTTAGCTATTTGACCTTGCAACATTCCAAGCTCTAGCTTCTAGCTTCATCCCTTACATAGGCTTATAAGGGTCTTCTAGGGTTAAACTCCATTCCCAAGCTTCAACAGAGGATTTCATGTGTTCCAAAATGTTTTTAGGGCATTTGGCTCCTTTTCAATGCATTGGCATGGCTGGGTCATCACCCGATTTGAGGGTTCCTTTGCAATTTAGGGCTACAAGGAAGAGGCCTTATTAGCTCTCCTTCTAGTTTTATAGGGTTTTTGACACCTTTCCCTCAAAGATTCAACACACCTGTTCTAAATAAAATCTGCAAAAAATGACCCATTCTCAAGGACTTTTGGGGTCTCGGGCTTCCAACAGGACGTACAACACCTATGCCAAATATGAGGGTTTTAAGGGCTCCCTGGTCTCTTCACAGTCCTAGTCTTCAAAAACACCTCTCCAAGGCTATTCAAACCCTCTCCTCCATAAAACCACACCTTAAAATTCCCTTCTTAACTCCCTCCAAAGGCCAAGCCATGGAACTCATTCCTCTTTTCTTGAGAACTCTTTGTCTGCTGACTGCTCCTTGTCAGGCACTGCCAAGCTCGCCTAGGGCTTTGTCAAACACATGTTTGCTCCTACTTTCTAGGCCCCTTCTTTCATATAATTACATGTTAGGGTCTGTATTCTTAGAATCCAAAGTCCCATGGTGTGTCCATGGTGGAAACAAGATCTACAACCACATATCTACAAAGCTCTCCAAACTGGCAGAGCACTGTCAAATGGAGGAACTAAACCAAAATGCACACCAAAACCTTAAAAGAACTAATCTAATGCACAAATATGAAGGATAAAAACACAAAAAAAAGATTCCCTTTCAAATATACACTCCAAACTCCAAATATTCACATGACAACAGTCTAAAATAGTGACTGTTCTACTCCAGTAGCGTTCAGTCTGATATTTCCATACTTTCACCATACAATAATGATACCAACCCTTGGTTTAGGTTTCCATAGGTCTTAAATACCTATCTCCTTGGTATGTGTGTGGTGTTAGGGCTTCCGAGCCACTTAGGTTAGGTTAGACCATTACAAGGGAAAAGTTGCTTAGCAACTTTTGAAAGGTGCTGACAACTTTTTAAAAACTTTTTGTTGCACAAGAAACTTTGATCTCCTACTTTAAAACCACTATTTTAAGACCTCCTAAAGCACTCACATGTGCTCAAACATCTACCAATGCTAACCTAAGACTTCAAACCTCATAGCAAAGAACTATTTTCAGGATGACAACATTCCCTGAATCAGTGTGCCATTCACATTGGAAAGACCAACTGAACTTCTAGGACCTAGCCTAGGCCTATACACACAAGCATGAGATAAAGTTCTTATTGTAATTACATGCTTCTCTTAGGAAGACTAACACACCAAAAATGTGAAGGTGGGAGCCCTTAGAAGGGTGCTCCTGCACCATATTTATAAACACTTATAAACACTTAAAAACACTTATTCACACTTATGAATATCTATAGACACTTATAAACATTTATGAATACTTATAAACATTTACAAATACCTAATCACATTTATAAACACTTATTCACATGTATTAACACTTATAAATATTTATTCACAGTTGTAAACAATCATTCACATATATATAAACATTTATTCACACTTATAAATATTTATTCACACTTATAAACACTTATTAATACTTATAAACATTTATAACTACTTATTCACAATTATAAACATTTATAAATACTTATTCACACTTATAAACACTTATTCACATTTATAAACATTTATTCACACTTATGAGTTATTCTCATTAATAGTTATAAATACTTATAACTATTTTTCACACTAATAAATAGTTTTTTTAAAGCGAAAAGTGACAATGCACTTATATTTATTATTATATTAATAACTAGTTCAAGGGGCTCCCTAGAGAAAGAACTAGCAAGAAAACTCTAGAACCTCGCTCGTGTACATAAGAGAAAAATTGATCCACAGCCTAACCATTACAATAGTAATGTGTATGAGGGCTCGACACTATAAAGAGTATATAATTTGGAAATATTCAAAACAACCTATACACATCTATATTGAATTCATCATCAATACTATGCCCAAAAAATGAAATGCAACTGAACTCAGACTCCCAAGTAGAGCATGTGCATGCACCCCATTAATGAAGGAATAAAGAGTAGATAGTGTGACAAAAAATAAGGCATCCCCAATCAACATAGGCCAACTGATGTCAACATCATTTCCATCAGCATATGCCTGACTAGCAGCAAATAAACTTACCATCCAATGGCTTTTAAAATGAAGATAGTCAAATTGGGCACCAAATCTGAAAACCACAAAGGCTTCTTCTTCAATCAAATAGTAGCCCACATAGCATAAAACCCATGACCAAGATTATCCAAAGACAATATTAGTACACACAATTCCAAAATGGCTATCCTAATTACAGTCGCATAGAAAGCCCAAAAGCCCCAAAATTGCAAAACTTCTCACAACCTTACTGTACTTGTTAAGCCCAAGAAATTTTCTATGCACAACCTAGTGTAAATGATATCCAGCAATGAACAAGACTGAAGGAGGTCCATGGCATTAGACACAGATGCAAATAACAACTATGATAGGAAGAAACATATTTTTACCTATAACTTAAGAATATTGTTACCAATGAAACTATGAACAACATGTCTGATGGAAATGTTGTAAAGCACACAATTGTCATCTATATCATCATCATAAATATGTGCAGAAAATATTCCCTCCACATCTTCCACCTTCAAATAGATTATGTTGTTCAACAAAAAATCTTCCCAATCGAAGCATTTACAAGTAACTCGGTGGGCAATTATATCATGAAGGGTAAATGACAATCCCATCATACACATCTCGCTGACTAAATTGATGGGTCGCACATGTATAGTTACATACACATATAAACACTTATAAATATTTATAAATACTTATAAACATTTATTTACACTTATAAACATTTACAACACTTATTCACACTTATAAACACTTATAAACATTTATAAATATTTATAAACACTCATTCACAATTATAATATAAACACTTATTTAACTTATAAATATTTATAAATACTTATTCACATTTATAAATATTTATAAACATGTATTCACACTTATAAATACTTATAAACATTTATAAATACTTATAAACACTTATTCACACATAAATACTTATAAATATTTATTCACACTTATAAATACTTATTCAAAATTCCACATATAAACAAAACACATGTGGACTTTGCTAACATGACAAATTTAAAACATACACCATAGAAGGTGATTATGTGATAGTTCACTAATACATAAAGTAAATAAAAAATTAGCTTTCAAATATATAAATAAAACTCATATAAAATTAGTTTCAAAGTTACAACATATTTCACATAAAAGTATAAACTCATGCCATAGTTTAACCACATATTAAATAGACATGCAAATTTATTCAAACATACATGGAGTTTATCCAAATATACCAAATATAAACATGTTTCACAAAAAACTATTCTAAGACACATAAAGATACTAAGCTCAATAAAGTCAAAGTACAAATATGCACAAAATAAATCCCAAAGTTCAAGCACACTTGACACTAAAGTTTAAACATATAGTATAAGTTATTGTCAAAGTTAAGTTACACTCTTCACAAGAGTGAATGTGAAAGTTCAAATATATGCATATGTAAAAGTAGCAATGCACTAAAATGATTATTATCAAAGTTAATACACATTTCCCACAAAAGAGAATAAAGTGAATATCATAGTTTAAACACATTTCACATATAACTAGTATGTTTCACACTTAATTTGTTCAAATATACATTTTAAACATATACAAAATAAATGTTAATATTTAAATATTAACATAAGTGAATGAAAAAGTTCAAAGTCATTTCACATAAATCAATTTATTTCTAAAATTATTCATAAATATACTAATAAAAATGCCAATTGGCTCAAATAAATTGATGGATTTCAACAAATAAGTCACACTACTGATTGGGAGGAGATGATGAAGTAGGCAATGATATCCAATTTGTGGGAAGGAGATTTTTACTCCAATGGAAAATGTTAGGATGAGTGAAGATGGTTTGCAAGCTCAGAAGAATGTAATTCTAGAAATTCAAGGTAATAAATATATAAATCATTTGAAAGAGAAGAAAATTTTGAAAATAGAGGACAGGTGATAGGGTTTATCAAAATAGTTATCATGATTCTTTTAAATTGAATAACAAATGAAAGTGTATGTTGATGATTATTAGTGAACTAAAGGAAAAAAAAGAAAAAATGTTGATTTGTTTCTTGCACGAGGTGTAGAAGATATTGAAAACCCCGTTAACCTTGTTTATATTAGGGAGATGAAAGTGTTTCTTATTCCAAATTTTGTGAAATTTTGCATTCCCAAGCTCAATGAAACTAGAATAAAAAATGGTCTTGTAGGTAGAGTAATGGTAGCATAAGGGAACCCAGTAGAGAAATGGTCATGATTCATGTTTGTGCATTTAGAAGTTTGATTAAAGCTTTAATATGATAGAATCTTTGAAGTATAATCCTTCTCGGTACATGTTTGGGAATTGTAGAGGAACGAATAGGATTGGATTTCTCATTGGAGGTTATTTTACTTGAACTTCCACTCTATGTAACATTTCTTCCATAGCAAGAGATTTTAAATAAATTTTCATCTATTTTCTTACACATTTTTCTCAATAAATCAAAGAATAAGTTTCACTGGTATGTGCATTAAATTTCTTTAAAAAATTTCTCTACATGTCGTAAGTCTGGTGTAGGAGTACCTAATGCATGGAAGGCTACCAGGGGGTCACATGGATGACCTTAAGCATTGGAAGACTAAAATGCCTTATAAGGTCTCTAAATATTGTAATTTGGGCCATTAGTTCCTATGAAATGTAATGGAATGAAATAAAATAAAATGTAGTCACAAATATCTTCATGGTCCTGGTAAGGACCATAGGACCAAATTAATGTAATATGGAAATATCATGCCAAGTGGAGTCAAGTAGGAGTCTTAAGGAGTTTAATGATGTGACAAGGTCACAAAATGACCAATGCAAAGGTTATATGTTATTAGGAGTTTATTTAAATAAGTTTTAAACTTTAAATATTTTAATAATAACGACTAATTGTGATGTAGAGAGAAACTCCAAAAATAGGATTAGTTTGCATAGTTTGAAGTTGCAACCGCTTTAGGTCAGTTGTAAAGATTAGTATGGGTATTTTAGGCATTGGGAGAGATGAAAGTGCATAATGGTATGGATTTTGGATGCATTTTATATGGACAAATTGAAGATATCAATAAAATCCAAGTTTTCTTGCAAAAATATTATTGTTTTGATGTTTAGTTGACTGATCTAAACATGGAAATGGATTGTGGATGATCTATGGATGTAATAAAATCATCTTATATCTATTTCAGAGGTTCTTATAATCTATTTTGTTTTAGATTTAAAAATTTGATGTAGGTGATCATTTTGGAGCATTGGAATAACTCTATTTTGATCCTTTCAATTGTTTAATGGGATATTCAATGAATGTATTTATTTTTTATGATTTAATGGACCCCATGTAATGTATGTATGATGTTACTAATCATTTACATATAGCAGAATTTGATTTGGTAGGTGTACACCATGAGGAAGAGTGGATCAAGGGCACAAAATTGATGTCACAAGTGTACTAGCAGATGATATGCCTTAACAAGGGTATAATTTTATGAAAAAAGGACAAATTTAATGGTGAATACATGTTTTCAGACCATTGGTTGAGGTGTGGATGTGGTGGGAAGCGGGAGATTGAGAAATCTCCTACTTTTAGGAGTTTTTGAGGAGTAATTTGGGGCTTTTGGGTATAGGAGGCTTGTAGAATCAAATTGGTTGCATATTCATCTAATTGGGACCATATTAAAACTCTTTTAAATTTAGAAAGGTTGGGTGTTGACTCTAGAATAGGGTTCCTTTGTAAAAGTGACCTATTAGGCCTAGTAAGGAAAAAGGGAGCAACATGTTTTTAGGGTGATGTTCCAAATCTATCTGATTTTAGCATATGTTTTGTAACCATTAAATGCTTATCTAAATCAAAAAAAGAAAATTGGTAATTTTTTTGAAGGTTAGGGTCAAATGTACAAAAATTTGGAAATGGAGGGGTACTAGGGAGGAGGCCTAGTTTGGGAGCAGTTTGGATGATCTTTATAATAGTCGCCATTGTGGGAACATGATAACTATTGAAACGAGTTGAAATAGGTTGGATGCAACCTAAGGATTTTCTTGTGAATGATTCTTGGGTCTTGGGAATTGATTTGACCCTATTGGTTTAAGAAGGCCTAGTGAAACAACTAGGAAACATAGTGTGTTTTTTGGACAGCATGTGGAGCCTCTTGATCTTCTTGAATGGATTGATCATTGGGCTCTACATAATACTAGTATCAGAGTGAGAAGATCTAGGAAATGAGTCCTTCATAGGTAGAGAAGGATTTGACAAGGTCAAAGAGGGAGATCCTACAAGCATTGAAAGAGTTCTTGAATGACAAGAAGAAAAGAGAAGAAGAAAGGAGGAAACAAAGAGAAGAAGAAAGGATGATGCAAGAGAAGATGCAAATAATGGAAAGAGCATTAGAGGAAAATAAAATGAGGTTGCAGGTACCTATTGAACTCCTAGAGGAGGAAGAACCTAATAGTCACAAGGTTCAAGATGTTGGGGTAATGGAAAATACTGAAGAAGAAAAAGAACCTAATGCTGAAGAGGTTCAAGAGGATGAAGAAAATGTGGTAGAAGAAGATGTTGGTGAAGAAAATAAAGAATCAAGTCTTGGAGGGCTTGAATGTGTTGGTTATTTTTTGATTGGGGCAGTTACATGTCCTTTGGAGAGTACAATGTATGATGACTATTGAAAAAATTTGAAATAGGTTGGATACATCCTAAGGATGGCTTGTGAATGATTCTTGGGTCTTGGGAATTGATTTGACCCTATTGGTGCAAGAAGGCCTAGTGAAATAACTAGGAAACATAGTGTGTTTTTTGGACAACATGTGGAGCCTCTTGATCTTCTTGAACGAATTGATCATTGGGCTCTACATCATACTGGTATTAGAGTGAGAAGATCCAGGAAATGAGTCCTTGATAGGTAGAGATGGATTTGACAATGTCAAAGAGGGAGATCCTACAAGCATTGAAAGAGTTCTTGAATGACGAGAAGAAAAGAGATGAAGAAAGGAGGAAACAAAGAGAAGAAGAAAGGATGATGCAAGAGAAGATGGAAATAATGGAAAGAGAATTAGTTGAAAATAAAATGAGGTTGAAGGTACCTATTGAACTCCTAGAGGAGGAAGAAGCTAATAGTGACAAGGTTCAAGATGTTGGGGTAATGGAAAATTCTGAAGAAGACAAAGAACCTAATGCTAAAGAGGTTCAAGAGGATGAAGAAAATGTGGAAGAAGAAGATGCTGGTGAAGAAAATAAAGAATCAAGTCTTGGAGGAATTGAATGTGCTGGTATTTTTTTAATTCGGATGGTGACGTTTCCTTTGGAGGGTACAACATCTGAAGGTACCCATGTAGTAGATTGTGAGGCTCGTGATACAACCTTAGTGATGGATGATCAGTTTGTGTACCAAGGTAAATGACATAAGGATGATTTGATAAGACCAGTAGTCTCAGAAGAAGAAACTAAGGATGAAGAAGAGTTAGTAGCAATAATTGGCCATGATGACTTCCAAGAGTTTGTGTATTCTCCAAGCATGGAGATATGGCAGATTGGTGACAAGAAAGAAGGGTACCTTTTTGTAGTACATTGGATGAGTTTTTAGGTATCTACAACAATGGTAAGAGTTCAGAGCATGAAAAGACCTATGGAATGAAGTAAGCAGCAAGAAGAGTACACATTGCCAAGGAATGGAAAGCCTAAAGTGAAGATGAAGAGGAGTAATGGAAGGAAGCAACAAGCAAGGGTGCAATGGATCAAAAAATTTGATGTCTTCAAACCAAGAGTCAAAATGAAGATTTTTGTTTTCCTAACATTTTTTGTTTGTAGGCATTTCCAAGATGACTTGGAAATTTTCAATCTTAAGGAGTATGGTGCAGGAGCACGTAAGGCTAGAAGGCTCCCAGAGGGTCACATGGATGGCCTTATGCATTGGAAGACTAGAATGACCAATGTGGTCTCTCAAAATTGTAATTTGGGTAATTAGTGCCTATGAAATGTAATAGAATGAAATAAAATAATATGTAGTGGCAAATGTCCTGATGGTCCTAGTAAGGACCATAGGACTAGATTAATGTAATATGGCAATATCATGCCCAGTAGACTCAAGTAGGGGTCTTAAGGAGTTTAATGATGTGATAACGTCACAAAATGACCAATGGAAAGCTTATAGGATATTAGGAGTTTATTTAAATAATTTTTATAATTTAAATATTTGAATAATAACAACTAATTGTGATTTGGAGGGCAACTCCAAAAATGGGATTAGTCTGCATAGTTAGAAGTTCCAACCACTTAGGGTCAGTTGGAGAGGTTAGTATGGATATATTTAAGTATTGGGAAACATGAAAATATAGAATGGTACAGATCTAGGATGCATTTTGTATCGACAAAATGAAGAAATTAAAAAAAAAAACCAAGTTTTCTTGAAAGAATCTTGTTGTTTTGATGCTTAGTTGATCATTTTGGGGCATTGAAATAACTCTATTTTGATCCGTTCAATGGTTTAATGGGCCATTCAATGAACGTATTTTTTTTTTCTCATTGAATGGAACCTATATCACATATTTATGATGTTACTAATCATTTGGATGCAAGAGAAGTTTGATTTGGTGGGTGTACACCATGAGGAACAGTGGGGAAAGGGCACAAAATTGATGCCACAAGTGTAGCAGCAAAGGATCTACCTTAACAATGGTATAATTTTATGCAAAATATAAAAAAAATTAATATTGAATACATGGTGTAGGACCTTTGGTTGAGGCTTGGAAGTGCTGGGAAGTAGAGATTGAGAAAGCCCTAGTTTTAGGGGTTCTTGAGGAGTGATTTGGGGCTTTTGGGTATAGGAGGCCTATAGAGTCAAATTGGTTGCATGTTCCTCTAACTAGAGCCATATTAATACTCTGTGAAAAGTGGAAAGGTTGGGTGTTGAGTGTATGATAGGGTTCCTTTGTAAAAGTGACCTATTAGTCCTAGGAAGGAAAACTAGAGCAACATTTTTTTATGGTGATGTTTAGAAACATCCCCACCTGATTTTATGATATGTTGTGTAACTCTTAAATGGGTATCTAAATCTACATGAATTTAGTTTGTAAGTGTTTTGGAAGGTCTGGGTCAAAATTCCAAAAATCATGAAATTGAGGGTTACTAGGGAGGAGGCCTAGTTTGGGAGCAGTTTGGATGATCTTTTTAATAGTGGACATTGTGGGAACTTGATGAATATTGAAACAAGTTGAAATAGGTTGGATAAGACCTTAGGGTGGCTTGGGAATGAGTCTTGGCTCTTGGGAGTTGATTTGAACCTATTGGTGCAAGAAGGCCTAGTGAAACAACTAGGAACCATAGCGTGTTTTTTATATAGCATGTGGAGCCTCTTGATCTTGTTTATGGGATTGATCATTGGGAACTATATCATATTGGTATAAGAGTGAGAAGATCTCAGAAATGAGTCCTAAATAGGTGGAGATGGCTTTGACAAGGTCACAGAGGGAAATGCTACAAGTAGTGAAAGGGTTTCTGAATGAGGAAAAGAAAAGAGATGAAGAAAAGAAGAAACAAAGAGAAGAAGAAAGGATGATGCAAGAGAAGATGCAAATAATGGAAAGAGAATTAGAGGAAAATTAAAGGAGGTTGAAGGTACTTGTTGAACTCCTAGAGTAGGAAGAACCTAATAGTGACAAGGTTCAAGATGCTGGCGTAATGACAAATGGTGAAGAAGAAAAAGAATCTAATGCTGAGGAGGTTCAAGAGGCTGAAGAAAATGTGGAAGAAGAAGATGCTAATGATGACAAAAGAGAATCAAGTCTTGGAGGGCTTGAATGTGTTGGTAGTTTTTTGATTGTGATAGTGACATGTCCTTTGGAGGGTACAATGTCTGAAGGTACCCCTATAGTATATTGTGAGGCTCATGATGCAGCCTTAGTGATGGATGATCACTGTGTGTGCCAAGGTAAATGGCATAAGGATTCTTTGATAGCAGGAGTAGTCTCTAAAAGAGAGAGACCAAGGATGAAGAGGAGTTAGTAGAGATAATGGGCCATGTGGAGGCTCAAAAGTTGGTGAATTCTCCCAACATGGAGATATGGTATATTGGTAACAAGAAAGAAGGGTACCTTTTGGTGGTACATTGGATGAGTTTGTAGGTATGTGCTGTAGTGGTAAGAGTTCAGAGAAAGACAAAGCCTTTGGAAAGCACTGAAAAGCAAGAAGTGTACACATTAGCAAGAAATTACAAGCCTAAAGTGAAGATGAAGAGGAGTAATGGAGGACAACAACAAGAAATGGTGGAATGGATCAAATATATAATGATCTCTAGAAACCAAGAGTCAAAATAATTTTTTTTGTTCTCCTAACATGTTTTGTTTGTAGAAATTTCCAAGAGGACTTGGAAAATTTTCAAACTTGAGGAGTATGGTGTAGGAGCACCTAAGGCTTGGAAGACTACCAGGGGGTCACATGGATGACCTTAAGCATTGGAAGACTAGAATGACTTATAAGGTCTGTAAAAGTTATAATATGGGCCATTAGTGCCTATGAAATGTGAGGAAAGATATAAAATCAAATGTAGTGGCAAATGTCCTAATGGTCATGGTAAGCACCATAGGACCAAATTAATGTAATATGGCAATATCATGCCAAGTGGAGTCAAGTAGGGGTCTTAGGAGTTTAATGATGTGATAAGGTCACAAAATGACCAATCCTAAGTTTGTAGGTTATTAAGAGTTTATTTAAATAAGTTTTAGATTTTAAATATTTGAATAATAACGACTAATTGTGATTTTGAGGGAAACTCCAAAAATAGGATTAGTTTGCATAGTTAGAAGTTCCATCCACTTTGGGTTAGTTAGAAAGGTTAGTATGGCCGATCTATTTAAGCATTGAGAAACATGAAAGTACAGAATGGTATGAATCTGGAATACATTTTGTATCGACAGATTGAAGAAATCAATAAAATCCAAGTTTTCTTGCAAAAATCTTGTTGTTTTCATGCTTAGTTGATTGATCTAAACTTGGAAATGGATTGTGGGTGATCTAAGGATGTAATAACATAATTTTATATCTTATTTCAAGGTTCTTATAATCTATTTTATTTCAGATTTGAAAAGTTGATCTAGGTGATCATTTTGGAGCATTGAAATAACTCTATTTTGATCTTTTCAATGGTTTAATGGGCCATTCAATGAATGTATTTTTTTTTTTAATCATTTAATGGACCCCATGTAACATATGTATGATGTTACTAATCATTTGGATGCAAGAGAATTTGATTGGGTGGGTGTACACCATGAGGAAGAGTGGGAAAAGAGCACAAAATTGATGCAACAAGTGTAGGAGCAGAGGAAATGCCTTAATAGGGGTATCATTTTATGTAAAACAATAAAATTTAATGTTGAATACATGGTTTAGGACATTTGGTTAAGGTATGAAAGTGCTAGGAAGAGGGGGATTGAGGAAGCCCTAGTTTTAGGGGGTTTGAGGAGTGATTTGGGGATTTTAGGTATAGGAGGCATGTAGAATCAAATTGGTTACATATTAATCTAATTGGGACCATATTAACATTTTTTGAAAGTGGCAAATTTGGGTGTTGAGTCTGGGATAGGGTTCCTTTGTAAAAGTGACCTATTAGGCCTAGGAAGGAAAAATGGAGCAACAGTTTTTTAGGATAATATTCAGAAACAACCCTACTTGATTTTTTGATATGTTGTGTTACACATAAATGGGTATCTGAATCTGAAATTTAGTTTGTAAGTGTTTTGGAAGTTCAAGGTCAAAAGTTCAAAAATCAGGAAATGGAGGGCTTCTAGGGAGGAGGCCTAGTTTTCGAGTTGTTTAGATGATCTTTATAATAATGGACATTGCGGGAGCTTGATGAATATTGAAACAAGTTGAAATAGGTTGGATAAGACCTTAGGATGGCTTGGAAATGAGTCTTGGATCTTGGGAGTTGATTTGACCTTATTGTTGCAAGAAGGCCTAGTGAAACAACTAGGAAATATAGTGTGTTTTTTTTACAGCATGTGGAGCCTCTTAATCTTGTTGAAGGGATTGATCATTAGGCTCTACATCAAATTCATTAAATATTTTTCTAGACATTTCTCTCAATAAATAGAAAACTAAGTTTTACTCATCAGTGCTCTAAATTTCTTTGAAAATCTATTCTCTATGCTGGAAGTCAATTTTGCTAAAAAAATTAGAAGAAATCGAAGACTAAGACCTTTACTCGCATGTGCTTAAAATATCTTTGAGAATATGTTTCCATGTTGGAAGTCGTTAAAGATTTTGCTAAAAGAATTTCTCAATTAATCGAAAACTAAGTTTTACTCGTCTATGCTCTAAATTTCTTTGAAAGCATATTATCCATGTTGGAAATCATTAAAGATCTTGTCAACAAAATTTCACAAGAAATATCATACAAATTTGTACTATTCAGTGCTTTAAACTATTTCTAAAAATCGGATTTCCATTCTCATAGAATAAACAAAGATTTTACATTTAAAATAATCTATCCCTAAAATCTTGTTTGTACAAGAATAGTTCCAGGGGTAATAGTAGTACTAATACTAGGGGGATCTTATATTGTATGTTGAAAAGGATAAGCAAGGTTGTATGAAGTTGAAAAAGATTATTGGAAGGGAGCGGAGGATTAGCAATCCACATATTCACCACAAAGGGGTTTGGGGAGAACTAGAAGCTACGAAATGGGGCCTTCAAAATAGTGTATGAGGGCACACTAGGAAATGAACGGGTAGTGGCAGTGAAGAAGATCCAGCACATGGAGAGACAGGGTGAGGGCATCGATCAAGTAATGAATGAAATAGGGTGCCCTTATGCCTAGATGTCATGAGCAAAGAGAATTTGTTTTTGCATTTAGTCTGGTCTGATCCATAATTAATTAGGAAATTCCATTTCAGAATTGGCCAACACAAAACTAATTCATATATGGTATGATTTGATTGAAATAATTTTTGATCCTTATACAAATGAGATTAAACAGTTCCTTATTTCATTTCAGGTAAACTTTGACATAATGGAAGAAAATATCACTCGAATGAAAGTAAGAACACTCAAACCATAAAGTGAAAACATCACTTGAATGAAGGTAAGAGCATATAGAAAATTTGATAGAGAAATCAAAGCAAATTTTATTAGGAGTATCAGTTGGCATTTTGTGTGGAGAAGCTCTTCAAGCATTCAGTAATCCTGGAGCTCAAGAAAGACTCGGGTTTAGAAAATTTATTTCTAAAGTTTACCAAAACACATGAATTTGGGTTAATGAATTTTCACTCTTCATTTTCTATTAAAGTGGTCTACACCAAACATCACAATGTTCCCTTTGACATTTCAGGGAATGACACACTAGCACCGATTGCCTTTCAACTAGCAATGAGTAAGTTCTCTTGAATATTTATTTATTATGTTTTTATGGGTTTTAGATTTTCGTCTGATGGAATATTTTACAGAGAAATTGAACAATGTGAAGATAAATGTGAGTAATCTCTACAAATTAGTCAGGATGCAGGTTGAGCAAGTCATTAAGATGGGGAATGGATATGTGAATGATGGGAAAACTTTGAGAGGGTTCCTTGTGGTGGGCTATAATCACCTTGTGCAAACTTCCTCAGGTTGTCAAAAGAATAATATATGTGCGAGGAAGGGAAAAGAATTAAAAACAAATGACACTATTTACAATTGGGACATGAGAGTGAAAGTTAGGTTCTATCATCATACTTCCATTTCAATTCATCTGTCAAGAATAAGGGAAGCCATTAGAGACTTGAAGCAGCTTCATGACATGGATCCAATTACATTATGCACCTACAAAATCTCTACTAATTGAAATGATTTGTGTTGATTCATATTAAGGGAATCAATTGGTCTGCAAATTTATATTTTTAGGTACGGTTTACATAATGGAAGAAATAAAGTGTAAATAGAGCTCCCATCCAGAGAAACCTGTATAGGGAGAAAATTTGTAATGTCCCCTTTCTTTTGATTTGTGACTCTACAACACTTAGTGATTGTTCTGTCAGTAGTTAGATAGTGAGTGATCCTATCAGTGGAAGAATAGAGCTCAATCATAGAATAAAAGAAACTATAACTTTTTGTCTTTCAATTTGAACAAGGTAGTTGTGTCTATCAAATGAATAAACAATTCAGTCTACGGGTCTGTTGGGTTCAGGAAGAGAAGAATAGAAGCACAGAAGTTGAGATCTAATCAATGATCTAGTGGCTAATGAGGAAAAAGTTGTCAGTGCATTTGTAACTTGCAATCTAAATATTTCCAAATCAGCAGAAGTTATGCCTCTGTGTCAAAGAATATCTTTTTTCCAGTTCCATTTGTCACACATTTGTATCAAAGTTAACAGTCCTATATGAGGTGACTATGTGGACTTTAACCATCCCAAATAAATGGTATAGGTTTATAAAATTCTATAATCTACAAAGACCTTTGATATAATAATCCAAGGTTCTTAGAGCCATCCATAAATCTTGAAATAGAAAAATAATTCTTGAGAAAGGGTATATTTGGTCTTCACTCACTAGAATTTCACTGCAAATGTTAAATCTGAGAAAAAGTCATTTGCATTGAATCACCAATGAATATTTAAAATGGTTGCTTATATTTAAATATCCTTAAAAAAATAATGACTCGAAATTTTGATAAATCGTTAAAAAGAAATTCTATCACAGATTTATGTATGAGACAAGTGATTGAACATAGAGAGGGAACCGTGGCATTGAAAACTTAGAGGAGTGATTGAACAAGAAACATGAGGGATGAAATAAATTGAGCATGTGTATAGATGAAATAATTTCAGAATAGAATTTGAAGTCAGCACTGTGTTGGGTAATGAAAGTGGAGAAATTAATTTTGGTGGTGAAACAAGTGCTAGTGCTTGAACAAGTTATGCTAGGCAGAACAACCTTGTGGATGGTGCAGAGTATAACAGTGGTTATGGACGATAAGACCTTGGATTCGGAAAGGAGAATGACAATACTGACACAATGGGTTCAAGAAAAAGTGTTGGACAAAAAGATGTGATTAATTCGAGGGAATGGATTTTGACAACGAAACATTACATATGTCCTCCTTTAGAGGTTGCAATGCCTCTGCAATTGTTGGGTTGAGGATTTGTGGCAAAGGAAAGTAGTTAAACTAGGAATACTATATTTTTCATTTGTATTTATGATTTCTGTATGATAATTTGAATTTGTGGAGGTCTGGTTTTTATATGTAAGTAGACAGCTACTATGATTTACATTTTAGATTTAATTTTATTCTAAGGATTATATTCAGTAAACTTTCATCAGAAAAATTGAACCAAAATATCGAACAACTTGACCAAATTTTGCATCTCATTCATTCATCATTGCATTCATTGAGCAAGTGAGGTGGGCGAATAAATAAACAGTTTCAGCATGCGGCTAGTTTCTGTCATTGACGATCTTTCCAAGCTCGTTCAGAATTCAATTCCTCAGGATTTGGATTTTGATCCATCAAACAGCGAATCTTTTGTATAATTTTTTTCCCAAATAAGTTAAAAAAAGGAGTAATTTTTATATATAGGCATACGATTTGGGGGATTTTCCATGCCTTCCTTTTGTGTTTTTTTTCCCATTCTTCCTTTTCCATAGTCCAATTAGGTATCAATCGGGCCCTCTGGAACTAACATACAACTGAAGCACGAGCAATAAAAAAATAGAGCACTTCTTCAGGGCTTCCCCATAATTCAACCCATAACACTCACATGCAAACCCATTAAAACACAACAATTCTACCATTGCATTTCCAATCAACCAGGATGTTAAAACTTTCAGCAAATGCAATCCAAATGGATGCGAAATCCCCCACATCTGGATCCACCATTAAACCTCACTTTTGAAGCTCAAATAATGCAACCACACTAAAACAGAGCAATGCAACCACCACCCATGACCAGCAACTCCTCCAAGAATTAATTCCAATCAAACAAAACATTAAAACTTTCAGCAAATAATGCACCCATTAAACCTCATTTGAAGTTCAAATAATGCACCCCCGCAGACATTTGAGTGTAATGATGATCCATTGCAGCTGCTCACCCATATATTTTCTTACAGACAGATGATACTATTTTAGTCATCCCAAATCAATCACCAATTCTTGAAGAATCAATACAGCCATGAGATTTCCAGCCTCCAATCTCATCTATTACAAGCAAATTAAACACTCTTTTCCCCTTCCTCCTTTTCAATCTCCTCACTCGCCATCGCCATCGACAGTTAACAATTAAAATTGAAATTCTTATCCACGAGACTTGCAGGAAACAAGCCACGAATGTAACAATCTGCAAAGTTTCTAAAACAGTCATGGAAATAGTCATGCCCATATAAAACTGTTGAAAAATGGAGCGTCTACAACGGTAACATGTTTTTAAATTCAACGGTACAATTTGTTTTTTCTTGATTTTTTTAAAATTCGGAATGCTTTTTTCCTCAACACTAAATGCTTTTTCGAACACTAAATATAAAATAACAAAATCCCAAATTATTCATTCATCTATTCATATGAAAAATAAATAAATTGGAAAATAGACTGAAATGAATTAAATATATTTTTTCCAATAGAAAAAATATTAAATAAATTAGTTAGAAGATTTTTACATAAAAATGCTAATTTAAAAAAAATTAATTGAAAAGGAAAGGTGGCCATGCTTAAAGTTTCAATAAACTTTTTTATTGGTTAGAAATTATTAAACCTAAAACATTAACAAATTTTAAATTTAGGTCAAAATTAAGTTTAAATTTTAATAAAATTATAATTGAGTTGACAAATTAAAATAAAAATATATAATTGTACAATTGATGCAACAAAATATATTTTAAATTAATATCGATTTGTATGTTAAATGGTAAATTATTAAAACCAAAAATATTTTTGCATATCTTACATAGCATACATATAAAACTTTCTATAAAAGATAGTATTCCACATCACTTAGGACTTGATTTAGTTTAGCGGCAATTCGAGCAAAAGCATAGGTTTTTTCATCAATAATATTTTGATTTAATTTAGTTGTAGAAAGGCAGTCTCCATCATCATTAATTTTTTTAATTAATTCAACACATCAAATGTATGGCATCTACTATTTGATTATTGTAAGCTAAACTAAATAAAAATCTAGTCAAGATGATGAAGGTCATCCTTTCACTTGAAGTATCACATAAATATCATTTAACACGGTCCTAAGAAATAATATGACATGTATGCACAATGAGGAAGCAAAAAGGGAAATCAGAGAAGGTGGTAGAAAAAATTGTAGATACAACTATCAGTTTACCCTACTGCTCGCTCTATCACTACAACTAGCACATCTAAGACAATAGGGTCAAATTTAGTCATGTAAGAAGATGGTGAGGTCGAAGAAGATAATGATGCAAGAGTTGGGGCAAACAAAGTGGGAGATGGTATGCTCAATTCCCTTGTTTTGGTACTTTTTGTTGGTGCTATGGCTGCTAAAAAACTAATGACTCTCTTATTGATGTCAATTCTTACTATTGGCGAGAAATGGAAGGACATTGTTCATTGTCTTCTTCTATTAGGATTTTTTCTCCTTTCAATAAATTGAGCGTGAGTAAAGATGAAATAATTTCAAAAAAGTCATCACTCGGTAATGGAAGTGAAGAAATTGATTTTGGTGGTGAAACAAGTGCTAGTGGTGGAACATATTGGTTTTGGAAAGGAGAATGACAATATTGATATAATGGGTTCAAAAAAGTGTTGGACAAGAAAATGTGAGTAATTCAGAGGGAATGGATTTTGACAACCAAACATGACATATTTCCTCCTTGAGAGGTTGCAATGCCTCTGCAGTGGTTGGGTTGAGGACTGTAAATGTGGTTTCAGGGGAAATGATATTTGTGGTAGAGGACTAGTCTCATTCATTTGTATTTATAATTTCTTAATGGTAATATGAATTTGTGGAATAGATTTTTTATATCTATCATTTTTCCTAGAAGGCTGCTATGATTTACATTATTTTAGATTTTATTTCATTCTAAGAACAATTAGATTTGGATAAGTCAATAACACTACATTTCCATGGACACAAAAACCCTTGATTCATGGACCTACAAACACTTGATACAGAGAAAGTTCTATAAACTTCCTTGCACGTTACCTACATGGCATAGGATCTATTCATTGCTTGGCTCTCTTAAAATCCCAAAATTACTATAAGCTCTACCTTTTCCCTAATCCTAAGATATCTACCATATCAATAGCCTTTAGTAGAACCTCCCTGTGCAATGGTTTGTAGCTATACTTATAATGGTTGCCCAACTTCATATCTTCTTAAGTGATCAGGCATTTCCTTCTTTTAATTCTCTTGGTTCATTCATGGGATCCTTGTAATATCCAATGCAAATTATCCAATTGTATCCTTTTATATGTGTGTATGGTAAATTCATAAATATATTATGGGCACTTATCACTATAACATTCAATATTCTACTAGGGAATGGCTTTATTGATAAGCTATAAGATGTGGATGATGATGATGATGAACATGATATCCTTTTGGAAGTTGTTTAAAGTAGAAAAATGTTTGTTAGGGACATGGACGTAAAAAAAATTTGACAGGGTATAAGGTAAAAAAAAATTCTAGAGACGATGAGGCCAAGGGTGTTGGTGTTCCTTTTCTACGTCTAACAAAAGGGTTTTTTCCCTCCATATTGAAACATAATTCTATGGTAACTTCTTCTACTCTAATAGATCAAAGGTTGTACATTAATAATTTTAAGGATGGTGTTTTATCTCCTTTTATAGTAGACCATAGGGTTTAGAAGGTGGTTGTCACTTCTTCATGGGAGATTGTGAGGGTTTTGGAGGTGGTTGATGCTTCTTATCCAAAGATTTTATAGTTTTCTTACAAGTCTAATGATATTTTTAATCTTAATGTTGTTGTCCTTAGGCTTTCAAAGGTTCTGTAAAAGTTGAAGCATTATGGTGTGGATATTGTTTCTTCATTGGAGCATGTTAAGAAGGACGAGCATATTGTTATGCCTATTTTTGTTCCTTTTATTTTTGTGAGTTCTAACATGGATGGTTAGGGCTTTGAGGAAAATCAGATATGAATAAATTTTAATGATTCTCTTTTGCATGGATGAATCCAGTACTTGGTTGAGGTGCTCGATCAATAGGAGATTCTATGGAAATCGTCTCAACATTGATGATGTTAGAAAATGGATCTTTTGATTTTGGAAACTTAAATGAAAGGTTCAAATTTTTTCTATGATGAATATTTTTAAAATCTTTTTTTTTTTCCTTTCCCTAATGAGAAGGATTGTTGTAGAATTGATGCAGGAGCATCCTGGGTGTAAGAGCAATCTCGCATCACCCAAAAATATTTCTATTTTTGTATTCAATAAGGGCTATCTTGTGCAGAGCTACTATTTATGGAAACTTGTTGTTTTTAGTAAGTTGGTCATACGATCTCAGAATGTTTTGATTTTACATGTGGAGGTTCATCTCAATCATATCAGCCTATCAGTAAAGTTTCATGGCTAGATCAGGTTTAGTTTTGAAGATATTGAAGATTTTCGGTATTGGCAGCAGGGTACAGAAACTTTGAACTCAGTTTTGAAGGATTTAGAGGTCCCAGCTGAGGTCAGAAATTTGGGTAACAAATACTTGCGCTAGTCATGCCTATAGAGCGCTTCATGGCCTTTCCGAAATGGGATTATAATAGTCAATCAGGTCAACTGGTGATGACTTATGGTCTCTGGAAGTCGGGCCACCTGAAATGGTGGAAAATAATTTTCCTTCAAAAATTTTGTTTGAGTTTCCAAAGTTATTTTGAGCCGACTTTGATGTAATAAATTAAAAAATAAAATAATTCTAAGTTTGGTCGGCCCTAAGGGATAAATTTTTGGAACTTTCTCGGGTGGTGGAAAATGCCTATATAAAGAATGCCCATAGTGTTGTCTAGGATAGTTCTGGGTAGTATATCTGGGTATTGATTCGAGGTTTTTTCCTATAGAATATTGTAAGGGAATGCCCATGTGGCTTTGCATATTGTAATTCTGAAAGTTTGTAAGTCCACATTTGTGGAGATAATAAGAAGCCAATTTTATGTTCTTGCATATTGTTGTTGTTTCTCTATTTCTGTTATGTGTTTGTGGTATTAAGGGGAGTACCCTTCATCAAGTGGTATCAGAGCAGGAGTTCTTGAGTGTGTAAATAGATTACCGACTGTGAGGTAGTTTGCACCAGGACCGTGGTTAGGGTTTCAATGCGCATCATGAAAGTACCTCCATGAAGGGAACGTGGTGGAAGAGTTGGTGTTGTAACACCTGAGGTTAGAGCACTCTAGAGACAAGTGTGAGCATTGCAAGAGGAGATTCACAGAGGAATGAATCTTAATGTCAGAGATGAAAGCGAGGATGAAGCCGAAGAAGAAGATCAAGAAGGAGAAGTCGAAGTTCTAAACCAGGAGGAAGAAAGACTTTTTCAGGCCATTTTCAAGATTGAAAAAAGACCTAAGATTGAGGTTCCTGCATTTTTCAGGAAATCTTAACCCAGAGGAGTTGATCGACTGGATCAATGAATGTGAAGAATATTTTGAGTATGAAGATATTGAGGATCTTGACAGGGTCAAATTCACGAAGGCCAGACTAAAAGGTCATAAGATGATCTGGTGGCAAGAGATTCAATTGGAGTGAAATAGAAGAGGGAAGGATAAAATCACAAGATGGGATCGAATGGTGGATAAATTGAAGTAGCAGTTCATTCATGTTGATTATGAGCTTGACCTACTGAAGAAGATGCAAAGTTTGAAGTAGGCAGAAAGATTTGTTCAGGAGTATACAGAGGAGTTCTATAGAATCCTCATCAGAACAGGCGATGCAGAAATTGACAAGGAGAAAGTTTCCCGTTACCTTAATGGGTTAAGGCTAAGCATTCAAGAGGAGTTGAATCTGGTTAGATTGAACAGTATTGAAGAGGCATACCAGTTTTCCCTAAAAGTAGAGGAAAAGCTGAACAAGAAGTTCAAGAGTAGACAAAATGGAAGAGGTCACGGTGGACAATCTGGTGGATAGTCATATGGAGGCCGAAATGAAGATCCAAAAAAGAAGGATGAGGCTAGTAGTAGTCAAAATCAGAGAGTAAACAATTTCAATCATTTCCAAGATTAGAATAATAGAGATCAGACATGAAGAGGAAGAGGACAAGGTTCAGGAAGAGGAGGCTTCTGTGGAACATATTTTCACTGTGGAGAAGAAGGTCATAGGGAATTTGAATGTCCTCAATGCCAAGGAAGGATAGATAGGTGAAATGAAGGCCAAGCCAGAGTTGCACATGTAGATGAAGATGTCAGATCATCAAATTTAGAAGATGTTGAATGAGGAGAAACATTGATTAACAGAAGAGTCCTGTTGAGTGGTGAGAATGAACTTGAACAAAGGAGGAGCCTATTCCGCACTAGATGCAAGTGTGAGGTCAAATGTTGTGATGTGATTATTGATAGTGGAAGCACTGAAAATTTAGTGTCAGAAGAGATGGTGACAAAGTTGAAGCTCAAGAGATAGAAACACCCACATCCATATCGGATTGCCTGAGTGCAGGATGACCACAAGGTCATGGTCAATGAACAGTGCTTGGTAAAGTTCAAGATCAGTGGGTACCAAGATGAGGTACTATGTGATATCATATCTATGGATGCATGTCATATGTGGTTGGGTAGACCGTGGCAGTTTGATAGATGTGTTGTACATGATGGTCATGTGAATACATATTCCCTGACAAAGGATGGAGTGTGACATAAGCTAAAGCCATTGAAGGAGACCGAAGAAAATGTATGTGGTAATGCAAGAATAACATTTGTTGATGGAAGAAAATTCCTAGATGGTATGAGGCATGAGCATGTGTGTTTTTCTTTAAATCCAAAAGTTGGTAAAGAAGAAGTAGAGGATATACTTGTAGAGGTTGGAGATTTTTTGAATGAGTTTCAGGATATTGCATCTGATAATCTACCTGATGGATTACCACCAGTAGGGAAGATCAATCATCAGATGGATTTGATTCTAGGAGCCAATTTTCCAAACAAGGCAGCACACAGAATGACACCGGCAGAAAGAGAAGAGTTGAACAGACAAGTACATGAGTTGTTATAGAAGGGATTGATTTGGGAGAGCTTGAGTCCATGTGTTGTACTAGCAGTATTAGCACCAAAGAAGAATGGAGAATGGAGGATGTGTATGGATTCCAGAGCAATAAACAAGATCATAATCAAGTATAGGTTTCCATTGCCATGAATGGATGATATTATGGATTGTTTCAGTGGAGCTATGTATTTCTCAAAGATAGATCTGAAGAGTGCATATCACCAGATTTGGATCAGAGAAGGAGATGAATGGAAGACTACCTTCAAGACCAAGGAAGGACTGTATGAGTGGTTAGTCATGCCTTTTGGTCTAAACAATGCACCGAGTACTTTCATGCAGCTCATGAATAAGGTTCTGAAAGAATTTTTGGGTAAGTTTGTCATTGTGTACCTAGATGATATTTTGATCTTTAGTAAGACATTAGAAGAACATATGATGCATATTTGTATGGTGTTTGAGAAGCTGAGAGATGAGAAATTGTTGATTAATTTGAAGAAGTGCAGTTTTGTGAAGAAAGAGTTAGTGTATTTGGGATTTATAGTTTCAGCAGAAGGTTTAAAAATGGACCCAGAGAAAGTATAGGCTATCCTTAAATGGCCTAGTCCAAGGAGTGCTACTAAGGTAAGATCTTTTTATAGTTTGGCTAGCTTTTACAAAAAGTTTATCAGAAATTTTAGCAGTATTTGTGGACCCTTGACTGAAACAATGAGAGGGGATAGAAAATAATTCAAGTGGACTAATCGGGCATATAAGAGTTTTAAACTGTTGAAACAAAAAGTTATAGAACAACCTATTTTAGCACTTCTAGATTTTAATAAGGTGTTTCAAGTAGACTATGATGCTAGTGGTACTACAATAGGAGCTGTTATGAGCCAAGAAGGTAAACCTATTACTTATTTCAGTGAGAAGTTAAATGATGCCAAGAGAAAGGATTATGTTTATGATCAGGAATTTTATGCTATAGTTCAGACATTGAAGAAGTGGAGACACTATCTACTTCCTAAGGAGTTTGTTTTGTATATTGATCATCAAGCTTTGTAATATTTGAATAGTCAAGGAAATTTTAATCAAAGACATTTGAAATGGGTTGAGTCTTTGCAAAGTTACACATTTATTTTAAAACACAAGAGTGGAAAGTCTAACAGGGTTGCAGATGCTCTTAGCAGAAGGAAACTATTGCTAAAAGAAATGCAGATTGAAGTGCTTGGGTTCAAGGAACTCAAGAATTTGTATCTAGAGGATCCTGATTTTGGTGAAGCTTGGAAAGCTTGTAAAGAACCTGTTACTCTAGACAGAATGAAGTGGCTGGATTTTATCATCCAGCATGATATGCTATTCAAAGGGAGGCTATTGTGCATTCCATGAAGTTCTATGAGGGAGACTATCATCAAGGAGAAGCATAGCGGAGGATTGGCTAGACATTTTGGTCATGATAAAACCCTTTCTTTGGTCAGTGAGAATTATTATTGGCCACAGTTGCAGCAAAATGTCAAGAAGTTTGTACAGAGTTGCAGAGTATGTCAGATGGTGAAAGGAGTGAAGCAGAATATAGGGTTGTATCAGCCATTACCTGTACCAGAGAAGCCTTGGGAGGATATCAGTATGGACTTTGTTTTTGGTTTACCAAAGACACAATGGGGACATGATTCAATTTTTGTGGTAGTTGATAGATTTTTAAAGATGGCACATTTTATTCCCTGTAAGAAGACTAATGATGTTGTTCATGTAGCGGAACTATTTTTCAGAGAAATGGTGAGAGTACATGGTTTGGCAAAGAGTATAGTTTCAGATAGGGACACTAAGTTCGTTGGATATTTCTGGTGTACATTATGGAAGAAGTTGAAGATAGATTTGAAGTTCAGTTCATCACATCATCCATAGATTAATGGACAGATAGAGGTGGTGAATAGGAGTTTGGGAAATTTGCTGAGATGTTTGGTTGGAGATAAGCCAACAAGATGGGATTTGATTTTACCATAGGTAGAATTTGCATATAATAATTATGTCATCAGGAGCACTGGTAAATCACCATTCTAGATTGTATATGGTTGTAGTCCCAGAAATGCATCTAAGTTGAGAAAGATCGATAAAGGAAAAATAAGTAGTGTTGAAGCTGAGGATTTTGTAGAACATTTGAAGAACATCCATGAGGAGGTGAGGAAGCATATTACTAAGATGAATGAGCAGTATAAGGCTAAGGTAGATGAGAAAAGGAGGCATAAGGAATTTTAGGATGGAGATGAAGTCATTATTTATTTGTGTAAGGAGAAATTTCTGGTTGGTACATATAACAAGTTGCAAATGAAGAAATTTGGGCCATGTAAGATACCAAAGAAGCATGATTCAGGAAATGCATATGAGGTAGAATTGCCTACTGAGTTGAATATTTCACCAGTGTTTAACATTTCAGATTTGACAGAGTATCATGAAGGTGGTGTTGAAGATGAGGTTACAGTAGCACAGTGGAGTATTGCACCAACCAGTTTAGATATCAAGGAGATTGAAGACATAATGGATAGACTTGTTGGTAGAAGCACAAGGAACAGGACATATGAAGAGTATTTGGTCAAATGGAAAGGATGACCTATTGAAGATTCATCATGGCTAACAAAGGAGGAGGTTAACCATCTTGGTTTTCCTCTACACACCTAAGTCGTGACATGGTCACTTCTCAAATTACCCTAGGTGTCTGATGCAGGAGCATCCTGGGTGTAACAACAATCTTGCATCACCCAAAAATATTTGTGTTTTTGTATTCAATAAGGGCTATCTTATGTAGACCTGCTATTTATAGAAACTTTTTATTTTTAGTAAGTTGGTCATATGATCTCAGAATGTTTTGATTTTACATGTGGAGGTTCATCTTAGTCATATCAGCCTACCAGTATAGTTTCATGACTAGATTGGGTCTAGTTTTGAAGCTATTGAAGATTTTTGGTATTGGCAACAGGGTATAGAAACTTTGAACTTAGATTTGAAGGCTTTAGAGGTCCCGGATGAGGTCAAAAATTTGGGTGACAGACACTTGCTTGAGTTAAGCCTCTAGAGCGCTTCGTGGCGTTTCTAAAATGGGTTTATAATAGTCAATCAGGTCAACTACTGATGACTTATGGTCTCCGAAAGTCGGGCCAACTGAAATGGCAGAAAATAATTTTCTTTCAAAATTTCTATTCGGGTTTCAAAAGTTATTTGAGCCGACTCTGATGTAATAAATTGAAAAATAAAATAATTCTAAGTTTGGTCGGCCCTAAGGGCTAAATTTCTGGAACCTGCTCAGGCAGTGGAAAATGCCTATATAAAGAAGGCCCATAGTGTTTTCTAGGACAGTTCTGGGTAGTAGATCTGGGTATTGATTCAAGGCTTTGTCCTACAAAATATTTTAAGGGAATGCCCATGTGGCTTTGCATATTGTAATTCTGAAAGTTTGTAATTCCACATTTGTGGAGATAATAAGAAGCCAATTTTCTATTCTTGCATATTGTTGTTGTTTCTTTGTTTATATTATGTGTTTGTGGTATTAAGGGGAGCACCCTTCATCAAGTGGTATCAGAGCAAGAGTTCCTTAGTGTGTAAATAGATCACTGACTATGAGGTAGTTTGCACCAGGACGATGGTTAGAGTTTCAGCGTGCATCACAAAAATGCTTCCATGAAGGGAACATGGCAGAAGAGCTGGTGTTGTAACACCTGAGGTTAGAGTGCTCCAGAGACAAGTGCGAGCATTGCAAGAGGAATGAATCTTAATGTCAGAGAGGAAAGCGAGGATGAAGCTGAAGAAGAAGATCAAGAAGGAGAAGTCGAAGTTGTGAACAAGGAGGAAGAAAGACATTTTCGGGCAATTTCCAAGATAGGAAAAAGACCTAAGATTAAGGTTCTTGCATTTTCAGGAAATCTTAACCCAGAGAAGTTGATCGACTAGATCAATCAATGTGAAGAATATTTTGAGTATGAAGATATTGAAGATCCTGATAGGGTCAAATTCACGAAGGCCAGACTGAAAGGTCATGTGAAGATCTGGTGGTAAGAGATTCAATTGGAGTGAAATAGAAGAGGGAAAGATAAAATCACAAGATGGGATCGAATGGTGGATAAATTAAAGTGGCAGTTCATTCCTGTTAATTATGAGCTTGACCTACTGAAGAAGATGCAAAGTTTGTTAGGCAGGAAGATCCATTCAGGAGTATATAGAGGAGTTCTATCGAATCCCCATTAGAACAAGCCATGCAGAAGCTGACAAGGAGAAAGTTTCCCGTTACCTTAATGGGTTAAGGGTGACCATTCAAGAGGAGCTGAATCTAATTTGAATGAACAGTATTGAAGAGGCATACTAGTTTGCCCTAAAAGTAGAGGAAAAGATGAACCACAAGTTTGAGAGAAGACAAAATGGAAGAGTTTGCGGTGGATGGTCCAGTGGATGGTCATCTAGAGGCCGAAATGTGGATCCGAAAAAGGAGGACGAGGCCAGTAGTAGTCAAAATCAAAGAGGAAACAATTCTAATCATTTTCAAGATAAGAATAATAGAGATCACAGAGGAAGAGGAAGAGGACAAGGTTCAGGAAGAGGAGGCTTCCATGGAACATGTTTTCACTATGGAGAAGAAGGTCATAGCACATTTGAATGTCCTCAATGCCATGGAAGGATAGATAGGATGAATGAAGACCAGGCCAGAGTTGCACATGTAGATGAAGATGCCAGATCATCAAATTCAGAAGATGCTGAAAAAGGAGAAATACTCATTAACAGAAGAGTCTTGCTAAGTGCTGAGAATGAACCTGAACAAAGGAGGAGCCTATTTCACACTAGGTGCAAGTGTGAGGGAAAATGTTGTGATGTGATTATTGATAGTGGAAGCACTGACAATTTGGTGTCAGAAGAGATGGTGACAAATTTGAAGCTCAAGAGATAGTAATGCCCACATCCATATCGGATTGCCTGAGTGTAGGATGATGACAAGGTCATGGTCAGTGAACAGTGTGTGGTAAAGTTCAAGATTGGGGGGTGCCAAGATGAGGTACTATGTGATATCATATCTATGGATGCATGTCATATGTTGTTAGGTAGACCATGGCAGTTTGATAAATGTTTCATACATGATGGTCATGCGAATACCTATTCCCTGACAAAGGATGGAGTGCGACATAAGCTAAAGCCATTGAAGGAGACCGAAGAAAAGGTATGTGGTAATGCAAGAATAAAATTTATTGACGGAAGAAAATTCCTAGATGGTATGAGGCATGAGCATGTGTGTTTTTCTTTAATTCCAAAGGCTGGTAAAGAAGTAGAGAATGTACCTGTAGAGGTTGTAGATTTGTTGAATGAGTTTCGGGATATTGCATCTAATAATGTACTTGATGGATTACCACCGATAAGGAAGATCAATCATCAGATGGATTTGATTCCAAGAGCTATTTTTCTAAACAAGGCAGCACACAGAATGACACCAGCAGAAAGTGAAGAGTTGAACAGACAAGTACATGAGTTGTTACAGAAGGGATTGATTTAGGAGAGCTTGAATCCATGTGTTGTACCAGCAATATTAGCACCAAAGAAGAATGGAGAATGGAGGATGTGTACAAATTCCAATGCAATAAACAAGATCACAATCAAGTATAGGTTTCCATTGCCACGAATGGATGATATTATAGATTGTTTGAGTGGAGCTGTGTATTTCTCAAAGATAGATTTGAAGAGTGGATATCACCAGATTCAGATCAGAGAAGGAGATGAATGGAAGAATTCCTTCAAGACCAAGGAAGGACTATATGAGTGGTTAGTCATGCCTTTTCGGCTAACTAATGCACCGAGCACTTTCATGCGGCTCATGAATGAGGTTCTGAAAGAATTTCTGGGTAAGTTTGTCATTGTGTACTTAGATGATATTTTGATCTTTAGTAAGACATTGCAAGAGCATATGATGCATATTTGTATGGTGTTTGAGAAGGTGAGAGATGAGAAATTGTTGATTAATTTGAAGAAGTGCAATTTTGTGAAGAAAGAGTTAGTGTATTTGGGATTTGTAGTTTCAGTAGAAGGTCTAAAAATGGATCCAGAGAAAGTACAGGCTATCCTTGAATGGCCTACTCCAAGCAGTGCTACTAATGTAAGATCTTTTCATGGTTTGGCTAGCTTTTACAGAAAGTTTATCAAAAATTTTAGCAGTATTTGTGGACCCTTGACTGAATCAATGAGAGGGCTTAGAAAAGAGTTCAATTGGACTAATGGGGTAGATAAGAGTTTCAAACTATTGAAATAGAAAGTTACAGAACAACCTAGATTAGCACTTCTAGATTTTAATAAGGTGTTTCAAGTAGACTATGATGCTAGTGGTACTGCAATAGGAGCTATTATGAGCCAAGAAGGTAAACCTATTGCTTATTTCAATGAGAAGTTAAATGATGCCAAGAGAAAATATTTTGTTTATACTTAGGAATCTTATGCTATAGTTCAAGCATTGAAGAAGTGGAGACACTATCTACTTCCTAAGGAGTTTGTTTTGTATACTGATCATCAAGCTTTGCAATATTCTAATAGTCAAGGAAAGTTTAATCAAAGGCATTTGAAATGGGTTGAGTTTTTGCAGAGTTACACATTTGTTTTAAAACATAGGAGTGGAAAGTCTAATAGGGTTGTAGATGCTCTTAGGAGAAGGCAACTATTGCTGAAAGAAATATAGATTGAAGTGGTTGGGTTCAAAGAACTCAAGAATTTGTATCCAGAGGATCCTGATTTTGGTGAAGCTTGGAAAGCTTGTAAAGAACCAGTTACTCTAGACAGAATGAAGTGGTTGAATTTTATCATCCAGAATGATATGCTATTCAGAGGGAGCCAGTTGTGCATTCCATGAAGTTCTATGAGGGAGAATATCATCAAGGAGAAGCATAGCGAATGATTGGCTAGACATTTTGGTCATGATAAAACACTTTCTTTGGTCAGTGAGAATTATTATTAGCCACAGTTGCAGCAAGATGTCAAGAATTTTGTATAGAGTTGTAGAGTATGTCAAATGGTGAAAGGAGTGAAGTAGAATACATGGTTGTATCAGCCATTACCTGGACCAGAGAAGCCTTGGGAGGATATCAGTATGGACTTTGTTCTTTGTTTACCAAGGACACAACGGGGACATGATTCAATTTTTGTGGTAGTTGATAGATTTTTGAAGATGGCACATTTATTCCCTGCAAGAAGACTAATGATGTTGTTCATGTGGTGGAATTATTTTTCAGAGAACTGGTGAGACTACATGGTTTGCCAGAGAGTATAGTTTCAGATAGGGACACTGAGTTCATTGGATATTTTTCACGTACATTGTGGAAGAAGTTGAAGACAGATTTGAAGTTCAGTTCGTCACATCATCCACAGACTGATGAATAGATAGAGGTGGTGAATAAGAGTTTGGGAAATTTGCTGAGATGTTTGGTTGGAGATAAGCCAACAAGATGAGATTTGATTTTACCATAGGAAGAATTTTCATATAATAATTCTGTCAATAAGAGCACTGGTAAATCACCATTCTAGATTGTATATGGGATTAGTCCATGAAATGAATTTGAGTTGAGAAAGATAGATAAAGGAGAAATAAGTAGTGCTGAAGCTAAGGATTTTGTAGAACATTTGAAGAACATCCATGAGGAGGTGAGGAAGCATATTACCAAGATGAGTGCATAGTATAAGGCTAAGGCAGATGAGAAAAGGAGGCATAAATAATTTCAAGTTGGAGATGAAGTCATGGTTCATTTGTGGAAGGAGCAATTTTCGGTTGGTACATATAACAAGTTGCAAATGAAGAAGTTTGGGCCATGTAAGATACTAAAGAAGCATGATTTAATAAATGCATATGAGGTAGAATTGCCTGCTGGGTTGAATATTTCACCAGTGTTTAACATTTCAGATTTGATAGAGTATCATGAAGGAGGTGTTTTAGATGAGGTTACAGTAGCACAGTAGAGTATTCTAGCAACCAATTCAGATATCAAGGAGATTGAAGACATACTGGATAGTCGTGTTGGCAGAAGCACAAGGAACAGGACATATGAAGAGTATTTGGTCAAATGCAAAGGATGGCCTGTTGAAGATTCATCATAGCTAACAAAGGAGGAGGTTAACCATCTTGATTTTCCTCTATACACCTGAGTCGTGACAGGGTCACTTCTCAAAATACCCTAGGTGTCTGATGCAGGAGCATCTTGGGTGTAAGATAAATCTTGCATCACCCAAAAAATATTTCTATTTTTGTATTCAGTAAGGGCTATCTTGTGCAGAGCTACTATTTATGGAAACTTTCTATTTTTAGTAAGTTGGTCATACGATCTCAGAATGTTCTGATTTTACATGTGGAGGTTCATCTCAGTCATATCAGCCTGCCAGTAATGTTTCATGACTAGGTCAGGTCTAGTTTTGAAGATATTGAAGATTTTTGGTATTGGCAGCAAGGTACAGAAACTTTAAACTTAGTTTTGAAGGCTTTATAAGTCTCGAATGAGGTCAAAAATTTGGGTGATAGGCACTTTCATGAGTCAAGCTTGTAGAGTGCTTTGTGGCCTTTCCGAAATGGGGTTATAATAGTCAATCGGGTCAACTGGTGATGACTTATGGTCTCCGGAAGTTGGGGCTCCTGAAATGGTAGAAAATAATTTTCTTCAAAAATTTCTGTTCAGGTTTCAAAAGTTATTTTGAGCCAACTTTGATGTAATAAATTGAAAAATAAAATAATTCTAAGTTTGGTCGGCCCTAAGGGCTAAATTTCTGGAACCTTCTCAGGCTGTGGAAACTGTCGATATAAAGAAGGCCCGTAGTGTTGTCTAGGATAGTTCTAGGTAGTAGATCTAGGTAATGATTTGAGGCTTTGTCCTACAGAATATTGTAAGGGAATGCCCATGTGGCTTTGCATATTGTAATTCTGAATGTTTGTAATTCCACATTTGTGGAGATAATAAGAAGCCAATTTTCTGTTCTTGCATATTGTTGTTGTTTCTCTATTTCTGTTATGTGTTTGTGGTATTAAGGGGAGCACCCTTCATCAAGAATCCTTCTTCATGGTCCCTAGTATGGGTTTGAATGGTCTTATTCTTTAAAATTGATCTCATGGTTTTCACTTGTGGAAGGAAATATTCTAGTTTTATGTTCGAGTTTATATTCCTAAATTTCCCTTGAATTTTTGGAATGAAAAGATTTTTATCACTTTTTTCAATTCTCTTGGGCAATATAGTACTATTGATAATATAACTTTATTTATGAAGTTTTTTTTATTTAATTGATTTTGTGCATTTGTGGTTCTCACCTTTTCCTCTAAATTTGAGAAATGGGTTCAACAAGTTGAATTTTAAGACTCTTCATTATTTTTCAAGCTTCCAATATAGTGGATCATGCATATGATTTCTTCTTGAAAAGCAAGAACTAACAAATTATTTAGAAAAATAAGGATCAAATGTCACTCTAAGGAGCCCATTACAACCTTTTGTGAGGTTCAAAAACTTGAGTGCTTGAGGATGGATTATGCTTTGGAGTCACTAGATGTATGTGTCATAGACTTTATTTCTCTTCCTTGTTCTAAGAAGCTTATATTTAGGGAGGAGGATCCTACTACTATGATCAATAAAAGTGATTTGGATCATTTTTTTAAAACCATCCTAATTTTAGGCTATCTTTTTTCTTTAAAGCTATTGTGTCTTGCTAGTTTTTTGTTGTTATGTTGTTATGTTGTATTTTGTTGTGATTAACTTCTCATCTTTTCCTTTGTACAAGGGATCATGGATATTCATAATGCCAACTTATATAATGAAAAAAACTCATGATGGGTGCACTTGTAATATGATTCTTATATTTACATATAAAAACTTTTATTCAATATAAAAAAATATTTTCATTTAATTCAATTACAAATGACATTATGAACAAGTAACTCATTAAATACTTCGCCATTAATTGTAATCTTCTTCTAAAGTTTTATTTCTTTATTTTTGTGAAATTATAATTTTCTCTAGAAATCTTGGCCTTTAAGCTCATGTACTCTTCTCCTTGATAGGAAGTGAAGGCTTGTAATATACTTCATCTATTAATATATTGGAGGAAGCATGTGCAAAAATTAAACTAATCATATATTTACAAGGAAAAAATACTAAAGAAATATATCATATCTCAATTACTTATAGAGGAAAATCATTCTGGCGAGAAAACCTAGACCTTAAAAAACTCCATATTATTTACCAACCAATTATTACAATAGATTTGTAGGACATAATCGTTTACAAGAGTATCAGCAATAAGAGATCCAAATTTATTGTATTGGCATAATAATACTTACAAAAGTCTTGATTAAGATCTTTATTTCAAACATCCAATAAATAGGAGAAATAAGTAAAAAAAATATCAAATGACCTAATAAGGAATTTATGAGCTAAAACAACCCAAATATACAATGTAGAAATTTTAAGCTCAAGATTTGACACTCAAATCATAATTTTTGTCCACGTGATAAAAATAACATATTATTTTCACCTATCATATGTTTATCATAATTTGCTTGCCAACTTGGAAAATTCATTTTGATCTAGTATCCCCATTAAAATATGTCATATTCTATGTGAAATTTGGTAAAAATGGGGATCACTAGCCTCAACATGCTAACTAGAGCTCAAACTTACTCTCATCAATCATTTCATTAACAAAGTAATTAAATTTTCCTAGCTTTAAACTAATAGAGATAGGTATGAGTTGGTAATGAATGAATGTGATTTAAGTATCCTCTTTTTATTGATTCAATATGATAAGATAAGATGCAACAAAAATTAGGTGAAAAGGTATGAAATTGCACACTAATCAACATAAACAATAAGTTATTAGTCTTATATATCAGTTTTGAATATAAATCTGAGAAGGGGAATCAAAGAGGAACGTTTCATTTAAATTGGCCTCAAAATAGTAGGAATATTTTGGTAGGCAAGACAATCCCAACAATTTCTAATACTAATATCAAACACCAGTTTGGACTCAAGATGTTTATCTAATCCTTCCTTTAAATTTTCTTAGGAAATATGTTATAATAATTCACTAAGGATGGACTATTTTTCTAATTGATAGTTTCCTAGTCATTTTTTCAAGATCTAATTCTTCAAAGACCGAGTTTACACATCTTGGATCCACAAAACCTTAGTCCTAGATATGAAAACCCACACACAAGACAAATAAATATTCTATTTGTGTTGTAAAAGTTCTTTCCTTAGTTAACGTCCATGGATTCAATCTTCCTATAACAATAATGTCTAAAAATAAACCTTGAATATAAATTAAATAATGTCAAATCACAATGATATACCTTCTCCAATAGATTCTCCTTGTCTTGAAGATGTTATGAAAGTTGATGATGCTAAGAAGAAGGATCATATATGTATCCACTAATGGAGAAAATAGATTAACTTGATCACGGATATCATCTTCAATCATTGAATACTTCAATGCTAGAACTCCTCCTTTTCTTCCTTAAAAATGATTGAATTTCTTGCCTGATTGCTTGATGAGATATGAATTCCTTTAAGTTTGATGTTTAAATAGGTGAGACTCATGAAACATGTTCAAAATTTTCAAATTAGATTGATGTGTATAGTATTTTCCCTCTCGTCATTTTCAAACCATTGAAATATTCAAATCAGGTAATTTTTGGCTACAAACAAGTGCCCAACACCATTTTTCACTATGACTAGGGTGCTAGGCACCTTAATCTAGTCTTAGAGGGTTGAAAAGAGGTGAGGGACCCATAAGGGTACTATGCTTATAAAATCATGCCTTGAATTGAGAGATGTCAATTAGATTTTGGGGCATGGAAATCGAGCACTAAAGTGAAGCCTAAGTGAGCACGGAATTATATGAAGATACAATTTATGAAACTACACTATGTTATAAAATGTTCAAAAAATTAATTGTCTTGCAACTCTTTAATGTTTCATTGATATTTTTATATTTCTAGTGTGGAAGGCCCAACTTTCAAATCCACCATTTTATCAAGTCCCTATTAATTGTATCTATAATGGATATTGAGGAAAAGAAAAGAAAAATAAATGAATAAAGGGATGATAAAAATTAATAAAATAACACAATTACTAACAAGATAAAGAGGCATAGGACTACATCATGGGCCTACTAGGCATATATTCATGGGAGATGACAATGGAATTCAATCAAAAACATAGGATCCCATCATGGTATTGGTGAAACAATTTAATATATAGGAAAAAAAATGTCAAATGTGCATAAAATGCATTCTTTAAAAAGGTTCTAGTGTGACAAAATCCCCCAAAAAGAGCCAAAATTTTACAAAATTCTTTTAGAAAAAGGAATTAATCCATGATGTTCATGATGCATGTGTACTATAAAAAGTACCTTCAAAGAGTTGCTTGAAAATAAATGAATAAAATAGCCTGAATACCACAATTAGTGAGCTACTTAATGAAAATAAAACTAATAAACACCCTATGGATCTCTATTTAAGTATGCTAATGATAAGCTCTTAGTAGGCCTCCATTAGTGATAGTCTTAAAATGAGAATATGATATGATATTAAGCCAATTAAGTCAAATTCCAATTGAAACTAATGTTTAAAATAGCCTAAAATGCCTTTCTAGCTCAAAAATTCAAGTGGTTTGATCATGGTTGGATTAAGGTTAAGTCCATGGTTCCACCTTTGGAGACAATTTAAATGGATTTCCCTCAAATCTTGGGATAAAGGGACAAGATGAGTGGTCAAGATGCTCTCACCTTATGTGTGATTAAGATTCAATTTGAGCTTGATGCATGTGAGCTTGATCCTTGATTCCTATTAGTTGATGCATTTTCCTTCCATGTGGTGGGTGAGGGAAAATAGGAATTAATTAATTGAATTTAATTGATTTTGTATCCATATGTACCACTTGAATGCGTTAATTTGATTTAAATTGAACTATACAATTAATTGATTTATCTTGATTTATTCGATTTAAATTAATTTATTGGCTTTTTTTATTTTCAATTAAAATTGGATCTTGGCTTGATTGCAATTATGCTTTGATTTGAGCTTGATTTCAATTTAATTCTTTGATTTTGCCTTAGTTGCCCACATGATTTAGTCCTGAACATTTTTAGGTGATTACAAATGCCCCTCTTTGAATCAATGTGTGAAGCGTATCGGTTCAAAGAATATCCTCATTATTTTGATGCAGAGTCACTGAGTAGTTGATGCTTGATTCGATGTTGACAAAAGATGTAGATATCGATGATGAATTTGATGAAGTTTTGGTCGATTGAAGTCCTTGATGGTCAATTTTGATGATGGATTACTGATATGATGTCTAATTCATTGTTTTGATGCCCCATTTGATTTTTAGCAAAAAATTTCCGATTAAAAGATTATGTCTCTGATTTTATTAAGTCAATGATGTCCCTGATATGGTCTGAGTTTATGTCCCCTTGAAAATGAAATGAAATTTGATTTTCATGAAATATGTTTCATTTATGATCGTTTTCATTGAAATACTTTTAAATTAAGTGTGAATTTCATTTTCATTTCCAACAATGATTTTGTAGTGTTGTGATGACTAATGCCACTGATTTGGATGAATAGGTGTTTAATTTGGGTCCCGAGTCATTTTATGGTCAAAAGTTCCCCTTTTTAGATTTAAAAAAGGGCTATATAATGGGGTAAAAGGTTATTTTCACTATTCATTTTCACCTTTTACTTTTACTTTTTCACTCTGACCCTCTAAGCCTTTTGTGATACTGATCCCAATTCAAGAGCATATATTTGAGTGAGGTTGATGGTATCAGTGCCCACCTAGCAATGGACCTCGGTATCTACCCCTCCAAACTCGCTTCGTCCAATTTCTATATTTTAATTTGAAAAATTTGGACTTTTCTTACAAAAACCCTATTTTTTTCATTTTTTAAATTCCGTTGCGCTTTTAAGCATTTTAGTAGTGCGTACAATTTTTTTTGCGTGCTTCCGTAGTTTTGCGCAATGCTTTCAAACAATCTTGTTGCACATCCAAATGTTAAATCTAGGCCAAGATTTCACATTTAGCACTATCTGATGCACTTTCAATTTTGATTGCACATTCGATAATTTTAGTAATGTGTACAAGGGAATCTTGTAGCATGTTTTAATTCCTGTAGCGCTTTCGTGCTTTTGATAGTTTATGTTGCACTTTTAATAATTTTAGCTATGCATTTGATTCTCAACACATTAAACAATGGAATAGCCCGTACACCCTGTTTGGCAAAATTTTTCAACCTTTCAGTCAGTTTTCCTATTCATTTGATGTCGTCAATGAGTTGATTGGTTTAGGAGTTGAGTCATGTCCATAGCAAGTCATGTGATGTCAGTTTGAGTCACTTGATATTGAATTTTGATTGTCAATCTTTATTTAGATGGTCGATTGTGATGATGAATTTTCCATCCTCACTAAATAGAATCAGGAAAATTGATTGTGGTTTAATTTGATTTTGATTGGTTGATTGACTTATGATAATCCAATAGGTAATGATTTTGATTTTTGATATGTTTAAACTTGCTTCTACAGGCTCAGCTTCGGAAGCTAGATGTCTGAGGTTTGTTTCCATTACCCTTCAACATGATTGATGATTTGAGTGTGCAGGAACGCCGACTGATTGGTTGATATGGATTATCTTTCTTGCATTATCTCTCCCAATTCCAAATGAATCAGAGGCTTCTCATAGCTATGGAAGAGCATTGGCACTTTGACCATAACACATTCCACCTAATAATGGGGGAGATGACTATTACCCCTGATGACATGTATTAGTTGATGAGTATCCCCATCCATGGGGAGATAGTTTACTATGATCAGGTCTACAATGGGACAATTTGTAGATGTACCTTTGGCGACCCCACTATTGGAGATGAGAGCATGTTATGGGAGCAGTTTCCTTTCTTCCCAGTACTTCAAGCAGTACTATTAGTTTTAGTTGGTGGGTTCTTGGTTCCAGATAGACATGGGCATATATTTGTAGTTGGATGAGGTAGGATACTTGAGGATATGATAATGCATCCTCATAGGTTTTATTGGGGCTTGTGCGTGCTAACCTAGATATATCACAAGTTCAATGATGTGGTGTATCAGCATGGTGCTACTCTTTATGTCGAGGTGGCATTACTATGGTTGTGGACATGGGAGCATATTTCTATGACTTAGCCTATTGGATATCCCAGATGGCCTTTTTCTTTTATCTATGAGGAGATGGTTATCTAGGCTCACCTGGGCAAATTGGATTACTAGAGTCACATAGTTGACTATATAGATTAGGTGGTCTAGAGACCATATTTCAGATGTGAGATGTTCCTTTAGGATGTGTCTGAGATTCCTTATATGTGCATGCCATGATAGATGATAGGGCGGATGCCCTTGATCATTGAGAGATTTTTTTTTTATTAGGTTTTTCGACAGTTTGGCAGGCCATAGGGGATGCCATAGGGATTAGCTTTATATGCTTGAGTATAGGTAGAGAGATCCTTAGATAGACTACCAGACAACATAGGATTATATGTTGTAGCTTCCTCACCTAGGTTGGGATATAGAGGCATAGGTCACCCTAATTTTGGTAGATCAGGCATAGGCACACCTGACACCTCCTACATAGGGCCATCTTCCTTCTACTCATCTTCCATCTTCTTCATCTCTTCCATCTTCTTATGTTCTTCCATATTCTTCCATGGCTCCTCCACCATAGGGTCCTCCTCCAAAGGCTCCTCCTCAGGCTTCTCCTAATCATGCACCAGCATTGGCCTCCGATGTACAATATTTATAGTATGAGGTGTTTGAGATCAAACAATGGGTTACATAGCTTAGTACCATGATGCAGACATTTATGGCTAATATGAGTCAGCATGGGCTATAGATGAGCTCTAGTTGAGGTGCTGATATAGGTCCTGGTATTGATGGTGCAGGTGCTTTAGGCAGTTGATGTATATATGATGAGCTATTTTTTTATGTACATTATGATTTGTTGCATTGATACATTTGTACTTATACTCTTTATCTAATGATGTTATTTGTGATTGATACTTTCATTTTGTTAGGACTCTGATTTGATATACTAATGATGGACATTGATGATACCATGGGCATTATTTGCTTTGATAGATTTACTTTACATGATATCATTATGTGTTGGAATTCCTTTTTTAGCTTCTTTATGATATGCAAATCTATATGATTTATCTCTATATGCTATGTTTCTATGCTTTTCAGATGCAGTTTATGATATGAATGCACATGTTACATTTTGATATGAATGTGGATGTCTTATTTATGACATAGAATAGATGGATGCATGTAATACATGATTTAATATTTAAAATGATGTCTCATGATGAATATTTAATTCTTTAATGATTTATGTGGCTAATACTATGTGATGATATTTTATGGATGCATTTATATGATGTAATGTAATGCAATGGATATTTAATGAGATGTAACTATAGTGGATGAACTTTAATGTACTTATATGATTTAATGTATGGATTCAATGAACTTAATGATTAATATAATGATATATGGATGGAATTTAATGATAGATGGATGCGATTAATGATATATGATTAATGATGACCTAAATGGATGACCCGATACACTTTATATTTTGAATATAATTCAAAGTTTAAATGCAACAAACTTTAATGAATGCACCTGCATGAGAAAAATGTAATGTACTAATGAGATGAAATTAAATGCAATGTTTAGAATGAACTTAATGTAAGTGAAATTAATAACCTCCTAATGTGAACTAAAATGATGTAATGTAACTAATGTAATTAAATGGTGCGAACTAAGATGGATGCAAAGTAATGCACTTTAAAATGAGCTCCCAAGAATGAGAGGAGAAGTCATGAGTTCATTAGAGTGCTGACAGGTTTTTTTGTTGTTATTTTTTTCATTTTGTGCAAGACTCTTACTGTGTATCCTTTATTCTCTATAAATTTTGTTGTTAGTATTGGTGGGGAGATGAATCATCATGAACCAAAGAATTGTAAGAGATGGAAGGAAGAGAAAGGGGTATAGGATAAGCTATGTAAATGTGGTCTTATTCCTCAGATGGAGAGATTGCATGGCTTTGATGAAAGGGTCACCAAAAGATTCATTGATAGTTGGAAGGATGGTATGATTAATATTGCAGGAATCGAGGTCGAGATTATTGAGGATCCCATTACCAAAGTCTCAGGTTTAAGCATGAAAAGGATGAAATTTTATAGGAATAAGAAGGTATCCTACAATTCCATTCACCATTTCCCCAAGGATGAAGAGGAAGCGAGAAATCTAATTAAAGATGTTGGGGGGCGCTATGATGTCAAGAGCTTCAATGAAATCTGGTCTAATGTGATGGTGGCCATTATGGAGTATATAACCCTTGATAGGAAGTATAAGTGTGCCCATTCTTATAATTTTGTTCTTTTCTATCACTTTAGGCATAAGGTTAGGGTTTCCTTCCCCTTCTATTTTCTTAGTTCTCTCTGTCATAGTATTGCTTGTCATAAAAGAAAAGAGAGTAATCTGGATCTTCATGAAGGGCTTATTTTTCTTATTGTTGAGCATGTTAAGAAGAATGCTACTCTCATCCTGACTCCTCCTCAGTTTCTGGGTGGTGGGTCTGCTAAGAGCTTGGTTAAAAGACGTAGGGAGGATGAGGGTAAGGAGGGTTCTTCCTCTAGATTGAAATTTGAGAAGAAAAGTACCATGGAGACTATGCCAGAGGGGGAAAGTGTTGGGGGATTCTCAAATTTGAAAGGGAATTCTCAAAAAATACCTAAGGATGATATTAAGGATTCTCTATCTGCTACCGGTAGTGACACAAAAGTGGAAGGGGTTAAAAATATTGAGATCATGTTTTGGATAGGGATGATGAGAATGACCCTAGTGGTATGAAAGTCCCTATCCTAGTTGACTATGATAGTTATGTGGACCATGATGTCCTTATGTCTCTACACAGTGAAGCCTCCACTGAGGTGTTGATGGACAAAAAGGATAAAGAAGTGAGATGTGATGTGACTATTGTATACAAGGATATTCCCTCCTCCTCTAGAACTATTCCTTGTCCGAAGACTATCGATATGAAGGAAAGAAATGTTAAGCTCCTCAAGGAAGATCTGGAGGACAAAATTGAACCCCCTTTTTGTGCTTTCTAAACTTCCAAAGCTATGTCCATGTAGTCCTTCCACCTAGTTAAATAGTTTTTTTATGAAATCAAGACTCTGAGTCTTAATCTTAGATCTCTTTTTGCTAAAGTGGATGAACAAAGCTGGCGAGAACATGGATGATAAGAAGATGGTCTTGTTGTATGATAAAGTGGATATAATGGATTATACCCTCAAGAAGATTCTACTGGATAGCAATAAATTTATGGGGACTGTGGTTGAGTGCATCAATAACATCAAGAAGGAGTTGAATGTTGGGTCTCCTATGAAGATTGATGATATCAAAGATGATGATAAGGACCAGACTGGGTCAGAAAAGTGCACCAGATCTTCCAAGATGAAGAAGATATAGGAGAGGATTCTAGAGTTCTTGGATCTTAATGTAGCCATTAGTAAGATGTCGAATAACAAATCAGACATGAAGGCAACTCTGATGGAGTTTTCCTAGTTTCTTGACTTTGTTTTTCCTATATTTTTATGTGTTTCTGTTGCTGGGTGTCGATTTCTATTTATTAGTTTTTGGCTAGTTTTGTTGTTGGGTTCAGGTCTGTTGGTAGGCTAGTTTTCAACCCTGACTCTTTTTGGTGGGTTTAATGTCTAATCTTAAGTAGCTTCCTTGTAAGGGGTTTCATGTCCCCCCTCCACCTCCACCCCCTCCCACTCCCACTTCCTCTTCCCCTCCACCTTCACCTCTACCTCTAGCTCCCAATCCTCCCCCTCCACTTTACTTCACCTTCAAATCCTCCTCCACCTCTAGCTCCCCCTTCAATTCCCCATCCTACTTCTGTACACACTCAAATGGTGCACTTCTCTAAGTCATTATATCCAAAGGAATCCATGAATAGGAAACCTTAGAAAGTGACCTAGAGCTCTCTATGCTTGGAGTTGCAAGATTATTTTAAAATTTTCTCTCAGCTAGAGCTATTAAGCTAATGACCTTCCTAATCAACCACACAATGAGAGATTCAAAGGAAGATAAGGGAAAGAATTCCAATATCCTCAAGAATCACTATGAAATGCAATGCAAACTAGATTAAGATGAATATGCAAGCTAGAAATGAGAGATGCAAGCTAAGCTATGGAAATGAAAGTACAAGCTATGCTATGAAAAGGAAAGTACAAGTATTACCAAGCCTTCCTAGTTAAACTAGATGAGTTACTCTAAAGCTTGAAAGGAAATCTAAAATATGAAAGCATAAACATGAAGCTACTATCCATGAATGAAACTAAGAATGGAATGTAGATGTAAAAGCCAAGAATGCTCCAAATTTTCAAAAGCTCCAAAGTGACCTAGAAAATCTGTAGCATAACATTAGCATGAAAGATTGATATGCAAATGAGGAAGAGAGCTCTTCTTTTATAGGAAGTGAGAAAGAATGGACCATAGAGATTAAGAGGAAAAAGATTTAATCAAGGGTGGAGCTTGAAAGAGGAGAAATCCATATGCACAAATATCCTCCAATGAGAAAATAAGAGTTGACTTTTGTGTCCATATAAGACAAAAAGTGCTTTTCTCCTCTTTTTATAAAATACAAATAATGCTTTATTTGTGTAACTTAGGATAAGAAGAAAAGTGAGGGCTTTTTATTTAATAAAAGGGGAGGAAATATTCCTTTTAAATAAATAAAGACTTTAGGATAAAATGGTTAGCCCAAGGAAAATAATTGAAAATGATAAAATAGGACTTGATCAAGGAAATTGATATAATTCAGCTGAAAATGTTGATTTTTGAAAATATTGATCCAGGGATCTGATAAATTGCTGAATGGGGGCCCATAGTCTAGGTGACCATTTTAGGGTGCATAAGACTTCCACTCACTCCTCCCTCCTCCTGCCTCCTACTCCACACCCACTCCTCTCCCTCACCCTCCACACCACTCCACCTTCAACTCCCCCTCCCCCTTCAACTCCTACTCCCACTCCCACTCCCCACCTCCACCTCCACCTCCACCTCCACCCCCTCCCACTCCCTCTCCCTCTCCCCCTCCCCCCTCCACCTCCACCTCCACCTCTAGCTTCCACTCCTCCCCCTTCGCTTCACTCCACTATCAACTCCCCCTCCACCTCTAGCTCCCCCTTCAATTCCCCCTTCTACTTCCACTCACACTCCTCCCTCCTCCTGCCTCCCACTCCAATCCCCCCCTCCACCTCCACCACCTCCCATTCACACTACCTCACCCTCCCCCCTTCCCCTCCAACTCCAACTCCTCTCACTCCCCCTCCCCCTCCACTCCACTCCACCTTCAACTCCCCCTCCAACTCACACTCCCCCTTCAAATCACACTCCCACTCCCACTCCCACACCCCCCCTCCACCTCCACCCCCTCCCACTCCCACTTCCTCTCCCTCTCCCTCTTCCTCTCCCCCTCCACCTCCACCTCCACCTCCACCTCTAGCTCCCACTCCACTTTCAACTCCCCCTCCACCTCTAGATCCCCCTTTAATTCCCCCTCCTACTTCCAATCACATTTCTCCCTCCTCCTACCTCCCACTCCATGCCCACTCCTCTCCCTCTCCCTCCACTCCACTCCACCTTCAACTCCCCCTCCAACTCCCACTCCCACTCCTCCTCCCTCCACCTCCACACCCTCTCATTCCCACTTCCTCTCCCTCTCCCTCTCCCCCTCCACCTCCACCTCCACCTCCACCTCCACCTCTCCACCTCTAGCTCCACCTCCTCCCCCTCCATTTCAGTCCACCTTCAACTCCCCCTCCATCTATAGCTCCCCCTTCAATTCCCCCTCCTACTTCCACTCACACTCCTTCCTCCTCCCACCTCCCACTCTCCACCCACTCCTCTCCCTCCCTCCCCCTTCAACTCCCACTCCCACTCCCACTCCCCCCCTCCACCTCCACCCCCTCCAACTCCCAATTCCTCTTCCTCTCCCACTCCACCTCCACCTCCCACTCCTCTAGCTCCACTTCACTGCACCTTCAACTCCCCCTCCACCTCTAGCTCCCCCTTCAATTCCACCTCCCACTTCCACTCACACTCCTCCCACCTTCCACTGCCCTCCAACTCCTACTACCTCTCCCATCCCTCCCCCTCCCACTCCCACTCCTCCCCCTTCACTTCACCCATTTACTAGCTTTAAGCCTATGCTAGAGTATGAAGAATACTCTACTGATTTTTTTGATGGGAAACATTACGTTCTCAAGGGGTACTCAGATGTGACACATGAAAGTATGCACATAGATTCAATCAGGAACTTCTATCAAAGTCTATATAGATATGGGTTCTAAAATTTTGGACTACATTATGCCCTAAGATCCCTTCACTATATTTCTATACCATAAGAAGACTTTTAAGTGTTAGAAGTTTGATTCCAAAACCTAACATCAGCCTCTCTCCTCTTCAGAGGAGGAAACATGGATTACATCCTATTGGATTCCAAAACCAAACATCAAGCTTCCTCCTCTTCAGTCTATAAAATATTATCAATCCATAATAGCAAAGGAGGCAATGTAAGGATTACACCTTGGTCATCATAAATGTTACTTGAAGCCCCATGACTATATTTTTGTCTAAGATATTTTGCTCAAATTTATAAAACTTAAGAAGACTTAGGGTATGGTGTTATGGAAGGGGCTTCCTAAAATATTCAGTGGGTGGTGTTAAGATTTTTTAGGATTATTTCACCATGATGGTCTTATAAAATTTCTAGTTTAGTTAATGCTTAACACTTTAAGCTCCAAGATTTATGGAAGTTGGTATTAGCCTCCATAAGATTGCAGATCCCAAAATTAGGTATTAGCCTCTCCTTTTCATATTATAAAAATTAGCTCATAATAGAGGAGACCACAAGAATAACACCCAAATCATTGTACATGTGTTGATGTTACTCAAAGTTGAATAAGTTTCCCAGCTCCAGTCTCCAAAAAAAAAGTGCATTATTTTAAGCATCATCTTCCATGAAACCTAGCTATAGTTCTCTAAATGCTTGAATGCTACCAAAGTGGGTTGTGCACAGATTCAACATGCGGCTAGTCTCTGTTATTGACAATCTTTCCAAGCTCATTCAGAATTCAATTCCTAAGGATTTGGATTTTAATCCATCAAACAACGAATCTTTTGTATATTTTTTTTCCCAAATACGTTAAGAAAAGGAGTAATTTTTTATATATAGGCATAGGATTTAGGGAATTTTCCATGCCTTCCTTTTGTGTGTTTTTGACAATGTTACAATTCAGATTGAAATGCACATCATCCTTCATGACTGCAATTCAATTTAGAATTTAATGAATTTAATTCTCACAAATCCACCAGGAGCTGTCGCAGATTTTTTTTCAACAAGATGCAAAATAAATTGAGCATGAGTAAAGATGAAATAATTTAAAAAAATTCATCACTTGGTAATGGGAATGAAGAAATTGATTTTGGTGGTGAAACAAGTGCTAGTGGTGGAACATATTGGTTTTGGAAAGGAGAATGACAATACTGATATAATGGGTTCAAAAAAGTGTTGGACAAGAAAATGTGAGTAATACAGAGGGAATGGATTTTGACAACCAAACATGACATATTTCCTCCTCGAGAGGTTGTAATGCCTCTGTAGTTGTTGCATTGCCTCGCACTCCCACTCCCTCCTCCTACTCCACTCCCCCTCCCCTTCACTCCACCATCAACTCCCCCTCCACCTCTAGCTCCCACTTCAACTCCCCCTCCTACTTCTACTGGTGCTCCTCCCTCCTCCCCCCTCTGACTCCACTCCCCCCCCTCCACCTCCACCCCCTCCAACTCCCACTTCCTCTCCCCCTCCACCTCCACCTCTAGCTCCCACTCCCCCTCACTCTACTTCACTCCACCTTCAACTCCCCCTCCCCCTCCCACTCCCCCTTCAATTCCCCCTCCTACTTCCACTCACACTCCTCCCTCCTCCCACTCCCACTTCCTCTCCCCCTCCCTCCCCCTCCCGCTCCTCCTCTAGCTCCCACTCCTCCCCCTCCATTTCACCACACCTTTAACTCCCCCTTCCCCTCCCCCTCCCATTCCCCCTTCAATTCCCTCTCCCTCCCATTCCCACTCCCACTCCCACTCTCACTCCCCCTTCACTTCCCACTCCCACTCCCCCTTCACAACTCCCACTCCACCTTCACCTCCACTCCCCCTCAACCTCCCACTTCTCCCCCCCTCCCACTCATAGTCCCCCTCCCCTTCACTCCACCTTCAACTCCCACTCGCACTCCCCCTCCCCCTCCCCATCCACTAGAACTCCCACTCCCTCTTCCTACTCCACTCCCCCTCCACTTCACTCCACCATCAACTCCCACACCACCTCTAGCTCTGGCATTAATTGCCCCTCCTAATTCTACTCACACTCCTCCCTCTTCCCCCCTCTAACTCCACTCCCCCCCCCTTCCACATCCAGCCCCTCCAACTCCCACTTCTTCTCCCCCTCCACCTCCACCTCCAGCTCCCACTCCCCCTCCCATTCCCCCTCCCATTCCCCCTTCAATTCCCCCTTCCCCCCATTCCCACTCCCACCCCCACTCTCACTCCCCCTTCACTTCCCACTCCCACTCCCCCTTCATAGCTCCAACTCCACCTTCAACTCCCCCTCCCCTCCCATTCACTCTTCAATTCCCCCTCCCCCACATTCCCTCTCCCACTCCCACTCTCACTCCACCTTCACCTCCACTCCCCTCCACCTCCCACTTCCCCCCCCCTCCCACTCACAGTCCCCCTCCCATTCACTCAACCTTCAACTCCAACTCGCACTCCCCCTTCCCCTCCCCCTCCTCCTCCACTCCCACTCCCACTCCCTCTTCCTACTCTACTCCCCCTCCACTTCACTCCACTGTCAACTCCCCCTCCACCTCTAGCTCCCACTTCAATTCCCCATTCTACTTCTACTTACACTCCTCCCTCCTCCCCCCTCTAACTCCACTCCTCCCCCCTCCACCTCCACCCCCTACAACACCCACTTCCTCTCCCCCTCCCCCTCCACCTCCCACTCCCCCCCCCCCACTTCACTACACCTTCAACTCCCCCTCCCCCTCCCACTCTCCCTTCAATTCCCCCTCCTACTTCCACTCACACTCCTCCCTCCTCCCACTCCCACTTCCTCTCCTCCTGCATCCCCCTCCCCCTCCCCCTCCAGCTCCCACTCCTACCCCTCCCCTTCACTCTACCTTCAACTCCCCCTCCCCTTCCCATTCCCCCTTCAATTCCACCTTCCCCTCCATTCCCACTCCCACTCCCCCTTCAGTTCCCACTCCCACTCTCCCTTCATAGCTCCCACTCCACCTTCACCTCCACTCCCCCTCCACCTCCCACTTCTCCCCCCCCTCCCACTCATAGTCCCCCTCCCACTCACATTCTCCCTCCCCCCTCCACGCCCATTCCATCTACACTCCACTCCCCCTTCCCCCTCCCACTCATAGTCCCCCTCCCACTTACATTCCCCCTCCCCCCTCCATGCCCATCCCACCTCCACTTCACTCCCCCCCCAATCTCCTCCCCCTCCACGTCCACGTCCATGTCCACCTCCAACTCCCTCCCATTTCCTATCCCCCTCCACTCCCTCCCCCTCCCCTTCACTCCCACCACTCCCCCTCCACTCCCACTCCTCTCCCCCTTGCAATCCTACCCCACCCCCTCGCACTCGCACTCCCACTTCCACTCCCACTCCCCCTTCACCTCCCACTCCACTCCACCTCCACCTACCACTCGTAGTAGCCCTCCCCCCTCCATGCCCATTCCACCTCCACTCCACCTCCCCCTCCACTCCCTCTTCAATTCCCCCTACCACTCCCCCTCCACTCCCTCTTCAACTCCCACTCCCACTTCCTCTCCCACTCCCACTTCCCCTTCACCTCCCACTCCCAATCCACCTTCACCTCCACTTCCCCTCCACCTCCCACTTCTCCCTCCCCTCTACTCGCAATCACTTATAAGACTTATAAAGTCGTATTCACACTTATAAACATTTATTCACACTTATAAACACATACAAAAACCTATAAACATTTATAAACATTTATAAATACTTATTCACACTTGTAAACACTTATTAACACTTATAAATATTTATTCACACATATAAATATTTATAAACACATAAATATTTATTCATAGTTATAAACACATATATTCGTAGGGGAAGACTAAAGTGGGTGTGCCTTTGGCCTCCAAATTTTGAGTTTTCTCTTCTCTTTTTGGGAGTTTTCTATTTTTGTTTAGCTGATTTTCCTCCCTTTGGGGTTGATATGCCCCTCTCATGGGCTTTCTAAGGGATTTTTTGTCTGTATAAATCTTTGCCTTTTGGGTATGTCTTGCACACCCATTTTGTAATGTGAATGGAAAGGAGGAGGGGTTTTCTTCCCTGCTTCTTTCCCCTGATCTTCTTAAAGTAGCATAAAGTAATATTGAATTATTAATATATTATAATGGCTCTGCCATTTTTGCCAAAAAAATAAATTATTCACAATTATAAACACTTATTTACACTTATAAATACTTATTCACAATTATAAACACTAATAAATATTTATAAATACTTATAAACACTTATAAACGCTTATTCACACTTATATACACTTATAAACACTTATAAATATTTATTCACATTTATAAACACTTCTTAACATTTATAAATACTTATAAATATTTAATCACACTTATAAACATTTATAAATAATTATAAACACTTATTCAAATTTATAAACAATTATTTATAATTATAAATGTTTATAAATACTTATTCACACTTATAAACACTTGTAAATATTTATTCATATTTATAAAAACACTTATTTGCACTTATAAACAATTATTCAAAGTTATAAACACTTATTCACACTTATAAACAATTATTCACACTTAAAAAATGTTATTCACACTTATAAACATGTCTAAATATTTATTAGCACTTATAAACAATTATAAACACTTATAAAATCTTATTCACACTTATAAATAGTTATAAACATTTACAAACACTTATTCAAGTTTATAAACACCTATAAATATTTATTCACGCTTATAAACATTTATTTACACTTATTCACACTTATAAACTCTTGTAAATATTTATTCAATTATAAACACTTATAAAAACTTATTCACATTTATAAATGTTGGAGTAATATTATTTACTCCTTATTTAAGTTTAATTAGGTCAACTCATAAATGAGTTAGATAGATAAATTTGAGTCTAATTTGGAATCTATCATATCTTAGAGGATATTGTAAGAGTTTTATCAGAACTCTACCTCCTCTTAGTTGAGACACTTGTCTCAACCCTATCCTTTCTTTCTACCAACTCTTGCCTATTTAAGCAAAGCCCTTGTATGTGTATTCTCACCTTAGTTCAATCTAATATAGTGTTGAATACTTCTCTCTTCTGGTGGATGTCTATGGACTGGGTTCTGGGTATAGGATAATTTATCCTAACATGGTATCAGAGCCTAAGTCTTACAACTCTTTCTAGTTTAGAGGGTTTTCATTTTTTGTTTAGTTTTTGAGGTCCTAGTTTTCTATGATGTAGTACACACATGCTCCTAGATCTATCCCCTCTATTTCCAAATTCTCCCTTGTCAGTAATGCTTTTGATTATAGGCTATTGTCCCATTTCATCTTTGTAGTTCATGGTCGAAGTGGGTTGTCTTTGGTAGTTTCGTGACATTGTGGGGTTGATTTGCATGCAGTGGTGTTTCTAAAGCAGTTTCCTAAGTTATCATTATAGACAAAAAATTTTATTGTAATCAGGAGGATCTTACAATAATCAAAGGCTCACATCGATTTCTGAAGAAATATGTGGATGCTGAAAGCATTGGGGCCTGCTACATCTCATGCGGCTACACGATATTCTCTAGCCAATGTATTCACTTTTGGTTTACGCAGTGAAATTTGTCTAGCACTCCATTCATCAAAGGTAGTTAGATCTACTAAACACATTATTAGGAGATCCACTCGGACATATAATGTGAACAAATTTGAAGGCAAAATCTAAAATCCATTCCATTTGATAGGACTTTCAGATTGGGCTTCTTGACTTATAGATCAGGCTTGGTCAATCGTATCGAGGCTTCATCTCACCACACCATATCCTTGGCCTGCAAGGATGCTTTGAGCCTATGTGGAGACCAAGAGACTAGGAGGTAGATAATGCATTGGGCTTTGTGCTCATGGTATCCACCGCAGTCTCAGCGCTAGCCATTTTTTAGGCTTACGCACAAATTGGAGGTGAGCATGGAGACCTTGTCAGCCTCTCTCCTGTGTGGTGTGTGTTAGTACCCTACAAAAAAATTCATGGCCCTGGCATCATTCCCCTAGTCTCTGCAATGTTTTTCATGTCTCTGGCTAAAACCCTTGGCAAAATTTTTTTAAAATCTAGCCGTTGGGTCCTTAAATTTGAAATTACCCTGGCCTTGTTTTATTTTCACGATACCTTTTCATGGGTCACTTAAAACCTTATATTTTTCATGTGTCATTTAAAATGACCAACTTTACCATGTTCATGGTTAGGTTTCATGTGTCAGTGGGTCCCCTTTAAATATTTCCTAAGTCACCGGTTAATCTTTCCTAAGTTCCCAGTGCCTAGTGATTTTAATTTTTCCTAGGTCAGTGCCTTAATTTTTCTTAAGTCTCTGACTTTCCTTTTCCTAGGCCCGGCTCTCTGACACCATCTCCATCTGATGGTGGGCGTATCTTCTCATGAGATGTGTCATAGGCTTGCAAACTTAAGATGTCCATTGATTCTCCTTTATGACAAAGCTTCTCAAATAGGTGGGTCCATTGACATGTATGCACAAATGGTGATATCTTATTGGTCCATGTTGTAACACAGTGGTAGTTGTTAGTGGATCCTGGGTTGTCAGCTTGTCAAATGGTCCTGACACTTGCAGTGAATCAACGATGGGCATAAATTCTTATGAGATGTGTCAGACACTTGAGATCTTACACTGATTGTTGATTTTTCCTAATGACGTAGTCTTTCTTTTCAAGCGGGTCCACTACCATGTTGGCACAGTTGGCATTCTCTCATTGGTCAGTGTGTTGCTGAGAGGGATCCTATTAGTGGGGCTTGCAGTGAAGGCTTTTCAATCTACAGTCAGCCCATGATCTTAAGGAATATTCTTCCCCTTTGACATCATGCACCATCCGTTGATTTTGAATCCAACTCAGCATGTGTTAGTGGGACCTAATTTTCCAATGCATCGGTGGGTCCTGATCCTGTCAGTGAATTGACGGACGACGTATAATCTTATGGGTTTTGTCAAAGGCTTAAGATTTTGTGACGATCATTGATTTTGTTTTGTGTCAGATGGTTGTCAGAGATGGGAGGAGATTCTTGATCTAACGGTGGGCATATAATTTGATAGAATCTCAGATGGGTATGGGAACTTGCAACGACTGTCGATTCTCTTGTAAGCGGGCCCAGCTTTTGGTCTAAAGGTATAGCGGTACAGATAAAAATGTTTAGCGGCCTGATAAATTTTTAAAAGGGTTTGCTCATTCACATGATAAATGGTGACATTCTAAAAATCTTGGTGATTCAGAAAAAAAGGTCATGTATTTGCTAAATAATTTGGTAGAAGTAAAAAGTGTTCTGCGAACTGGTGAAAAACTTTTTCGCCAGTTTGCTAAATTTGACTAAGGCCCTTTTAAGAGATAAGTCATAAAGACTGCAAAGCATGAAGATTAGACGGTCACAACTTAAAGTGAACTTGATTTCAAATATCGACCGCCCATTTGCTAAAAGTGCCATAAAGTAGCTATTTGATTTCAAATTTGAATTCTCAGAGGGTTTCCAGTGACAGGAAGTACCAAAATTTATGGTTTTAATAGCTGATTTCGATTGGTTTGGTGGCACTTGCTATTGCAGTGTGGTCCAAGGTGTTAAGTGATCATCTGCAGGGTTTGTACTGTGTGGTTTTGTGCTCAAGGCATGTTGCAGGGTTGACATTTAGGCATTGTTCATTATTCTCAGTACCTTCTCAAAGAATTTTTCATGATTGAGGATCATTCCAAGATTTTCTTTCTCTTGGTTGCCTGGGTTTCCACCCCTGTAATAACTATATGACCGCTTCTAGTTGGTTGGGTGGTTGAAACCCTAACCCTAAGTCATCTGTAGCTTGTTGCATTCTCTTTGAGAATTACAAGATGACTAGGGAGTATAAGTTGTAGAAATTTTGATTTTGTAGTGGTTCCAAAACTTTCTTTGGTCCTAGGCTGGTTGTCCATGGTGTTTTACTGATAGAGGAGCTAGATTTTGTATCTTTTCCTATCCTTGTGTTGTTTTGATTGTGTATTGATTCTGAATATGTTAATAAGGATGTTATTGAGTTCCAATCTTGCATTTGTGCATGTCTTCTTGTTTCAGTTCTAAGCTCATTTATGTTAATGTCACAAAGTGTATTAACATATGGTAAACAAAGAGTATTGTGAAGTCATCTCTGAGTTCCTAACAAAGTTAGGATTAAAGTCTTTTAGGTGGATTTAGTGAGTTTGCAATGAAGCTGGAATCTGATGTCCTTGTGTTTGAGGGAGAGGGGTAATAGGCAAAGAACTTATCCTGGATTTAGTTATGTTTGAGTTAAGATTTTTAGTTGATGTATGTAATTGGGTGAATCTTTGCCCTAGGTTAAGGCACTGGTCCATCTTCAAGAGGCATTTCATTGTCATCAACCACACACACAAACATTGAAATGATACAATCTTAAAGTAGTTAGTAAAGAGTATATAGTTGTATATCATTTAGTGATTCCTTTCAAGAAGTGAATCAAGGGTACACCCACCTAAGCAATAAGGCTCAAAGTATAGGAGGATCTCTATTGATCCTTGTTAATTAGCCCTCTTTCTTGTAGAATTTGGAGTGGTGATAGAGTCAAATTTATATTAAATTTATCCATCAAAGTATAAATCTACAAGTTGAAGATCAAAGAGAACTCCCAACAAAATGGCAACTCTACTGGGGAGAACAATAATAAAGTAGGATATCTATTAGTACTTCTAGTTGGGACTACATTGTAAAGTCAAAATCTTTTGTTGACTAGATAGATATAAAGGTCATTAAGTGCACTCTTGTTTTCCTATTGTATTTCAAGTAAATATTTCCCATGTAGGTGGGTGGTGACTCAAAAGGGTTAGAACTAGTGCTATATATTATAAATCATGGACAAGAGGAGGAATACTAGGTTCTTTGTTAGAAAGAATCTGGAGGTCACTCTGGAGCAATTGCCTAGATAGGACAAGAAGAGTTGGATTAGAAGGAATGGTGAGTCTACTAGTGCTCCCATGAGAGAACAAAGAAATACTAGAGGTAGAGCACCACATGTTTCCTCAAGTGAGGATGGTTCACAGGACAAAGTTTCTAGATCAGATGGTGGTCACTCTGAGGATAGATTTTATGATACCCCAGAAGCTGTATTTCAGGACAAAGGTCCATTTCCTATGGGTCAAGATGAACAAGCTATAGAGATGGGTTTGGAGATTGATTTAGATATTGATGAGGACAATTTCAGAAGAGAACCCATGAGACCAAGGCAAGTCCACTTCCCATATCAAAATCTTTCTGATATGGATGTGTCATCAGGTTCTAATGACATTATGGTAGATCCTAATGATTTAAATGCATTAAGGTTGCAGTTGGCAGAGTAGGATGCCATACATAAGAGGTTACAAGAGGAGAGAGATGCTGAAAAGGTAAATGCTCTAATAGAAAGACAGTCTCTCCTTAGAAAAATTAATGAAATGAAGGAGAGAAACAAGATGCTTGCTTCTGCTCCTAACACTTTGCAACATGATGTCTTTGGTGATCTTGATGCCTTGAGGAGTGAGCAAGAGCGCTTACTACAAGATCATGAATTTGATAAGGAGGGCCCTATGGTTAGACAAGTGCAAAGTTATGCTCCTTTGCTTAAAGATAAAGATGGGTGTGAGATCACTAGGCCTGATGTTGCTGCTGGTGAGAAAGGAAAGCAAAAGATGGTGGGACATCAAACAAGTAAATCATTGACAATACCTGGGGTCCCACCACCCAATTTAAATAAGGACATAGAAATGGAGAGAAGAAGAAAAGAAGATGAGGACCTTGCAAGAGAATTAGAAAGGGCTGAAATTGAAGCTTCCATTGTAGAAAAGAGAAGAAAGATCCAGTTCTTAAAGGCTTCATTAGCTAATGCTCTTGGTCCATCTACTACTGAACTAGGTATGCCATCTATGACCACTACTGTTCCACTTAGTAATGCTACTAGTTCATTTCCTTCTTCATTTGCTAGGATAGGTGTTGTTCCTAGGCAACAGTCAAATGCACAAGTAGATATAAATGTAAATGCTAATGTTGATCCTAGGGTTAACACTAGTTCAAGTTTTCAAAGAAGACCTATGCAATTAGAAGGCTATAGGCAAATTAGCTTTGATGGAATTCCTAGCTATCCAAATGCTTTTCCAAATGATATTAGAGATAAGGTACCTAAGTTTGTTGGGAATAATGCTATTAGTTGTGAAGAGCATCTTAGGTTATTTTTTGATGTGCTTAATGATTATGAGGTAGAGCATGAGGATGTAGTCATGAAATTATTTGTTCAATCTCTAATGGAGGATGCTAGAGATTGGTTTAAGAGACTTCCTAATAAATGTATTGATACTTGGGATTCTTTTGAGAGATGTTTTAAAGAGCAGTATGGTGATAGGCCTAATGCTAGTTACATGTTGAATGAATTCAATACCATAAGAAAAAATCAGAATGAATCTGCAACTGAATTCAACATGAGATTTCAAAAGGTTATGAATAAGTTGTTCCAAGTTATGTGGTTAGATGACAATGTTTGTCTGACCACATATTTCAATGCATTTGATGGAAAAATGGGATATTTGTTGAGGGGAAAAGAACCAAGAACTCTTAGGGATTCTTTTAGGATTGCTGTCAATATTGAGAACAATATGAAAATATCAAGAAAATTGGGGGGAAAGAGAGATGACCCAAAGTTGTTTGGGGACAAGAAATACAAAAAGGAAAATGATAAGAATGTTGGAGCTAGGAGGCAAGAGCAAGATAAATTGGATAAGGTGCTTAATGCATTGAAGGATTTGAAGGCACCTACAAATTGGAACATCAATGCTCCTACCAATGAGAGGCCTCGGTTCAACAACAATTTCAATAAGTAGAATAGATTGCATAACTACCCCTACAACATAGAATGGAAGGATGGCAAGCCTATTGTCCCTACTGTAAGAGGAAACAATGATAGAGGTATCCCTGAACCTCTACAAAATGCTTCAATAAATGTCATGGAGGACATACCTTGGTGTGTTGCATGCCAGTCCCCTCATTCTGCAGAGCATTGTGTGGTTGCACATTCTATGGCTGCAAATCAAGATTGTGACAATGAGGAGATAGATCAAGAAGAAGATCAAGATGATGTTGGATGCAACATGGCTTCTTCATATCTAGGATATGAAGATGATTCTGATTTTGATGAAGAGGCAGATGTAAATGTAAAGAGACACAATCAGGCCCTTTTTCATCAAGAAGTTTTTTCTGATAGTGAAGACATTAATAGGAAGACATGTAATATGAACTCTTCTTCTGACCTAGTAAATTTGAGAAGACCTTCTAGAGAAGAGATGGATAGGATTACTGTAGAAATGATTGCCCAAGTGCAAACCAGAGGCATGGTGGCAAAGAATATAAATGATAAAGTTGCAGGAATGTTTATAAAGAGTACCAACTCTGGAGAACCTAATGAGAACAAATCAAAAGGTGATCACATGGTGAAATTCAAGAATGTAAAAGGTAAGAATTGTGAGCCTAAGGGAGTTGGAATTGAAAAGATTTCTAGTGAGATTGAGAGGCCAGTTAACACAATGGCTAAGATTGAAAAAATGAGGGTGGCCAATACACCTAATGTGTCAGATAAGCAAAAGGATATTAAGGCAATGTAGATTGAGATTCATTCTTCTCTCCTATTGATATGTTATCTATATTGTCCCAAATTACAGTTAAGGTTCCATTGTCAGAATTGTTGAGAATCCCTAAACACAAAGATAGAGCTATTGCATGGGTAGGTAATGTTCATAAAAATGATGTTGCATGCAATGGATCTCAGGATAAGGCTTTGAAAGGTGTTGCTACTCAGGGAATTATGTCTCAAATTCCTCCAATATACTTGGATAGTTCTATCAATGCCAGCCTTGAAAATATTGATCCATTCTTTTTAAGTGTTCTTGTGAATGGAATGAAGTTGAGAAATTGTATGATTGATAGTGGTGCCTCTAATACTATTATTCCTTTCAAAATCATGGAGAAGTTGGGCCTTAAAGTTGATATAGTGCAAGGTAGATTTTGTGCAATGGATCAGAGGGAGGTACTAGTTATTGTGACTATCAATGCAATGCCATATAGGCTGGCAGCATATCCATAGAAAGAGTTAACAATGAGTGTTTTGGTGGTGGATATCCCTCCTCATTATGGGATGCTGCTATCTAGAAGGTGGAGTGCTACCCTGGGTGGAAGTTTACAGTGTGATTTGTCCTATGCCACTTTCAAGATTGATGATCAGTTTGTCAAGATTGAACGAGAGCCAAGAGTATGCCAAATGATTGAGAGAAATATTGATAATGAAACTACATGTTTTTTGGATACTGTTATTAATGCTTTTAGGGAAGAGATCCCTGTATTTGAAGAGGAACCTATTTTCTCACATATCTCTATTGAGGCAAGTGCTAATTCTGTGAAGGGTGATTTGTGGGTAATGTACTTTGATGGTGCAAATTGCAAAGATGGTGTAGGAGTAGGTATTTTACTTATTTCTCTTGATGGAAATACCTACAAATTTTCTTTCACATTGAATTTATTTTGTACCAACAATATAACAGAATATGAGGCTTTGTTGTTAGGATTGAGGTTGGCACAAAAGCATGGTATTAAGTGTTTAAGTGTTGTTGGTGATTCTGAGTTGGTGGTGTCCCAAGTCAGGTCAATATATGCTTCCAAGAACAAGAGGTTGAAACAATATAGGAATGCAGTTTGGGATTTGATTGAACATTTTGATGCCTTCAATATTGAGTGGAAGGATAGGAGTAACAATAAGATGGATGACTTGTTAGCCAATATTGCAATCAATCCCAATGATATTACATTTTCTGGTATCTCTAAAGTTGAAATTTAGGCTAGGCCTAGCATACTAGATAATATTGAGAATTGGCAAGTTTTTGATGATGATAATGATATCTTGAAGTTTATGGGTTGTGAGGATCAGTATCATGGTTAGGAATTTGATTGTTCAGCCTTGGTTGAGTCAGTAGAAGGAAGGGAGGTTGTCTTTGGCAATGAGGTCATTCAGCTTAGAATGAATAAGGTGCCCAAGGGGCTTGTTGTTTTGGAGACTGTCTTTGATAACCAGGATAGAGTTCAAAATAATATCAAAAGAGAAGATCATGTTGATCTAGAGGAGATAAATCTTGGAACACATGAGGCACCTAAGAAGGTATACATTGGTAGAGATATATCTCAAAAGGTAAAGAAATCTTTGATCGAATTATTAATAAAATTTAGGCATGTTTTTGAATGGTCATATGATGACCTAAATGTTTATAGAGAAGATTTGTTTCAACATATTATTCCATTGAAAGAAGATGCTAAACCTTTCTGACAAAAACAAAGGCATGTTAATCCCACTTTGGCACCCAAGATGCAAGAAGAGTTAATGAAGTTGAGAGATCTTGGAATTATCAAGCCTATAAGGCATTCTTCTTGGGTGTCAAACCTTGTTCTTGTGAGAAAAAAGAATGGTGACATTAGGCTTTGTGTGGACTTCAGGAATCTGAACATCAGCTCATTAAAGGATATTTATTGTCTGCCCAATATGGAAGCTATGTTGCAGAGAGTAACTGGATCAGAATTGATGTCTATGATGGATGGTTTCTCTGGCTACAATCAAGTCATTGTCAAGGAATCAGAGCAATTCAAGACAACTTTCACAACACCTTGGGGGACATATGTTTAGGTGAGAATGTCTTTTGGCCTCACAAATGCTAGTGCTACTTTTCATAGGGCAATGGATGTTTCCTTTTTAGATTTCATAAATGATTTCCTTGTTGTATATCAAGATGATCTAACTACCTATTCCAAGGAGGAAGAAGACCATTGCACTCATTTAGAAAGAATATTTGTGAGGGCCTTGGAATTTGGCATTTCATTGAACCCAAGGAAATGTGCTTTTGGTGTCATTGAAGGTAAGTTTCTTGGCCACTTAGTTGGGAAGCAAGGAGTGAGAATTGACCCTGAGAAGGTAGTAGCCATTGATAAAATTTAGAAACCAAAGAATGTTAAAGGAATTCAGTCCTTCTTTGGTCAGGTCAATTTCTTAAGGAGGTTTGTGACAAATTTTGCAAAGGTTACTAGACCTATTTCTAAGATGTTGAAGAAGGGATCTGCAATCAATTGGGAGGGTGAGCCTGATGAGGCTTTCAAAAATATCAAGTAGGATATCAAAGATGCACCAGTGCTTAAGGCACTTGATTATAATGTCCCAATGCATATTTTTTCCTTTGCATCTTTTCACACTATTGTTGTAGTTTTGTTACAAAAGAATAAGGATGGTTTTGAGCAGCCTATTGCATTTTTCAGTAAATTTTGTAGGCTACAGAATTGAAGTATGACATAAATGAAAAAAAGGCTTATGCACTTTTGAAGGTAATCAAGGCTTTTAGGTGTTACTTGATGGGAGCAGCTATGATTGCTTTTGTGCCAAGTGCAGCTGTGAAGGATATTTTCTCACAGCAAGAGGTGTCTTGAAGAAGATGTAGATGGATCAATAGGATCCAAGAATTCAATGTTGAGGTCCAGATTACTAAGTTGGTTAGAGGACAAGGATTGGCAAAACTGATGGCCCAATCCAATCTTGATGCAAATCAGGTAAATCATTCTGAAATTGATTACACATGTGATATGGATGATTGTCTTTGGTACCATGATATCATCTATTATTTGAGAAACATGAGATGTCCAAATAACATGAATGATAATCAGAAAAGGACATTAAAATTATAGGCCATCAAGTATGTAATTGTGAAGTGTAAATTGTATAGGAAGAATTTGGACTGCATATTTTTGAAGTGCGTAGATGAAGATCAAGCTAACAAGTTGTTGAAAGAAATGCATGAGGGAGTTTGTGGTGGGCATTATATGGGTAAAACAACTACTCATAAGATCTTGAGAGTAGGATTCTAGTGGCCCACAATCTTCAAGGATGCAGAACAGTTGGTGACGAGGTGTGATGATTATCAAAGGTTCTCTGGTAAGCTTAAATTTTTAGGTAATGTGCCATTAAAACTAGTAGAAGTTCAGGTTCCTTTCCAATAATGGGGAATTGATTTCATAGGGGAGATACCAAACAAGTCAAGTGGAGGACACTCATGGATCTTAGTTGCCATTGATTACTTTACAAAGTGGGCAAAAGCTATACCTACAAGAAATGCAACTAGTAAGGTGGTAATTGATTTTATGATGAATAATAGTGTTACAAGGTTTGGGTGCCCTGAGAGAATAGTAAGTGATAATGCCATGTGCTTCAGGTCTACTAAATATAAGGACTTTTGCAAAGGTTTGGGAATTCATGTTTCTAATTCCTCACCTTATCATCCATAAGGAAATGGTCAGGCAGAATTTACTAATAAGAGTTTGATTAAAATATTAAAGAGAATTCTTGAAAAGAATAAGAGGGCATGGAATTCAAAGCTACCATTATCTCTATGGGCCAATAGGGTAACTATGAAGAGGGCAATTGGTTGTGCACCATTTGACCTAGTATATGGAATTCATGCAAGAATGCCTCAGAATAACTTATTGGAAATGTATAAATTTGTTCAGCTATATGATGATGACATAGATGATGAGATGCAGTTTAGAATTGAGGACCTCATTAGGTTGGATGAGACTAGAAGAGAATCAGTTGCAAGGAATGCCAAATTGTAGTTGTAGGTTAAGAATTTATATGATAAGAAGACTGTTGATAGAAAGTTTGAACCTGGTGATTTGGTGTTAGTTTGGAATGCCAGACTAGAGGATAAGGGGAAACATAGTAAATTTGATCCCATCTAGCTAGGGCCATATCTAATTCATGAGAAATGGAGCCAAGATTCATACATTATCAAAGAATTAAATGATGATATTTAGGAATTGCCAGTTCATGGACAATTCTTGAAGAAATACTTCAATTGAGGTATTCTATTTTCCATGAATAGTAGTTAGGTTTGTACATTTTGTAAATTTTGTAAATAAGTTACTTGCCCCTACCCTGTTTTGTCCTGGTCTGTCAATTTTTGGTCCTATTGCCTATTCTACCTTGCTTGTTCCCTATTGTCTGCAATTTTTCCAGTGTGATGGTCTACTTTAAACCAGTGATTCTAAGTCCTTGTTATGCCTACAGGAGGCATAAATCCCTAGATAGAGCCAATATTAGTACCCTACAAAAAATTTCATGGCCCTGGCATCTTTCCCCTGGTCTCTGCAATGTTTTTCATGTCTCTGGCTAAAACCCTTGGCAAATTTTTTTTTAAAATCTATCCATTGGGTCCTTAAATTTGAAATTACCCTGGCCCAATTTTATTTTCACATTACCTTTTCACAGGTCACTTAAAACCTTAGATTTTGCATGTGTCATTTAAAATGACCAACTTTACCGTGTTCATAGTTAGGTTTCATGTGTCGGCGGGTCCCCTTTAAATATTTCCTAAGTCACTAATTAATCTTTCCTAAGTTCCCAGCGCCCAGTGATTTTAATTTTTCCTAGGTCAGTGCCTTAATTTTTCTTAAGTCTCTAGCTTTACTTTTCCTAGGTCCAGCTCTCTAACACCATCACCATCCAATGGTGGGCATATCTTCTCATGAGATGTGTCAGAGGCTTGCGAACTTAAGACATCCATTGATTCTCCTTTATGACGGAGCTTCTCAAATAGGTGGGTCTGTTGACATGTATGCACAAATGGTGATATCTTATTGGTCCATGTTCTAACATAGTGGCAGTTGTCAATGGGTCCTAGGTTGCCAGCTTGTCAGAGGGTCTTGACACTTGCAGTGAATCAACGGCGAGTGTAAATTCTTATGAGATGTGTCAGATGCTTGAGATCTTACGCCGATCATTGATTTTTCCTAATGACATAGTCTTTCTTTTCAAGTGGGTCCACTGCCATGTTGGCACAATTGGCATTCTCTCATTGGTCAGTGTGTTGCTGAGAGGGATCTTGTCAGTGGGGCCTGCAGTGAAGGCTTTTCAATCTACGGTCGGTGCATGATCTTAAGGAATATTCTTCCCCTTTAAGATCATGCACCATCTATTGATTTCAAATCCAACTCAGCATGTGTCAGTGGGACCTAGTTTTCTGATGGGTCAGTGGGTCCTAATCCTGTCAGTGAATCGACGGATGACGTATAATCTTATGGGTTTTGTCAGAGGCTTAAGATCTTGCAACGACCATTGATTTTGTTTTGTGTCAGATGGTTGTCAGAGATGGGAGGAGATTCTCGATCTAACAGTGGGCATGTAATATGATAGAATCTCGGATGGGTATGTGAACTTGTGACGACCGTTGATTCTCTTGTAAGCAGGCCTAGGTTTTGGTCTAAAGGTATAGTGGTCCGGATAAAAATGTTTAGCGGCCTGATAAATTTTCAAAAGGGTTCGCTCATTCACATGATAAATGGTGACATTCTAAAAATCTTGGAAATTCAGTGAACAAGGTTATGTATTCACTAAATCATTTGGCGGAAGTAAAAAGTGTTCTATGAACTGGCGAAAACCTTTGTCACCAGTTCGCTAAATTTGATAGGGGCCCTTTTAAGAGATAAGTCATAAAGACCGTGAAGCATGAAGATTAGATAGTCATGACTTAAAGTGAACCTGATTTCAAATATCGACCACTGATTTGTTGAAAGCACCATAAAGTAGCCATTTGATTTCAAATTTGAATTCTCAGAGGGTTTCCAGTGACAGGAAGTACCAGAATTTATGGTTTTAACAGCTGATTTCAATTGGTTTGGTGGTGCTTGTTGTTGTAGTGTGGTCTAGGGTGTTAAGTGATCGTCTACAGGGTTTTTACTATGCGGTTTTGTGCTCAAGGCATGTTGCAGGGTTGTCATTTAGGCATTGTTCATGATTCTCAGTACCTTCTCAGAGAATTTTTCATGATTGAGGATCATTCCAGGATTTTCTTTCTCCTGGTTGCCTATGTTTCCACCCCTATAATAACCTTATGACCATTTCCAGTTGGTTGGGTGGTTGAAACCCTAACCCTAAGTCATTCATAGCTTGTTGCATTCTCTTTGAGAATTCCAAGATGACTAGGGAGTATAAGTTGTAGAAATTTTGATTTTGTAATGGTTCCAAAACTTTCTTTGGTCCCAGGCTGGTTGTCCATGGTGTTTTACTGATAGAGGAGCTAGATTTTGTATTTTTCCTATCCTTGTGTTGTTCTGATTGTGTATTGATTCTGAATATGTTAATAAGGATGTTATTGAGTTCCAATCTTGCATTTTTGCATGTCTTCTTGTTTCGGTTCTAAGCTCATATATGTTAATGTCACAAAGTGTATTAACATATGGTAAACAAAGAGTATTGTGAAGTCATCTCTAAGTTCCTAACAAAGTTAGGGTTAAAGTCTTTTAGGTGGTTTTAGTGAGTTTGCAACCAAGCAAGAATCTGATCTCCTTGTGTCTGTGGGAGAGGCGTAATAGGTAAAGCACTTATCCTAGATTCAATTGTGTTTGAGTTAAGATTTTTAGTTGATGTATGTAATTGGGTGACTCTTTGCCCTAGGTTAAGACATTGGTCCATCTTCTGGAGGCATTTCATTGTCATCAACCACACACAAAAACATTCAAATGATAAAATCTTAAAGCAATTAGTAAAGAGTATATAGTTGTATATCATTTAGTGATTCCTTTAAAGAAGTGAATCAAGGGTACACCCGCCTTAGCAATAAGGCTCAAAGTGTAGGAGGATCTCTCTTGATCCTTGTTAATTGGCCCTCTTCCTTGTAGAATTTTGAGTGGTGATAGAGTTAAAGTTATATTAAAGTTATCCATCAAAGTATAAATCTACAAGTTGAAGATCAAAGGGAACTCCCAACAACGTGCTTCTTGCGAATGGGCTTTGACCCTTGTGTGGAGGAATCTACAGGAAGCATTTTCATCATAAAGTGGTGTGCATAACTAAATTTTTGTTAGAGGAGCACATTCACTACTTCATGCTTTCAGTCCATCTGCCTCTGGCCACCCCACGCTTCATGCTCCATCAAAACTGCCATTGCTTGTCTTGAACGGAGATGATTATTAACTGTGTACTGATTGAGTTTGCAGACACCAGTCAATAAGCATGGTGAGCTCATGTATTAATGAAAGATAGCGCATTGGTGCATTATGAGAGGCTTTCGGTGCACTCTCTTTTATTTATTATTCCTCATCAGCATGTGCACTGAGGACCACGCATGGGTGCGCAACTGATTAGTAACTTGGATCATAATTTTGCTCTCACATTTTGAGTAACTTCTAAGTTTTACCTTTTGCTTCTTTCTGCTTCTCTCCTGTAATAGTTATTTGCATGTAGGTATTCTTGGCATTCTATGGATTTTTATCTCTCAAATCCTACATAGTATCAGAGCCTTGTTGTTGGGACCCATTTCCTAGTTTCATAGCTGTGCTAGGTTAGCTTACCCCCTGCGCTTAGCTTAAGGGGGGGTTGTTAGAGTAATATTTAGTTTACTTAATAATTAAATCATATTGATTTAATTAGTTAAGTTATTACTCTTTAGTGCTTAAGCTTTCTCTTAGGTACATTAATAATTAATTCTTTTATTAATTATTAATGTGCAACCTAGCCTTTTTAGGCTTTAGGGTTTTGTTCACCTTTATAGGTTCAACCTTGTAATTATTTTTTCATTAACTTGGATCATAATTTTGCTCTCACATTTTGAGTAACTTTTGAGTTTTTCTTTTTGCTTCTTTCTACTTCTCTCCTGTAATAGGTTATTTGCATGCAGGTATTCTTGGTGTTTTGTGGATTTGTATCTCTCAAATCCTATAGTACGGATTGAATGAAGGGCCCACATTTCTTTTATGGACTATCATCCATTTTATTTGGTGCAATAAAGTGTCCTTATTACTACGATTATCCAATCTTAGGCACACATATTCAAGACTAGTGGTTGGCCCATCAAAGTGAACGTGGATCTTATTCATTTGCCTACATTTCAAATCTAGCTATTGACTTTCACTTTTGGTCAGAATCCATAATTAATTTTGCTAGTGATTTCATCTATTATGGAAGTCATTGATTGTTGTTTGACCACTTTATTGCAAGGCATCTTAACTCCTAGTTGGCCTACTTAATGTTTCGGTCAGTGATTAGATCTTTTTTTGTCTAGCTTACTTAATTCTTTGTAATCTAGCACCAATTTGGAGCATCCTTGTTCTTATAACTACACCTTCGATACGCATAATCCAAAGGCTACCAGTGCACCATTTATCCAGGTGGAGCATGTTCATTTCTTTCATGGCTTTGACCAAGTGAAAGTGGGTTATTAAATGCATGCACATCAATTTCATGGTGAAAGGCGCACATTTATTTTTGGTAGGTGGCAAGGTGCTTCAATCACATCTCATGTGGCAGTGTCAATTTTAGCACTTGGACCTACGCATTCAATTGTAGGGTTGTTGAGTGATTTTTTTGAAGATATGATCAATAGAAGGTGGTGGCATTAAAGAACATTAACTTCGTTGCATGTTTGATCTAAAGGAAGCTTCATTACTTTGACCAACATTTGAGGAAGTTGTTGCATTCACTCAGTTGCTGGAAGCAACCAAGATATCATCAACAAGCTACTTTGATGGATTATGCTACTTTGACATAGGTATTTTCTAAAAAATTTTCCATTCAATGCCACTTTGACTATCTTGAAGTAGAAGTTGTTTCTATTTTATCTTGGTAAAATTACTATTTGGCAATTGTCAAAATAGTTTGTATCTATTTGGGGGGGGTGTATTTTGCATATTTATCCTTTGTGTACCCTTGTCCAACATGTCGAACACTAGGATTGAGTTGCTCACCCCACATAACTATCACACATGGAAGCTCAAAATGATGCAGTTGTTGCAATCTCGAGGCCTTTGGTTGTTATTGCAAGCTGACCAACCCGAGTTCCAAAAATCATTTGAGCAGTTTGTTCATAGAAACAAAATGGATGAGGCAAAAGGACTCATTGGTCTTCATGTGTCAGATAGCTTGTTGTTTCACATTTCTAAGTGTACAACACCAAAATAAGTATGGGATAAGCTTGTAGGGTTGTATGGTAAGGTCAACCAATTCAAAATCTTGGAGCTTGAAGCCAATCTCACTTCTATTTCCCCAAATGCATTTCCCTCTATTCAGGATTTTCTTGCACAGTTCAAGTCAATTTTGTCTCAGTTGAAAGGTTGTGGTCATGCCAAAGAAGATAAGGAGTTTATTTTCTTCATTTTGTCTAAGCTTAGAGGTCCTTTCCAAGTGTTTTCCTCTACATTCTATTCTAATATGGATGCTATGGGAGATGATCATAAGATGCCCTCATTTGAGGACTTCTGTGATAGGTTAACTAGGGAGCAAGCCAAGTTGATTCAAATGGATGCTCTTCCTAGGAGTCATGCATTGATGGATAAATCTCCTAAAGGCAAGGGTAAGTATAAGAAGAAGCCACAAACAGATTCATCTCTAGGAGGTAGGCCTCCTTATAGGCCTCCCTATAAGCCTAAGGTGAATAATGCTCAGAAGTCTAAGCCTACTTCTCCTTCTCCCCCTCCTAACTTAGGAGGGTCATCTTCAAAGTATAAGAAGAGACAAGAGAATACTTCTTTTCAGGTTAAATCTAGGCATAATGACACACCATACTCTTAGAGGCTAGCAACATTAGAAGAAGCTATGAAGAGGCATAACATTACAGTGCCTAATTCTTCTTCCTCAGGAAAAGGCCAAGCCTTCTCAGCTAAGGCTTCATCATCTACAAGTTCCAATTGGATTCTTGATTCCAGTGCTTCACATCACATGACTCATTCTATCGATCTTCTTAATTCTCTTTCTGATAGTTCTACTTCACATATTATAATTGGGAACTCCTCACAGATTCCAATTCTAGGGATAGGCTCAGTTAAGATGCATGATGGTAACATTGATGATGTTCTCTTTGTTCCTAATATTTCATAGAATCCTCTTTCCATCTATCAAATTTGCAATCATGGTGATGGAAAAATTGTTGAGTTTTCTCCCACTAATGTGAATATTACAGAGATGTAGAATCCTGAAAAGGTCATTGCTACAAGAACAATTGATCATGCAGCCCACTTGTATAGGTTTGATGGATTTAATTCTTCATTGAGATCATCCCTTATCTCCCATGTAGATTCTACAAGAAAGCTTTGGCATGAAAGGTTTGGACATCTAAATTATAGATATCTCCAAAAAATGAGCACACAGAACTTGGTCATTGGTCTACCTCAAATCTCTTGTTTAGATGGAGTTTGTTTGGGTTGTGTTCTTGGCAAGCATCATCGAGATCCCTTTCCTAAGGGTATGGCCACACAAGCTTCAACTCCCCTTGAGTTGGTGCATAGTGACCTCATGTCATTTCCAACTCCTTCATTTTTAGGGGCCAAGTATGTGCTCACCTTCATTGATGACTTCTCCAAGCGCATGTGGGTGTACTTTTTAAAGTATAAGAATTAGGTTCTTTAACACTTCATGACCTTTCTTGCATTTGTGGAGAAGCAATCAGGATATTCCCTCTAGAAGATCTGCACAGATAATGGGGGGGAGTATGTCAATCAAGCATTCAAGGAACTCTGTCATACTCAAGGTATTCTTCATTAGCATACAATATCATACACTCCTTAGCAAAATGGTGTTGTCGAGTGGAAGAATAGAACCTTATGAGAAATGGCCAATTGCACGCTTTAGTCTTGGTCCATGGCTGCAATGTTTTGGGCAGAGACTATCAATTGTGCCAATTACATTCATAATCATATGCCTCATAAGGAAGTACTAAATAAGACTCCTGAAGAGGCTTGGTCTCATGTCAAGCCCCAAGTATCCCATTTTAGAGTATTTGGCAGTGATGCATGGACATTTATTCCTGATAATCGGTGCAAAGCAATGGAGAAGAAAATTTAGTGATTCATATTTGTTGGCTATTGTGAGGATGCGAAGGGATATCGATTGTTTGATCCTATCACTCAAGAGGTTCATTCTTGTCATGATGTTCAGTTTAATGAATTCTTTACTCAACAGGATTCTTCATCACGAGCCTCTCCCTCTCTTCTTCCACATTCTTCTTCTGGTGATGTCTTTCCTTCAGATGATGATGATGTTGTTGATGCTCCTGGTGCTACCATTCTTGAAGATGGTATTGATCTAGTTGTTGACATTACTCCATCTTCTTTTACTCCTCCACCTCCACCTAGTAGACCTTTATGGGTTCGAATAATTTTTGAGGAAGCTAGTCCTCTTGCAGGTGATCCAATAGCCACTCATCGCACTCGTTCCCAAACTTTAGGTATCAGTCTTTTGAGTCATGCAGTCTCTACTGATCCTTAGAAGTTTTCAGATGCTTCAGGTATACCTGAATGGGATAATGCTATAGATGAGGACTACTCTTCTTTAATGAAGAATCATACTTGGGATTTGGTTCCTCTTCCTATGGGAAGAAAGCTAGTTTGATGCAAATGGGTGTATCGTAGTAAATTTGCATCTGATGGTTCTGTTGATAAGTATAAGGTCCATCTAGTGGCTAAGGGGTTTTCTAAGGTTGAAGGTATTGACTATTCTAAGACCTTTTCTCCCATTGCTAAGATGGATTCCATTCATCTTGTACTTTCTATTGCTGCATCAAAGGGTTGGTCAGTGTATCAGATGGATGTGAAGAGTGTCTTCCTACATGGAGATCTTAAAGAGGAGATCTATATGGAGCAACCATAAGGTTTTGTACATAATTCTTCCCTTGTATGCAGGCTTCGATGTTCATTATATGGTCTCAAGCAAGCTCCTCGAGCTTGGTATGAGAAGATGGATAGTTTTTTGCTCGCTTCAAAATTCACTAGATGTCATTCCGATCCTACAGTTTACATTCAATGGCATGGAAGAAATCTTCTCATTCTTGTTCTTTATGTGGATGACTTGATACTCACAGGGAGTTCTCATGCCATGATTGAGAAAACTCAAAGATCCTTGATGAAACAATTTGATATGATTGACCTTGGTTTGCTGCATTATTTCCTTGGTCTTCAAACTCATCAATCTTCTGTAGGTATTTCAATCTTCCAGCAGAAATATGCTCTTAATTTTCTACAATGATTTGGAATGGCTGATTGTAAGCCAACCCCTACTCCTTTTCAATCAGGTGTTGTGTTGTCTACCAACTGCACTACTCCATTAGTGGATGCTACCTTATATAGGTAGTTAGTTGGCAACCTTTTGTACCTGACACATAGTCATCTTAATATTTCCTTTGCAGTTAGTCTGGTCTCTCGGTTCTCTCAAGATCCTCATGAGAGCCATTTCCAGGTAGCTAAGTGCATTTTGCAGTACATTCAGGGCACTCTACAGTTTGGAATTCACTACACATCAGGTACTACTGAGATTGTGGGATTCACCGACTCAGATTGGGCTGGTGATGTTGATGACTGAAAGTCTACCTTTGGCTTTATTTTCTACCTTGGTTCTGGTCCAGTTGCTTGGTCTTGTAAAAAGAAAACTGCTATTGCATTATCCTCAACTGAAGTTGAATATCGAGGAGTTGTCTTAGCTAGTCAAGAAATTCTTTGGCTTTGACAATTGATGACAGAGTTTGGCTTCCCTATTAATCATCCCACTACTCTTTGGTGTGATAATCAGAGTGCCATACATATTTCTCGCAACCCTGTGGAACATCAACGCACCAAACATTTATAAACATTTATTCAGACTTATAAGCACTTATTCAGACTAATAAACTTATATTCATACTTATAAACACTTATAAATATTTGTTCACACATATAAATACTTATTCACGTTTTTAAAGTCTTAAAAATACTTATAAATATTAATTCACACTTATAAATACTTATAATCATTTATTCACACTTATTCACACTTATGCACACTTATTCAAACTTATAAGCACATAAAAACATTTATTCATATTCATAAACACTTATTCATATATATTTATACTTATAAATAATTATTCACACTTATAAACATTTATAAATAATTATTCCCACTTATAAACACTTATTCACACTTATAAATACTTATAAACACTTATTCACATTTATAAATACTTATAAACATTTATAAATTTTTATTCAAGCTTATAAACACTTATTTTCACCTTTAAACACTTATAAACACATATAAACAATTATAAACATGTATAAATATTTATTGATACTTATAAACACTTATTCACACGTATTCACATTTATAAACACTTACTCACACTTATTCACATTTATAAATACTTATAAATATTTATTCACACTTAATTACACTTATTTACACTTATTAGCATTTTTAAATATTTATTCACTCTTACAAACACTTATTAAAACTTATAAATATTTATTCACACTTATAAACACTTCTTCACATTTATAAACACTTATAAACATTTCTTCACACTTATAAACACTTGTTAAAACTTATAAACACTTATTAACACTTATAAATATTTAGTCACATTCATAAATACTTATAAACACTTATTCACATTTATAAATACTTATAAATATTTATTCACACTTATAAACATTTATTCACACTTATAAATACTTATTCAAATTTATAAATATTTATAAATTTGTATTCACATTATTAAATACTTATACACCCTTATAATCATTTATAAACACTTATAAACATTTGTTCATATTTATAAACACTTATTCACACTTATAAATACTTATAAATCTTTATAAACACTTACAAATATTTATTCACCTTTAAAAACACCTATTCACACTTATAAACACTTATATACACTTATAAATAGTTATTTGCATTTATAAACACTTATTTATACTTATAAACACTTATAAACATTTTTCACATTTATAAAAAGTTATTCACACATATAAATAGTTATTCACATTTTATTTTTATTTTATTTTTATCAATAACGAGCCAAAGCCGAATGATTCCATTAAAAATATTAAGTTTTCAAAGATAACATGTTAAAAGCAGTAGAGTCAGCAAATAAAGTGTCAGAGGAAACCAAAAGACTGAGCGACATTGCTCAAAATGTCCATGAACACCCATATATCAAGCACAACTTGAGCTGAAAACTTAATTGAAAACTCTAAACTATAAAGACAAAAGGGGAAGATTTAGGAACTTAGCACCATTGCTGATCAGAGGTAGAGGAAGAATCATTCTCTGAACTAGTGGAGGATCCATGAGTGTCCTCTTCCTTGTTTTGAGATCCAGTGAGGTTCTCTTGATTAGCAAATTCTTCTACCGAGGCCCTTTGTTAAGCTTCATCTTCCTCAACATCGTCAACATACTCTTCTTCCTCTTCCACATCCACTACTCCATTAGCATCCTCTTCCTCATCATCCTCCTCTAACTCAGCAACATTCAAAGAATCTTGACACTCAAGCCCATCTAGTTTCTCATCTTATCTATACTGGAATACCCAGTTTAAATATTTATGGCATTTGTCATCAATCTCTTATGGAATAAGCTTGAAACATGAATGATTTGGTTGTACCTCCCCTGAAATGGTCTTCAAAAATACTCCATGGGCTGCAATGTTGGCCAACTCATATGCCTTGATGTTTCCTTCATGAAATATATGGTTGACCGTTATGGATTTAAATTTCCTTATGAAATTTAAAATAACTTCCAATGTAGCTTGTAGACACCAGTTTGGAGTAGACCCTGATTTCATAGCATTTACTATGATCATGGAATCACCTTCAATCTCCATTTTTCCCAAGCCAAGATCATGTGCAAGAGAAAGACCAAACAATAAATCTTTGAATTTTGCCATATTATTGGTGTCTATTTCCAAGGGTTTAGGAAATTTTTCTAAAACCCTACCATTCGAAGAGTGTATTATACAGCATGCCCCTAATGGGCCTGGGTGTCCTTTAGAAGCCCCATAAAAATTGAGTTTAAACCAGCCTGAAGATGGGGATAACCACACACAAGTAGCTTTGAAAATTGTATTTGATTTACATCCTATGCCTAGAGTGATTGGGGTTTTAAGACCAAACCAAATTTTGATCATCTGCTCATCCCAACTGGTATAGAACTTATGTTGAGATGAATGAGCTTGAATGCAAGAATTCATAACCTCTACTATAACTGCTTCAATTTTGTTGAAAACAAAAGCAATTTCCATAGATTTACCCTGAAAAAGTCTTATGTTTCTTTCCTTCCAAATTTCCCAGATTAGAATGGATGGGGAGATAATCTTTAAATTGCCACATAAACTATTTCCATAAAGCATGGGCCAAGATTTGAAGAGAGATAGAATGTCTCGTTGGAAGGCTAAGAACCAACCTAATTTTGTGCATAGCCAGTTCCAGCATTCATTGGCAAATGGACATGGTAACAATATATGATTAATTTCCTCTTCACTATTGTGCTATAAAGAACATCTAAAGGGTCCCTAATAACCCATCTTTAGAAATTAGTTTGCAGTTAAAATCCTATCTTGAGAAGCTACCCATGTGAATAAACCTGCCTTGGGAAGACATGCTTTGTTCCAGCATAGTTGTATTGGAAGTTCATATATCCTTGTCTGGACAAGCCCCGAAAAGATCTTAAAACCATCCTTAACATTATAGGTTCCTAATTTATCTCCATTCCAAATGATTTCATCCTATCCCTGTTTGAATAAAAATAATCTATCTTTAAGAAGCATCCTCAATCAAAGTAGTTCCAATGGGTCAAGAAAGGGTTCTGAAAAATCTCTCCACTGCCAAGAACCATCTGTTGTGGATAGAGGAGAAATAATAATGTACAGTGTCTGACAAATGGACCCCAAAAAGCCAAACATACCTGACTAATTCTATTCAGGCCCAACAATTGGTTCATGCTAGGATGCCCACCCCAGGAATCCTCCCAAAATGGAGCTTTACTACCCTCTTTGATGTTCCATGCAATGTTATTACCTACGATGTCTCTTGAATTAGAGATGAAATTCTAAATTCTTGATCCTCTAGGAAAATCCTTAATTTGAGAGACCTCTGATTCAATGTTATTGCCAATATACTTGCCTATAATAATTCTAACCCATTTAAGGTTTTGATCCTTCATGATTTTCTAGTAAAGTTTAGCTCCTAGTGCTTGATTCAGCCACAGATGGTTTTTGATACCAGTGCCCCCTGCATTTACTGGTTTAAAAATCTTGTCCCAAGATATGAGGGTGAATTTTCTAATTATGTCTATCCCCTGCCAAAAACCTTTCCTCATTTTCTTGACTATATCCATGTAGCAACCCGTGGGAAGAGAAATGTAAAAAATTAGATATATAGGGATTGCAGCCAATGTAGCTTTAGTCATCATAATTCTGCCCACCTAGGATGGCCATTTTGATCTCCAAGAATCCATCTTCCTATCCAGTCTTTCATTGATAGGTTTCCAAGCTGAAGTGGTTCTCAAAGATGTATCTATGGGGATCCCCAAGTATGAACATGAGAGAGAACCTATTTTGAAGGTTAATACTTTTTCTATTTTATGTTGAAGTTTATTTTTTGTATGAAAGAAAAATATCACAGATTTGTCTTTGTTAGCTACATGATTGGAGGTTGTAGCATAGTTATCAAGTATTGTTTTGATCTAAATAGCCTCCCGCATAATACCTTTTCAAAAGAGGAGAATGTCATCTACAAATTGTTGATGTGTGATTGCTTTTATAGAAGAAGTGATTTTGATCCCCTTAATAATTTCTTGATCCTGAAGACTTATTAAACTATGACCCAAACCTTCTACCATAATGATGAATAAAAAGGGAGATAGGGGATCACCTTGTCTAATTCCATTGGAGCCTTTGAAGAATCCTAAGGGGGATCCATTTACTAAAGTGGAAAATTTTGGAGTAGAAATACAGTAGAATATAAGATTAATCCAAGCCTTAGAGAAGCCAAAATTTTCCATACATTTTGTGAAAAACCTCCAATCCATTTTGATAACATAAACTCGAATTTATTACAAAATAGAACTTTCTAAAAACTAGAGAAAAAACACTAAAAGCTGATTTTGGAGCCCAAGATGGAATTTTCAGCTCTCGAAAATGTGCCAAAATGGACCCCAATCAATTTGAGATCCATTAGCAAAACAAATGCCACCACTTGAGGTATACACCCGAAAAATTTCAGCAAAATCCCAGACTTCAGTCAAAAGTTATGACCTCCAGAAGTTTTTGTATGAGATTATGACCTACAAAGGGTCCTGCATCAGAGGGTTATTCTAATCATCCCTATCCAAAATGATCTCAATATTTTTAACCCCCTCCTCTTTCGTGTCACTACTGGTAGTAGACAAAGAATCCTTACTGTCATCCTTATGTATTTTCTGAGAACTCCCTTTCAAATCTGAGAATCCCCCAACACTTTCCCCCTCCAAAGCAGTCTCCATGCCACTTTTCTTCTCATATTTCAATCATTTAGAGGAAGAACCCTCCTTACCCTCATCCTTCCTACCTATTTTAACCAAGCTCTTAGAAGACCCACCACGCAAAAAATGAGGAGTCGGTCTAAGAGAAACATTCTTCTTAACATGCTCAACAATAAGAAGAATAAGCCCTTCATGAAGAACTAGATTACTCTCTTTTCTTTTATGACCAACAATAATATGATGGAGGGAACTAAGAAAATAGAAGGGGAAGGAAACTCTAACCTTATGCCTAAAGTGATAGAGAACAAAAAAATTATAAGAATAGGCATGCTTATACCTCCTATCAAGGGTTATATACTCCATAATGGCTACCATCACATTAGACCAGATTTTAATGAAGCTCTCAACATCATATCACCCCCCAGCATCCTTAATTAGATTTCTCACTTCCTCTTCATCCTTGGGAAAATGGTGAATGGAATTGTAGGAGACCTTATTCTTGTAATATTTCATCCCTTTCATGCTTAAACCTAAGACTTCAGCAATGAGATCCTTGATAATCTTGACCTCCATTCACCTAATATTAATAGTGCCATCCTTCCAACTATCAATGAATCTTTTGGTGACCCCTTCTTCAAATCCATGCAATCTCTTCATATAAGGAATAAGCTCACATTTACGCAGTTTTTCCTTTACTTCCTTCTCTTCCTTCCATCTCTTACAATTCTTGGGTTCATGAAGATTCATCTCCCCACCCATACTAATATCAACATTTACAGACCATAAAGGATACATAGTAAGAGTCTTGCACAAGATGAAAAACTTAACAAAAGAAAAACCTATCACCACTCTAATGAACTTGTGTCTTCTCCTCTCATTCTTGGGAGTTCATTTTAAAGTGCATTAGTTTGCATCCATCTTAGTTCACACCATTTAATTGCATTACATCCACCATTTAATTGCATTATATCATTTTAGTTCACATCAAGAGGTTATTAATTGCACTTATATTAAGTTCATTCTGTAAACATGGCATTTAATTTCTTCTCTTTAGTAAATTGCATTTTTTTTTCATTCAGGTGCATTCATTAAAGTTCGTTGCATTTAAACTTTGAACTATATTCAAAATATAAGTGTATTAGGTCATCCATTTTGGTCATCATTAATCATATATCATTAGTTGCACCCATCTATCATTAAAGTCCACCATCTATCATTACATTAATCATTAAGTTCATTGAATGCATACATTAAATCATATAAGTACATTAAAGCTCATCCACTATAGTTACATCTCATTAACTATCCATTGCATTACATTACATCATATAAATGCATCCATAAGATATCATCGCATAGTATTAGCCACATGAATAATTAAAGAATTAAATATTCATCATGCGACATCATTAAGCATTGAACCATGTATTACATACATCCATCTATTCTATGTTATAAATAATACATCCACATTCATATCAAAATGTAACATTTGCATTCATATCATAAATTGCATCTAAAAAGCATAAAAACATAGCATATAGAGATAAATCATATAGATTTGCATATCATATAGCACCTGAAAAAGGAAGTCCAACACATAATGATATCACATAAAGCAAATCTATCAAAGAAAATAGTGTCCATAGTATCATCAATGTTCATCATCAGTATATGAAATCAGAGTCCTAACAAAATGAAAGTATCAATCATAAATAACATCATCAGATAAAGAATATAAGTACAAATGTATCGATACAACAAATCATAATGTACATTAAAAAATGGCTCATCATATATACATCAACTGCCTGAACCACCTACACCATCAATACCAGGACCTGTATCAGGACCTCAAATAGAGCTCTCCTATAGCCCATGTTGACTCATAGTAGCCATAAATATTTGCATCATGGTACTAAGCTACGTAACCTATTGTCTGATCTTTGACACCTCAGACTGTAAAGATTGTACATTAGAGGCCAACATTTGTGTAGGAGTAGGAGAAGCCTAAGGAGGAGCCTATCGAGGAGCCTATGGTGGAGGAGCCATGGAAGAAGATGGAAGAATAGAAGAATATGGAAGAAATGAAGAAGATGGAACATGAGTAGAAGGAAATGGACCCTATGGAGGAGGAGGTGTTGGGGGTTCCTGTGCTTGGTCTACTAAAGTTTGGATGACCTGTGCCTCCATATCTGTAGCAATATGTGGGACAACTGGTCTAAAGATCCATACCTTGTGCTGGCCCCATCTGGCCAGTCTATCTTGGTGTACCTAATGGATGGCCCTAAAAGGACCACCTCAAACCCTAACCCATCCACCTCTCATACAGACTCCACCTCTAACTAGAGTGGGGACAACAATGACAGGAATGACAATCCTGCCACCTCATCTCGCTCTACCCGTCTGCCATCCCCGATGACCCTGTCTCCCACCACCATCATCATCAAACTACTCATCAATACCCCACACCGGCTCTACAGAATCAGTAAATTTGGGAAATGGGTTATGTAAGAACCATTTGGCATAATCATCAGTCATACCGGTATCAACAATATGTTCCCTCATATCCCAAGCTAGGTGAGGAAGCTACAACATCTCATACCATGCTGTCCAGTAGTCTAACTGAGGATGCCATAAGGATCTCTCTACCTATACCTCAGCATATAAAGGTAATCCCTATGGCATCCCCTGTGGCCTTCCAAACCGTCACAAAACTCAATAAAAAGAATCTCTCAATAATGACTTACATCGCAAATATGGTCTCTAGACCACCTGATTTATATCATCAACTATGTGACTCGGGTAATCCAACTTGCCCAGGTGGGCTTGGACAACCATCCCATCATAGATAAAAGAAAAAGGTCATCCAGGATCTCGATGTCAAATTGCAAGAGGCTAAGTCATAGGAATATGCTCCCATGTCCACAACTATAGTAATAGAACCCCGACAGAAAGAGTAGCACCGTGCCGATACACCACATCATATAACTCATGATATATCTGGGCTAGCTCACAAAAGCCCCAATCAAACCTACGAGGATGGGCGATCATATCCTCAAGTATCGTACCCCATCCAACCACAAATCCATGCCCACGTATGTCTGGAACCAAGAACCCACCAACTAAAACTCCTAGTATTGCTGGAAGTAATGAGAAGGAAGGAAACATTGCCCATAAGATGCCCTCATTTGCAATAGTGGGGTCACCAAAGATACATCTACATAATGTGTTTTCATAGACATGATCATAGTAAACTATCTACCCATGGATGGGGATACTCAACAGTCGATAGATGTCCTCAGGGGTGATAGTCATCTCCCCCATTGTGAGAGAGAAAGCAAGAAAGATAATCCACATTGACCAATCAGTCAGTGCTCCTACGCACTCAAATCATCAATCATGTCGAAGGGTAATGGAAATAAACCTCAGACAACTAGCTTACAAAGCTGAGCCTGTAGAAGCAAGTTTAAACATATCAAAAATTGAAATCATTAACTATTGGATCATCATAAGTCAATTGACCAATCAAAATCAAATCAAACCACAATCAATTTTCCTGATTCTATTCAGATAGGATGGAAAATTCATCATCACAATTGAACATCTAAATCAAGATTGATAATCAAAATTCCATATCAAGTGACTCGAACTGACATCACATGACTTGCGATGGACAACACTCAACTCCTAAACCAATCGACTCATAAACAAATAGGAAAACTAACTGAAAGGTTCAAACATTTTTCCACACGTGGTGTACGTGCTATTCCATTGTTTAAATGTGCTGAAAATCAAATGTGCAGCTAAAATTATTAAAAGCGCAACAAAAATTGTCAAAAGCACCGAAATAAGTTGAAAGCACTAGAAGAATTAGAACGCACTGCAGGATTCAACTATACGCGCTACTAAAATTATCAAATGTGCAATCAAAATTGAAAGCGCATCAAACAATGCTAAATGTGAAACATTGACCTAGATTTAACGTTTGGACGCGCAACAAGATTGTTTGAAAGCATTGCGAAAAATTGTAGATGCGCACAAACAAAATTATATGTGCTGCTAAAATGCTTAAAAGTGCAATGGAATTTAAAAAATGAAAATATATGGTTTTTGCAAGAAAAATCCAAAATTTTCAAATTAAAATGTAGAAATCAAATGAAGTGAGTTTATAGGGGTACATACTGGAGGTCCATAGCTAGGTGGACACTGATACCATCGACCTCACTCAAATCTATGCTCTCAAATTGGGATCAACATTGCAAAAGACTCAGAGGGTCAGAGTGAAAAAGTAAAAGTCAAAGGTGAAAATGAATAGTAAAAATGACCTTTTACCCCTTTATATAGCCCTTTTTAACCTGAAAAGAGGCACTTTTGACCACAAAATGACCCGAGACCCAAATAAAACACCCATTCAACCAAATCAGGGGTATTTGTCATCACACCACTACAAAATATTTATCAAAAATGAAAATGAAATTCACACTTAAATTAAAAATATTTCAATGCAAACGAAACATATTTTGCCGAAATCTAATTTCATTTCATTTATGAGGGGGCATACACTCTGATCATATCAGAGACATCATCAACTTAATAAAATCAGAGACATAATATTTTAACTAGAATTTTTTTGCTAACAATCAAGTGGGGCATCAAAACAATGAATTAGGCATCATATCAAGAATTCATCATCGAAAACAACCATCAAGGACTTTAATCGATCAGAACTTTATCAAATTCATCATTGATATCTCCATCTTTTATCAATATTGAATCAAGAATCAACTAATTAGTGACTCTGCATCAAAATAATGAGGACGTTCTTTGAACTGATATGCTTCGCACATCGATTCAAAGAGAGGCATTTGTAATCAAGCCAAGATCCAATTTTAATTAAAAATGAAAAAGCCAATAAATCAATGTAAATCAAATAAATCAATTAGTTGTGCAATTAATTTAATTAATTGTATAGTTCAATTTAAATCATATTAACGCATTCAAGGGGAACATATGGTTAAAAAAATCAATTAAATTCAATTAATTAATTCCTATTTTCCCTCACCCACTACATGGGAGGAAAATTCATCAACCAATAGGAATCAAGGATCAAGCTCACATGGATCAAGCTCAAATTGAATCTTAATCACACATAAGGTGAGAGCATCTTGACCACTCATCTTGTCTCTTTGTCTCAAGCTTTGAGGACAATCCATTTAAATTGTCTCCAAAGGTGGAACCATGGACTTAACCTTAACCCAACCATGATCAACTCAACTCCACTCCCTACACTTGCCAAAATGTATAAAAGCTAAGGCATAAATTAAGAGATGATCATCCACAAATATGAGAATTACATCAAACCTCTTGAATTTTTGAGCTAGAAAGGCATTTTAGGCTATCTTAAGCATTAGTTTAAATTGAAATTTGACTTAATTATCTTAATGTCATATCATATTCTCATTTTAAGGTTGTCACTAATGGAGGCTTGTTGAGATCTTATCATTATCATAGTTAAATAGAGATCCATATGGTGTTTATTAGTTTTATTTGCATTAATTAGCTCAATAATTCTGGTATTTAGCCTATTTTATTCATTTATTTTCAAGCTAACTCTATGAAGGTACTTTTCATAGTACACAAGTATCATGAACATCATGGATTAATTCCTTTTTCTAAAAGAATTTTGTAAAATTTTGGCTCTTTTTGGGGGATTTTATCATACCAAAACCTTTTTAAAGAATGCATTTTATTCATAGTTGACATTCTTGTTCCTGTATATTAAATTTTTTCACCAATACCATGATGGGATCCTATGTTTTTTATTGACTCCCATTGTCATCTCCCATGAATATATGCCTAGTAGGCCCATGATGTAGTCCTATGCGTCTTTATCTTGTTAGTAATTGTGTTATTGTATTAATTTTTATTATACTTTTATTTATTTATTTTTCTTTTCTTTTCCTCAATATCCATTATAAATACAACTAATAGGGACTTGAAAAAATGGAGGCCTTTGAAAGTTGGGCCTTCCACATTGGCAATATAAAAATATCAATGAAACATTAAAGAGTTGCATATGTAAGATATGCAAAATAGTTTTGGTTTTAATAATTTATCTTTTAACATACAAATCGATATTAATTTAAAATATATTTTGTTGCATCAATTGTACAATTATATATTTTGATTTTAATTTGTCAGCTCAATTATAATTTTATTGAAATTTAAACTTAATTTTCACCTAAATTTAAAATTTGTTAATATTTTAGGTTTAATAATTTCCAACCAATAAAATAGTTTATTGAAACTTTAAGCGTGACCACCTTTCCTTTTCAATTAATTTTTTTAAAATTAACATTTTTCTATAAAAATCTTCTAACTAGTTTATTTAATATTTTTTGTGTTGGAACAAATATTTAATTGATTTTAGTCTATTTTCCAATTTATTTATTTTTCATTTGAATAGATGAATGAATAATTTAAAAATAAAATTTGGGAGTTTGTTATTTTATATTTAGTGTTCAAAAAAGCATTTAGTGTTGAGGAAAAAAGCATTCCGAATTTTAAAAAAATCAAGAAAAAAAAAATTGTACCGTTGAATTTAAAAACATGTTAAAAACATGTTACCGTTGCAGACGCTCCATTTTTCAACAGTTTTATATGGGCATGACTATTTCCATGACTGTTTTTTCAATGTGAATTGTTAACTGTCGATGGCGATGGCGAGTGAGGAGATTGAAAAGGAGGAAGGGGAAAAGAATGTTTAATTTGCCTGTAATAGATGAGATTGGACGCTGGAAATCTCATGGCTGTATTGATTCTTCAAGAATTGGTGATTGATTTGGGATGATTGAAATAGTATCATCTGTCTGCAAGAAAATATATGGGTGAGCAGCTGCAATGGATCATCATTACACTCAAATGTCTGCGGGGGTGCATTATTTGAACTTCAAATGAGGTTTAATGGGTGCATTATTTGCTGAAAGTTTTAATGTTATGGTTGATTGGAATTGCATATTGAGTGGGTGTCACGGAGAGAATGGTTAATTCTCAGAGCAGTGCATCATTTGCTGAAAGTTTTAATGTTATCATTACAACATGTCTGCTGGGGTGCATTATTTGAACTTCATGGGTGGTATCATTACACTCAAATGTCTGCTGGGGTGCATTATTTGAACTTCAAATGAGATTTAATGGGTGCATTATTTGCTGAAAGTTTTAATGTTATGGTTGATTGGAATTGCATATTGAGTGGGTGTCTCAGAGGAGTTGCTGGTCATGGGTGGTGGTTGCAATATTTGAGCTTCAAAAGTGAGGTTTAATGGTGGATTGCATTTGCTGAAAGTTTTAACATTTTGGTTGATTGGAAATGCATGTTGAGTGGGTGTCATTTTAATGTGCGATGGTAGAATTGTTGTGTTATGGTTTAAATTATGGGGAAGCCCTGAAGAATTGCTCTGTTTTTTATTGCTCGTGCTTCAGTTGTATGTTAGTTCCAGAGGGCCCGATTGATGGCTAGCTGGACTATGGAAAACGAAGAATGGGAAATTGAAATAATCATCAATGGGAGAAAAGCAAGAAAGAAAAAGATTGGGAGATTCAAGCATATTGGCAGGTATGTATCAATTAATTATGTCCAAATTGCTTTTGTAAGGATTTAGTTCCGCATCCACTGTTAAATCCTAAATTTATTAGATTAGTAAGATGGGTTTGTTAAAAAAGTTTCACTACATTAGGGATTTATTCTTGAAATCGATACCTTGTTTGTCTGCTGAATTTCCATTAAAGTTCTTGAGAGGACATGCCAAGATCATTATTCAAACATATTGTAAACCCTTCCATTATAGAGTTTCATTTCTCATGTATAGTATGTCGAATAAGACGTGAATATGCCCTGCATTTTCTTGTAGTTCACGACTTTCATTTTATTTTGCTACTCTGTGCATAGCTTACATCTTAGAGCTTATCAATGAAGCCAGTCCCCAGTAGAATATTCAATGTCATAGTGAAAAGTGCCCATAATATATTTATGAATTTACCGTACACACATATAAAAGGATACAATTGGATATTACAAGGATCCCATGCATGAACCAAGAGAATTAAAAGAAGGAAATGTCTGATCACTTAAGAAGATATGAAGGCAGGCAACCATTATAAGTATAGCTCCAAACCATTCCACAGGGAGGTTCTACCAAAATCAATTTCTTCACTTCCATTACCGAGTGATGACTTTTTTGAAATTATTTCATCTTTACTCATGCTCAATTTATTTCCCACCTTGTTGAAAAAAAAATCTCGTGGTGGATTTGTGAGAATTAAATTCATTAAATTCTAAATTGAATTGCAGTAATGGAGGATGATGTGCATTTCGATCTGAATTGTAATGTCAAAAACACACAAAAGGAAGGCATCGAAAATCCCCCAAGTCGTATGCCTATATATAAAAATTACCCTTTTTTAAAAGTATTTGGGAAAAAAATTATACAAAAGATTTGCTGGAGTTTGGTGGAAAAGTTTCATTAAAGAATTTATTGGTGTGGTTTAACTAGTCTAATGAAATTTTGAAATTTTGAAATAATGTGATTGATGTGTGGTTTCATTATTAATGTTAGGGAGTGAACCATTTGATTATTTTGTTACATAGTGATTTCCAATGCATTGAATGGTTAGAATAGATAATTAGTAGTGTAGGTAAAATAAGAATTATATGCAGTGAATTAATTGAAAATATATATTTTCAATGTAATGAAAAATGTTGACATTTGGAAACATATTTTAATTAAAGATTTTATTTAATATATACAAAATATTTCATTTTGTACGGTAATTGTAAGTAACGGATTGTTATATATCATTTAGAAGATGTCCATATTACTTCTAAATAGAGTTATTCACTTTACCACTATAATTAATAAAAAAATATTTTACTTTTTTGGAGGGGTAGAAATATCTCTCCACAAACCCTTAAGGATGGCCATGGATATTCTTCAAGAGGTCTTTCTTGTTCCTTTTTATATTATTTTTAAAAATATTTAATTAAATAATTTACAAATCAAATATGAATATTAATTAAACTAATTATTACTAATTAAACAATTGTAAATAAATCGTTTATATGATTATAAATAGATGTTGGAGTGGGAGGGGGAGTGGGAGAGAAAGGGGGAGGGGTGGGGTAGGAGTGCAAGTGTGAGGGGGTGGGGTAGGAGTGCGAGGGGGAGGGGGAGGGGGAGGGGGAGGTGGAGGTGGAGGTAGAGGGGAGTGCGGGGGAGTGGGAGAGGAAGTGGGAGTGGGAGAGAAAGGGTGAGGGGTGGGGTAGGAGTGCGAGTGTGAGGGGATGGGGTAGGAGTGCGAGGGGGAGTGGGAGGGGGAAGGGGAGGGGGACAGGAAATGGGAGGTGGAGGTGGAGGTAGAGGGGGTGGGGAGTCGGGGGGAGTGGGAGAGGAAGTGGGAGTGGGAGAGGAAGTGGGAGGGGTGGGGTAGGAGTGCGAGTGCGAGGGGGTGGGGTAGGTATGCGAGGGGGAGTGGAGGGGGAGGGGGAGTGGAGGTGGAGGTAGAGGGGGAGGGGAGTGAGAGAGGAAGTGGGAGTGGGAGTTGAAGAGGGAGTGGAGGAGGAATTGAAAGGGGAGTGGAGGTGGAGTGGGAAGAGGGAGTGGGAGTGGGAGTGGGAGTTGAAGAGGGAGTGGAGGGGAGTGGTAGGAGCAATTGAAGCGGGAGGTGGAGTGGAGGTGGAATGAGCGTGGAGGGGGGAGGGGGATTGTGAGTGGTAGGGGAGGGAGAAGTGGGAGGTGCAGGGGGAGTGGAGGTGAAGGTGGAGTGGGAGTGGGAGGTGAAGGGGGAGTGAGAGTGGGAGGGGTGGGGTAGGAGTGCGAGTGTGAGGGGATGGGGTAGGTGTGCAAGGGGGAGTGGAGGGGGAGGGGGAGGAGGAGAGGAAATGGGAGGTGGAGGTGGAGGTAGAGGGGGAAGGGAGTGGGGGGAGTGGGAGAGGAAGTGGGAGTGGGAGTTGAATAGGGAGTAGAGGAGGAATTGAAAGGGGAGTGGGAGTGGTAGTTGAAGAGGGAGTGGAGGGGAGTGGTAGGAAGAATTGAAGGGGGAGGTGGTATGAGCATGGAGAGGGGAGGGGGATTGCGAGTGGGAGGGGGGAAGAAGTGGGAGGTGGAGGGGGAGTGGAGGTGAAAGTGGAGTGGGAGTGGGAGGTGAAGGGGGAGTGAGAGTGGGAGAGGAAGTGGGAGTGGGAGTTGGAGTTGAAGAGGGAGTGGAGGGGGAGTGGTAAGGGGAATTGAAGGGGGACTGGAGGGGCAGGTGGAATGGACGTGGAGGGGAAAGGGCGATTGTGAGTGGGAGGTGGAGGGGGAGTGGAGTGCGAGGTGAAGGGGGAGTGGGAGTGGGAGTGCAAGGGGGTGGGGTAGGATTGCAAGGGGGAGAGGAGTGGGAGTGGAGGGGAAGAGGAAATGGGAGGGGGCTAGAGGTGGAGGTGGAAGTGGAGGGGGAGGGGAGTGGGGGGGAGTGGGAGAGGAAGTGGGAGTTGAAGAGGGAGTTGAAGAGGCAGTGGAGGAGGAATTGAAAGGGAGTGGGAAGAGGGAGTGGGAGTGGGAGTGGATGGGGGCGAGGAGGGGGAGGGCGGAGGAGTGTGAGTGAGAGTGGCTGTTGAAGGGAAGTGGGAGTGGGAGAGGAAGTGGGAGTGGGAGTTGAAGAGGGAGTGGAGGGGGAGTGGTAGGGGGAATTGAAGGGAGAGAGGAGGGGGAGGTGGAGTGGAGGTGGAATGGGCGTGGAGGGGTGAAGGTGACTGTGAGTGGGAGGTGGAGGAGGAGTGGAATGGGAGGTGAAGTGGGAGAGGGAGTGGGAGTGGGAGTGGGAGTGCGAGGGGGTGGGGTAGGATTGCAAGGGGGAGAGGAGTGGGAGTGGAGGGGGAGTGGTGGGAGTTAAGGGGAGGGGGAGGGAGTGGAGGGGGAGAGGAAATGGGAGGGGGCTGGAGGTGGAGGTGGAGGTGGAGGTGGAAGTGGAGGAGGAGCGGAGTGAGAGAGGAAGTGGGAGTGGGAGTTGAGGAGGGAGTGGAGGAGGAATTGAAAGGGAGTGGGAAGATGGAGTGGGAGAACGAGTGGATGGGGAGGGAGAGTGGGGAGGAGTGGGCGTGGGAGAGAAAGTGGGAGTGGGAGTTGAAGAGGGAGTGGAGGGGGAGTGGTAGGGGGAATTGAAGGGGGAGTGGAGTGGAGGTGGAATGGGCGTGGAGGGGGGAGGGGAACTATGAGTGGGAGGGGAGGGAGAAATGGGAGGTGGAGGGGGAGTGGAGGTGAAGGTGGAGTGGGAGCTATGAAGGGGGAGTGGGAGTGGGAAGTGAAGGGGGAGTGGGAGTAGGAATGCAGGGGGAGGGGGAATTGAAGGGGGAATGGGAGGGGGAGGGGGAGTTGAAGGTGGACTGAGGGGGAGGGGGAGGGGGAGGGAGGGGGAGAGGAAGTGTGAGTGGAAGTAGGAGGGGGAATTGAAGGGGGGGTGGGAGGGGGAGGGGGAGTTGAAGGTGGAGTGAAGTGGGAGGGGGAGTGGGAGCTAGAGTTAGAGGTGGAGGGGGAGAGGAAGTGGGAGTTGGAGGGGGTGGAGGTGGAGGGGGGAGGAGGGAGGAGTGTGAGTAGAAGTAGAAGGGGGAATTGATGCGGGATCTAGAGGTGGAGGAAGAGTTGACGATGGAGTGAAGTGGAGGGGGAGTGGAGTAGGAAGAGGGACTGGGAGTGCAAGTGGATGTGGAGGGGGAGTGGAGTGCGAGTTGGAGATGAAGGTGGAGTGAAGGGGAGGGGGACTGTGAGTGGGAGGGGGGGGGAGAAGTGGGAGGTGGAGGGGAGTGGAGGTGAAGGTGGAGTGAGAGTGGTTGTTGGAATGGGAATGGTGGGGAAGCGGAATTGAAGAGTGAATGGGAGGTGGAGGGGGAGTTGAAGGTGGAGTGGGAGCTATGAAGGGGGAGTGGGAGTGGGAAGTTAAGGGGGAGTGAGAGTGGGAATGGGAGTGGGATTGGGAATGGGGGGGAGGGGGAATGGGAGGGGGAGTGGGAGCTAGAGGTGGAGGTGGACGGGGAGAGGAAGTGGGAGATGGAGGGGTTGGAGGTGGAGCAAAGGGGGGAGTGGAGTCAGAGGGGGGAGGAGGGAGGAGTGTGAGTAGAAGTATGAGGGGGAATTAAAGCCAAAGCTAGAGGTGGAGTGGGAGTTGACGATGGAGTGAAGTGGAGGGGGAGTGGAGTAGGAAGAGGGAGTTGGAGTGTAAGTGGATGGGGAGGGGGAGGGGGAGTGTGAGTGGGAGTTGAAGGTGGAGTGAAGGGGAGGGGGACTATGAGTGGGGGGGGGGGAGAAGTGAGAGGTTGAGGGGGAGTGGAGGTGAAGGTGGAGTGCAAGCTATGAAGGGGGAGTGGGAGTGGAAAGTGAAGGGGGAGTGAGAGTGGGAGTGGGAGTGGGAATTGGAATGGGGGGGAGGGGGAATTGAAGGAGGAATGGGAGGGGGAGGGGGAGGGGGAGTTGAAGGTGGAGTGAAGGGGAAGGGGAGGAGTGGGAGGTGGAGGGGGAGGGGGAGGAGGGGGAGGGGAACTGGGAGTGGGAGTAAGAGGAGGGAGGAGTGTGAGTGGAAGTAGGAGGGGGAATTGAAGGGGGAGTGGGAAGGGGAGGGGGAGTTGAAGGTGGAGTGAAGTGGAGGGGGGGGAGTGGGAGCTAGAGGTGGAGGTGGAGGGGGAGAGGAACTAGGAGTTTGATGGGGTGGAGGTGGAGGAGGGGGGGGGGAGTGGAGTCGGAGGGGAGGAGGGGGGAGTGCGAGGCATTGCAACAACTGCAGAGGCATTGCAACCTCTCAAGGAGGAAATATGTCATGCTTGGTTGTCAAAATCCATTCCCTCTGAATTACTCACATTTTCTTGTCTAACACTTTTTTGAACCCATTATATCAGTATTGTCATTCTCCTTTCCAAAACCAATTTGTTCCACCACTAGCACTTGTTTGACCACCAAAATCAATTTGTTCACTTCCATTACCGAGTGATGAATTTTTTGAAATTATTTCATCTTTACTCATGCTCAATTTATTTCCCATCTTGTTGAATAAAATCCATGATAGCTTCTGGTGGATTTGTGAGAATTAAATTCATTAAATTCTAAATTGAATTGCAGTCATGGAGGATGATGTGCATTTTGATCTGAATTGTAATGTCAAAAATACACAAAAGGAAGGCATGGAAAATCCCCTAAATCATATGCCTATATATAAAAATTACTCCTTTTTTAATGTATTTGGGAAAAAAACTATACAAAAGATTTGTTGTTTGATGGATCAAAATCCAAATCCTTAGGAATTGAATTCTGAATGAGCTTGGAAAGATCGTCAATGAGAAAGACTAACCACATGTTGAATCAATTCACAAACCACTTTGGTAGCATTCAAGCATTAGAAGATCTGTAGCTGGGTTTCATGGAAGATGATGCTTAAAATAATGCACTTTTTTTTTGGAGACTGGAGCTGGGAAACTTATGCAAGTTTGAGTAACATGAACACCTACAATGATTTGGGTCTTATTCCTGAAGTCTCCTCTATTATGAGATGATTTTTACAATCTAAAAAGGAGAGGCTAATACCTAATTTTGGGATCTACAATCTTATGGAGGCTAATACTAGCTTCCATAAATTTTGGAGATTAAAGTGTTAAGCATAAACTAAACTAGAAATTTTATAAGACCATCACGTTGAAATAATCCTAAAAAATCTTAACACCGCCCACTAAATTTTTTAGGAAGCCCCTTCCATAACGCCATACACTAAGTCTTCTTAAGTTTTATAAATCTGAGGAAAATATCTTAGAGAAAAATATAGTCATGGGGCTTCAAGTAACATATGTGATGAAAATAGTTTAATCCTTGTTGCCTCCTTTTCTATTATGGATTGATAATATATTACACACTAAAGAGGAGGAAGGCTGATGTTTGGTTTTGGAATCCAACAGGGTGTAATCCTTGTTGCCTCCTCTGAAGAGGAGGGAGGCTGATGTTAGGTTTTGGAATCCAACTTCTAACACTTAAAAGTCTTCTTATGGTATTGAAATCTAGTGAAGGGATCTTAGGGCATAATATAGTCCAGAATTTTAGAACCCATATCTATACTAACTTTGATAGAAGTTCCTGATTGAATCTTTGTCCATACTTTCATGTGTCACATTTGAGTACCCCTTGAGAACATAATGTTCCCATCGAAAAAATTAGTAGAGTATTCTTCATACTCTAGCATAGGCCTAAACCGAAGAAATGGGTGAAGTGGAGGGGGAGGAGTGGGAGTGGGAGGTGGAATTAAAGGGGGAGTGGAGGGGGAGGAGTGGGAGGTGGAGTGGGAGTGAAGGTGGAGTGGGAGTGGGAGGGGGGAGGGGGAGGGAGGGGAGAGGTAGTTGGATTTGGAGGGGTGGAGTGCAGTGGGAGGTGGGAGGAGAGTGAGTGGAAGTGGGAGGGGGAATTGAAGGGGGAGGTAGAGGTGGAGGGGGAGTTGAAGGTGGAGTGAAGTGGAGTGGGAGGAGTGGGAGGTGGAGGTGGAGGTGGAGGTGGAGTGTGAGAGGAAGAGGAAGTCGGAGTGGGAGGGGGTGGAGGTGGAGGGGGGAGTGGGAGTGGGAGTGGGAGTTGAAGGGGGAGGGGGAGGGAGGGAGAGGAGTGGGTGTGGAGTGGGAGGCAAGAGGAGGAAGGAGTGTGAGTTGAAGTAGGAGGGGGAATTGAAGAGGGAGCTATAGATTGAGGGGGATTTGAAGGTGGACTAAAATGGAGGGGGAGGAGTGGGATCTAGAGGTGGAGGTGGAGGTAGAGGTGGAGGTGGAGGTGGAGGGGGTGAGGGAGAGGGAGAGGGAGAGGGAGAGGAAGTGGGAGTGGGAGGGCGTGGAGGTGGAGGGGGGAGGAGTGGGAGTAGGAGTAGGAGTTGAAGGGGGAGTGGGAGTTAGAGGGAGAGTTGAAGGTGGAGTGGAGTGGAGGGGGAGGGATAGGAGTGGGCATGGAGTGGGATGCAGGAGGAGGGAGCAGTGTGATTGGAAGTAGGAGGGGGAATTGAAGGGGGATCTAGAGGTGGAGGGGGAGTTTAAGGTGGAGTGAAGTGGGGGGGAGGAGTGGGAGCTAGAGGTGGAGGTTGAGGTAGAGGGGGAGAGGGAGAGGAAGTGGGAGTGGGAGGGGGTCAAGGTGGAGGAGGAGTGGGGGAGTGGGAGTGGGAGTGGCAGTGTGAGTGTGAGTTGAAGGAGGAGTGGGAGTTGGAGGGGGAGTACGAGTTGGAGGGGGAGTTGAAGGTGGAGTGGAGTGGAGGGGGAGGGAGAGGAGTGGGATCTAGAGGGGAAGGGGGGAGGGGAGAGGTAGTTGGAATGGGAGGGGGTGGAGGTGGAGGGGGGGAGTGGAGTGGGAGGTAGGAGGAGGGAGGAGAGTGAGTGGAAGTAGAAGGGGGAATTGAAGGGGGAGCTAGAGGTGGAGGGGGAGTTCATGGTGGAGTGAAGTGGAGGGGGAGGAGTAGAAGCTTGAGGTGGAGAGGGAGAGGGAGTCGGAGAGGGACAGGGACTGGGAGGGGGTTGAGTTGGAGGTGGGGAGTGGGAGTGGGAGTAGGAGTTGAAGGGGGAGGGGCAGTTGAAGGTGGAGTGGAGTGGAGCTGGGGGAGAGGAGTGGGTGTGGAGTAGGAGATGGGAGGAGGGAGGAGTGAGTGGAAGTAGAAGGGGGAATTGAAGGGGGTGCTAGAGGTGGAGGAGGAGTTGAAGGTGGAGTGAAGTGGAGGGGGAGGATTGGGAGCTAGAGGTAGAGGTGAAGGTGAAGGGGAAGAGGAAGTGGCAGTGGAAGGGGGTGGAGGTGCAGGGGGGACCTGAAACCCCTTACAAAGAAGCTACTTAAGATTAGACATTAAGCCCATGAAAAAGAGTCAGGGTAGAAAACCAACCTACCAGCAGACCCGAACCCAACAAGAAAACTAGCCAAAAACTAGTAAATAGAAACCGACACCCAACAACAAAAACACAGAAAAACATAGGAAAAACAAAGTCAAGAAACTAGGCAAACTCCATCAGAGTTGCCTCCATGTCTGATTTGTTATTTGACATCTTACTAATGACTGTATTAAGATTTGAGAACTCTAGAATCCTCTCCTATATCTTCTTCATCTTGGAAGATTTGGTGCACTTTCCTGACCCAGTCTGGTCCTTATCATAATCTTTGATATAATCAATCTTCAGAGGAGACCCAACATTTAACTCCTTCTTGATGTTATTGATGCACTCAACCACAGTCCCCATAAATTTATTGCTATGTAGTAGAATCTTCTTCAGGGTATAATCCATTCTATTCACTTTATCCTACAACAAGACCATCTTCTTATCATCCCTGTTCTCCCCAGCTTTGTTCATCCATTCAGACCAAGAATCCATCCTCTCGTGAATATTATCCACTTTAGCAAAAAGAGATCTAAGATTAAGACTCAGAGTCTTGATTTCATGCAAAAACTATTTAACTAGGTAGAAGGACTACATGGACATAGCTTTGGAAGTTTAAAAAACACCAAAAGGGGGATCAATTTTGTCCTCCAAATCTTCATTAAGGAGCTAAACATTTCTCTCCTTCATATCGATAGTCTTAAGACAAGGAATAGATCTAGAGGAGGAGGGAATATCCTTGTCCACAATAGTCGCATCACATCTCACTTCTTTATCCTTTTTATCCATCAGCACCTCAGTGGAGGCTTCATTGTGCGAAGACATAAGGACATCATGGTCCACATAACTGTCATAGTCGACCAAGATAGGGACTTTCATACCACCAGGGTCATTCTCATCATCCCTATCCAAAACATGATCTAAATATTTTTAACCCCTTCCACTTTTGTGTCACTACCGGTAGCAGACAGAGAATCATTAATATCATCCTCAGGTATTTTATGAGAATTCCCTTTCAAATTCAAGAATCCCCCAACACTTTCCCCCTCCGACACAATCTCCATGGAACTTTTCTTCTCAAATTTCAATCTAGAGGAAGAACCCTCCTTACCCTCATCCTCCCTACCTCTTTTAACCAAGCTCTTAGTAGACCCACCACCCAGAAACTGAGGAGGAGTCGGGCTGAGAGTAGCATTCTTCTTAACATGCCCAACAATAAGCAAAATAAGCCCTTCATGAAGAACCAGATTACTCTCTTTTCTTTTCTAATAAGAAATACTATGATAGAGAGAGCTAAGAAAATAGAAGGGGAAGGAAACCCTAACCTTATGCCTAAAGTGACAGAAAAGAACAAAATTATAAGAATGGGCACACTTATACTTCCTATCAAGGTTTATATACTCCATAATGGCCACCATCACATTAGACCAGATTTCATTGAAGCAGTCGACATCATAGCACCCCCCAACATCCTTAATTAGATTTCTCACTTCCTCTTCATCCTTGGGGAAATGGTGAATGGAATTGTAGGATACCTTCTTATTCCTATAAAATTTCATCCCTTTCATGCTTAAACCTGAGACTTTGGTAATGGGATCCTCGATAATCTTGACCTCCATTCCTGCAATATTAATCGTATTATCCTTCCAACTATCAATGAATCTTTTGGTGACCCCTTCATCAAAGCCATGCAATCTCTCCATCTGAGGAATAAGCCCACATTTACACAGCTTATCCTATACCCCTTTCTCTTCCTTCCATCTCTTACAATTCTTGGGTTCATGATGATTCATCTCCCCACCCATACTAACAACAACATTTATAGACAATAAAGGATACATAGTAAGAGCCTTGCACAAGACAAAAAAAATAACAATAGAAAAACCTGTCACCACTCTAATGAACATGATTCTCCTCTCTTTCTTGGGAGCTCATTTTAAAGTGCATTAGTTTGCATCCATCTTAGTTCACACCATTTAATTACATTAATTACATTACATCATTTTAGTTCACATTAGGAGGTTATTAATTTCACTTACATTAAGTTCATTCTAAACATTGCATTTAATTTCATCTCATTAGTACATTGCATTTTTTTTCATGCAGGTGCATTCATTAAAGTTTGTTGAATTTAAACTTTGAATTATATTCAAAATATAAAGTGTATCAGATCATCCATTTAGGTCATCATTAATCATATATCAGTAATCACATCCATCTATCATTAAAGTCCATCCATATATCATTATATTAATCATTAAGTTCATTGAATCCATACATTAAATCATATAAGTACATTAAAGTTCATCCACTATAGTTACATCTCATTAAATATCCATTGCATTACATTACATCATATAAATGTATCCATAAACTATCATCACATAGTATTAGCCACATAAATCATTAAAGAATTAAATATTCATCATGAGACATCATTTTAAATATTAAACCATGTATTACATGCATCCATCTATTCTATGTCATAAATAAGACATCCACATTCATATCAAAATGTAACATGTGCATTCATATCATAAACTGCATCTGAAAAGCATAAAAACACAGTGTATAGAGATAAATCATATAGATTTTCATATCATAAAGAACCTAAAAAAGGAATTCCAACACATAATGATATCACGTAAAGTAAATCTATCAAAGCAAATAATGTCCATGGTATCATCAATGTCCATCATCAGTATATGAAATCAGAGTCCTAACAAAATGAAAGTATCAATCATAAATAACATCATTAGATAAAGAGTATAAGTAAAAATGTATCAATAGAAAAAATCATAATGTACATAAAAAAATAGCTCATCATATATACATCAACTACCTGAAGCACTTGCACCATCAATACCAATACTTGTATCAGCACCTCAACTAGAGCTCGCCTATAGCCCACGTTGACTCATAGTAGCCATAAATGTCTACATCATGGTACTAAGCTATGTAACTTGTTGTCTATTCTCAAACACCTTAGACTATAAATATTGTACATCGGAGGCCAAAGTTGGTGCATGAGTAAGAGAAGCTTGAGGAGGAGCCTTTGGAGGAGGACCCTATGGTGGAGGAGCCATGGAAGAAGATGGAAGAACATAAGAAGATGGAAGAGATGAAGAAGATGGAAGATGAGGAGAGGGAAGATGGCCCTGTGGAGGAGGAGGTGTCAGGTGTGCCTATGCCTAATCTACCAAAATTTGGGTGACCTGTGCCTCTATATCCCAACCTAGGTGAGGAAGCTGCAACATATAATCCTGTCATGTATGGTAGTCTATCTAAGGATCCCAGATAAGGATCTCTCTACCTGTACTCAAGCATATAAAGCTAATCCCCATGGCATCCCCTCTGGCCTACCAAACTATCATAAAATCTAATAAAAACAAAATCTCTCAATGATCAAGGGCATCCACCCTATCATCCATCATGGCATGCACATATAAGGAAGCTCAGATGCATCCTGAAGGAATGTCTCACATCCCAAATATGGTCTCTAGACCACCTAATCTATATAGTCAACTATGTGAATCCAGTAATCCAACTTGCCCAAGTGGGCCTAGATAACCATCCCCTTATAGATAAAAGAAAAAGGCCATCTGGGATCTTGATGTCGAACTACAATAGGTTGAGTCATAGAAATATGCTCCCATGTCCACAGCCATAATAATACCACCTCGACAGAAAAAAGTAGCACCATGCTGATACACCACATCAATGAACTTGTGATATATCTAGGCCAACATGCACAAGCCCCAATAAAACCTATGAGGATGGGTTATCATATCCTCAAGTATCCTACCCCGTCCAACTACAAATACATGCCCATGTCTGTCTAGAACCAAGAACCCACCAACTAAAACTAATAGTATTGCTGGAAGTACTGGGAAGAAAGGAAACTATGCCCATAACATGCTCTCATCTCCAATAGTGGGGTCACCAAATGTACATCTATAGACTATGTCATTGTAGACCTGATCATAGTAAACTATCTCCACATGGATGGGGATACTCATCAACTGATACATGTCATCAGGGGTAATAGTCATCTCCCCCATTATTAGGTGGAATGTGTTATGGTCAAAGTGCCAACGCTCTTCCATAGCTGTGAGGAGCCCCTGATTCATGCAAAATTGGGAGAGATAATGCAAGAAAGATAATCCATATCGACTAATCAATCAGTGCTCCTGGGCACTCAAATCATCAATCATGTCGAAGGGTAATGGAAACAAACCTCAGACATCTAGCTTCCGAAGCTGAGTCTATAGAAGCAAGTTTAAACATATCAAAAATCAAAATCATTAACTATTGGATCATCATAAGTCAATTGACCAATCAAAATCAAATCAAACCACAATCAATTTTCCTGATTCTATTCAGTGAGGATGGAAAATTCATCATAAAAATCAACCATCTAAATCAAAATTGACAATCAAAATTCAATATCAAGTGATTCAAACTGACATCACACAACTTGCTATGGACATGACTCAACTTCTAAACCAATTGACTCATTGATGACATCAAATGAATAGGAAAACTGACTGAAAGGATGAAAAATTTTGCCAAACAGGGTGTACGGGCTATTCCATTGTTTAATGCGCTAAAAATCAAATGCACAACTAAAAATTTTAAAAGTGGAACATAAACTAACAAAAGCGCAAAAGCGCTGCAGGAATTAAAACATGCTACAAGATTCCCTTGTACACGTTACTAAAATTATCGAATGCACAATCAAAATTGAAAGCGCATCAAATAGTGCTAAATGTGAAATCTTGACCTAGATTTAATGTTTGGACGTGCAACAAGATTGTTTGAAAGCATTGCACAAAACTACGGATGCAAGCAAAAAATATTGTACGCACTACTAAAATGCTTAAAAGCGCAATGGAATTTAATAAATGAAAAAAATAGGGTTTTTGTAAGAAAAGACCAAATTTTTAAATTAAAATACAAAAATTGGATGAAGCGAGTTTGTAGGGGTACATACTGGAGGTCCATAGCCAAGTGGGCGCTGATACCATCTACCTCAGTCAAATCTATGCTCTCGAATTGGGATCACTATCACAAAAGACTCAGAGGGTCAGAGTGAAAAAGTAAAAGTAAAAGGTGAAAATGAATAGTGAAAATAACCTTTTACCCCTTTATATAGCCCTTTTCTTAATCTAAAAAGGGGAACTTTTGACCAAAACATGACACGGGACCCAAATTAAACACCCATTCATCCAAATCAAGGGCATTAGTCATCACAACACTACAAAATCATTGTCGGAAATGAAAATGAAATTCACACTTAATTTAAAAATATTTCAACGCAAACGATCATAAATGAAACATATTTCACCAATAATCAAATTTCATTTCATTTCCGAGGGGGCATAAACTCGGACCATATCAGGGACATCATCGACTTAATAAAATCAAAGACATAATCTTTTAATGGGAAATTTTTTGCTAACAATCAAATGGGGAATCAAAACAATGAATCAGACATCATATCAGTAATCCATCATTGAAATCAACCATTAGGGACTTCAATTGACCAAAACTTCATCAAATTCATCATCGATATCTACATCTTTTGTCAACATCGAATCAAGCATCAACTACTCAGTGACTCTGCATCAAAATAATGAGGATATTCTTTGAACCGATACGTTTCACACATTGATTCAAAGAGGGGCATTTGTAATCACCTAAAAATTGTCAGGACTAAATCATGTGGGCAACTAAGGCAAAATCAAAGGAGTAAATTGAAATCAAGCTAAAATCAAAGCATAATTGCAATCAAGCCAAGATCCAATTTTAATTGAAAATAAAAAAGCCAATAAATTAATTTAAATCAAATAAATCAAGTTAAATCAATTAATGGTATAGTTCAATTTAAATCAAATTAATGTATTCAAGGGGTACATATGGATAAAAAATCAATTAAATTCAATTAATTAATTCCTATTTTCCCTCACCCACCACATGGGAGGAAAATGCATCAACTAATAGGAATCCATTTGTCTCAAGCTTTGAGGGAAATCCATTTAAATTGTCTCCAAAGGTGGAACCATGGACTTAACCTTAATCCAACCATGATAAACTCAACTCCACCTCCTATACTTGGCAAAATCTATAAAAGCTAAGGCATAAATCAGGAGATGATCATCCACAAATCTGAGAATTGCATCAAACCGCTTGAATTTTTGAGCTAGAAAGGCATTTTAGGCTATTTTAAGCATTAGTTTCAATTGCAATTTGACTTGCTTAATATCATATCATATTCTCATGTTAAGACTGTCACTAATAGAGGCCTGCTGAGAGATTATCATTAGCATACTTAAATAGAGATCCATAGGGTACATTTATTAGTTTTATTTTCATTAAGTGGCTCACTAATTGTGGTATTCAGGCTATTTTATTCACTTATTTTCAAGCTAACTCTTTGAAGGTACTTTTTACAGTACACTTGCATCATGAACATCATGGATTAATTCCTTTTTCTAAAAGAATTTTGTAAAATTTTGGCTCTTTTTGGTGGATTTTGTCACACTAGAACCTTTTTAAAGAATGCATTTTATGCATATTCGACATTCTTGTTTTTTATATTAAATTTTTTCACCAATACCATGATGGGATCCTATGTTTTTGATTGACTCCCATTGTCATCTCCCATGAATATATGCCTAGTAGGCCCATGATGTAGTCCTATGCCTCTTTATCTTGTTAGTAATTGTGTTATTTTATTAATTTTTATCATCCCTTTATTTATTTATTTTTCTTTTCTTTTCCTCAATATCCATTATAGATATAATTAATAGGGACTTGATAAAATGGTGGATTTGAAAGTTGGGCCTTCCACACTAGAAATATAAAAATATCAATGAAACATTAAAGAGTTGCAAGACAATTAATTTTTTGAACATTTTATAACATAGTGTAGTTTCATAAATTGTATCTTCATATAATTCCATACTCACTTAGGCTTCACTTTAGTGCTCGATTTCCATGCCCCCAAATCTAACTGATATCTCTCAAATCAAGGCATGATTTTACAAGCATAGTATCCTTATGGGTCCCTCACCTCTTTTCAACCCTCTAAGACTAGATTAAGGTGCCTAGCACCCTAGTCATAGTGAAACATGGTGTTGGGCACTTTTTTGTGGCCAAAAAGTACCTGATTTGAATATTTCAATGGTTTGAAAATGACAAGAGGGAAAATAATGTACACATCAATCTGATTTGAAAATTTTCAACACGTTTTATGAGTCTCACCTATTTACACATCAAACTTAAAGGAATTCATATCTCATCAAGCAATCAAGCAAGAAATTCAATCATTTTTAAGGAAGAAAAGGAGGAGTTCTAGCATTGAAGAATTCAATGATTGAAGATGATATCCATGATCAAGTTCATGTGTTTTCTCCATTAGTGGATACATATATGATCATTCTTCTTAGCATCATCAAATTTCATTGAAATACTCATCAATGGGAGAAATGCAAGAACGGAAAATATTAAGTATGAGCTTATTGGCAGGTATGTATCAATTAATTATGTCCAAATTTCTTTTGTAATGATTTAGTTATGCATCCACTGTTAAATCCTAAATTTATTAGATTAGTAAGATGGGTTTGTAAAAAAAGTTTCACTACATTAGGGATTTATTCTTGAAATCGATACCCTATTTTTCTGCTGAATTTCCATTAAAGTTATTGAGAGGATATGCCAAGATCATAGAGTATGATTTCCTAGTAGCTAGCTCATGTATAGTATGTCGAATAACACGTGAATCTGCCTTGCATTTTCTTGTAGTTCATGACTTTCATTTTATTTTGCAACTCTGTGCATAACCCACATCTTATAGCTTATCAATAAAGCTATTCCCCAGTAGAATATTGAATGTTCTAGTGATAAGTGCCCATAATATATTTATGAATTTACCATATACACATATAAAAGGATACAATTGGATAATTTGCATTGGAAATTACAAGGATCCCATGCATGAACCAAGAGAATTAAAAGAAGGAAATGTCTGATCACTTAAGAAGATATGAAGGTAGGCAACCATTATAAGTATAGCTCCTAACCATTGCACAGGGAGGTTCTACTAAAGGCTACTGATATAGTAGAGATCTTAGGATTAGGGAAAAGGTAGAGCTTACAGTAATTTTGGGATTTTAAGAGAGCCAAGCAATGAATAGATCCTATGCCATGTAGGTAATGTGCAAGGAAGTTTATAGAACTTTCTCTATATCAAGTGTTTGTAGGTCCATGAATCAAGGGTTTTTGTGTCCATGGAAATGTAGTGTTATTAACTTATCCAAATCTAATTGTTCTTAGAATGAAATAAAATATAAAATAATGTAATCATAGCAACCTTCTAGGAAAAATAATAGATATAAAAACTCTATTCCACAAATTCAAATTACCATTAAGAAATTATAAATACAAATGAATGAGACTAGTCCTCTACAACAAATATCATTTCCCCTAAAACCACATTTAGTGTCCTCAACCCAACAACTATAGAGGCAATGCAACCTCTCAAGGAGGAAATATGTCATGTTTGGTTGTCAAAATCCATTCCCTCTGAATTACTCACATTTTCTTGTCCAACACTTTTTTGAACCCATTATATTAGTATTGTCATTCTCCTTTCCAAAACTAATCTGTTCCACCACTAGCACTTGTTTCACCACCAAAATCAATTTCTTCACTTCCATTACCGAGTGATGAATTTTTTGAAATTATTTCATCATTATCCATGCTCAATTTATTTCCCATCTTGTTGAAAAGAAATCTACGACAGCTCCTAGTCGATTTGTGAGAATTAAATTCATTAAATTCTAAATTGAATTGGAGTCATGGAGGATGATGTGCATTTCAATCTGAATTGTAATGTCAAAAACACACAAAAGGAAGGCATGGAAAATCCCCCAAATTGTATGCCTATATATAAAAATTACTCCTTTTTTTAACGTATTTGGGAAAAAAATTATACAAAAGATTCACTGTTTGATGCATCAAAATCAAAATCCTCAGGAATTGAATTCTGTAACTGGGTTCCATGGAAGGTGATGCTTAAAATAATGCACCTTTTTTTTTGGAGACTGGAGCTGGGAAACTTATGCAACTTTGAGAAACATCAACACCTACAATGATTTGGGTCTTATTCTTGTGGTCTCCTCTATTATGAGCTAATTTTTTCAATCTGAAAAGGAGAGGCTAATACCTAATTTTGGGATCTGTAATTTTATGGATGCTAATACCAGCTTCCATAAATTTTGGAGCTTAAAGTGTTAAGTATAAACTAAACTAGAAATTTTATAAGACCATCATGTTGAAGTAATCCTAAAAAATCTTAATACCGCCCATTGAATTTTTTAGGAAGCCCCTTCCATAACATCTTCTTAAGTTTTATAAATCTGAGGAAAATATCTTAGAGAAATTTATAGTCATGGGGCTTCAAGTAAAATTTGAAATGAACAGGAAGTAATCCTTATTGCCTCCTTTGCTATTATGGATTGATAATATTTTACAGACTGAAGAGGAGGAAGGCTGATGTTTGGTTTTGGAATCCAACAGGGTATAATCCCTATTGCCTCCTTTGCTATTATAGATTGATAATATTTTACAGACTGAAGAGGAGGGAGGCTGATGTTAGGTTTTGGAATCCAACTTCTAACACTTAAAAGTCTTCTTATGGTATAGAAATCTAGTGAAGGGATCTTAGGGTATAATATAATCTAGAATTTTAGAACCCATATCTGTACTGAATTTGATAGAAGTTCCTGAAAGAATCTTTGTGCATACTTTCATGTGTCACATCTGAGTACCCCTTGAGAAAAAATCAATAGATTATTTTTCATACTCTAGCATAGACTTAAAGCCTAGAAATGGGTGAAACTCTATGCTAGTCCACTCCCAACCACCTCTTCTCATACTTATAACCTTTTTTCCATGCTTATCATAATCCAAGATCCTGTGGTACATAGCTTCCTGAGCTACTTTTGTTTTGTTCTTGAATAATTTATTCCTGTCATGTAGGCTAGGGCTTCTTGATGCATTCTTTCATGACAAATTAACAGGGAAATAAATCATATCCATATTCTTGTTCTTCTCACATAGTCGATCACAATTTCCTTTGAAGGCCATGTTAAGATGTGAATTAAGATGACAAGGAACAAAATTAAAATGGTGTAGTTTGAATGTGAATATAGTGTAGCAATACAGATAAAATGACAATGCATAGGGAGAAATGTTAATCCTAGTGTGTTTGAATGATGTTGTCCAACTCTAACTGGCTTTGTTGAGGAAAATGTTTATCAATTTAGTGAATATATTAAATTTTGATTTTTTATACTATTTTTTGTAAATGCAATTTGGTTTTCAAAGAAATATGATAATTTAATTTTATTAGCATATGTATTTTCAATTTTCTGCATTCTAATTCTGTTAAATCTGTCTCCATTTCATCTCCATTGCTTTCAATTGTTTTTTAACATCATTAATTTCAATATTTTTTGTTGTGTTTATTTTCACATTAAAAGTAACTTAACTATTTTTGGACACACTATTTTCTAATTTTATTCTTGAAAATGGTTTGAAAGCATTTTTATAAAAGACATGTCTAATATTTAAAGACTTGGATTAGTTGGAGTTTGGTGGAAAAGTTTCATTAAAGAATTTATTGGTGTGGTTTAACTAGTCTAATGAGATTTTTAAATTTTTAAATAATCTGATTGATGTGTGGTTTCATTATTAATGTCAGGGAGTGAACCATTTGATTATTTTGTTACCTAGTGATTTTCAATGCATTGAATGGTTACAATAGATAATTAGTACTATAGGTAAAATGAGAATTATATGCAGTGAATTCATTGAAAATATATATTTTCTATGTAATGAAAAATGTTGACATTTGGAAACATATTTTAATTAAAGATTTTATTTAATATATGCAAACTATTTCATTTTGTACGGTAATTGTAAGTAATAAATTGTTATATATCATTTAGAAGATGTCCATATTACTTCTAAATAGAGTTATTGTATTAATGAATACCTAAATGTATTCACTTTACAACTATAATTAATAAAAATATATTTTACTTTTTTGGAGGGGTAGATATACCTCTCCACAAACCCTTAAGGATGGCCATGGACATTCTTCAAGAGGTCTTTCTTGTTCCTTTTTATGTTATTTTTAAAAAAATTAATTAAATAATTTACAAATCAAATATGAATATTAATTAAACTAATTATTACTAATTAAACAATTGTAAATAGATCTTTTATATGATTATAAATAGATGTTGGAGTGGGAGGGGGGGTGGAAATGGGAGGGGTGGGGTAAGAGTGTAAGTGTGAGGGGGTGGGGTAGGAGTGCAAGGGGGAGGGGGAGGGGGAGAGGAAATAGGAGGTGGAGGTGGAGGTTGAGGTGAAGGTGGAGGTAGAGGGGTAGGGGAGTGGTGGGGAGTGGGAGAGGAAGTGGGAGTGGGAGTTGCAGCAGGAGTGGAGTAGGAATTGAAAGGGGATTGGAGGTGGAGTGCGAGTGGGAGTGGAAGTTGAAGAGGGAGTGGGATAGAAAGGGGGACAGATGGGGTAGGAGTGCGAGTGCGAGGGGTGCGGTAGGAGTGTGAGCGGGAGGGGGTGGAGAAGTGGGAGGTGGAGGGGGAGTGGAGATGAAGGTGGAGGGGAGTGGGGGGGAGTGGGAGAGGAAGTGGGAGTTGGAGTTGAAGAGGGACTGGTGGGGGAATTGAAGGGGGAGTGGAGGTGGAATGGGCATGGAGGGGGGAGGGCGACTACGAGTGGGAGGTGGAGGGGGAGTGGAGTGGGAGGTGAAGGGGGAGTGGGAGTGGGAGTGGGAGGGGATGGGGTAGGATTGCAAGGGGGAGAGGAGTGGGAGTGGAGGGGGAGTGGGAGAGGAAGTGGCAGTGGTTGTTGAAGAGGGAGTGGGAAGAGGGAGTGGGAGTGTGAATGGATGGGGAGGGGGAGGGGGGAGGAGTGTGAGTGAGAGTGGGACTTGAAGAGGGAGTGGGAGTGGGATGGGAAGTGGGAGTGGGAGAGGAAGTGGGAGTGGGAGTTGAAGAGGGAGTGGAGGGGGAGTGGTAGGGGGAATTGAAGGGGGAGTTGAGTGGAGGTGGAATGGACATGGAGGGGGGAGGGGGACTGTGAGTGGGAGGGGGGGTGAGTAGTGGGAGGTGGAGGAGGAGTGAAGGTGAAGGTGGAGTGGGAAGTGAAGGAGGAGTGAGAGTGGAACTGAGAGTGGGAATGGGGGGAAGTGGGAATTGAAGGGGGAATGGGGGAGAAGTGGGAGGTGGAGGAGGAGTGGAGGTAAAGGTGGAGTGGGAAGTGAAGGGGGAGTGAGAGTAAGAGTGGGAGTGGGAGTGGGAATGGGGGGGGAGGATGAATTGAAGGGGGAATGGGAGGGGGATGGGGAGTTGAAGGTGGAATGAAGGGGAGGGGGAGGAGGGGGAGGGGGGAGGGGGAGGAAGGTGGAGGAAGGGGGAGAGGAAGTTTGAGTGGAGGTGGAGGGGGAGAGGGAGAGGGAAAGGGAGGGGGAGAAGATGTGGGAGTGGGAGGAGGGAGGAGTGAGAGTGGAAGTAGGAGGGGGAATTGAAAGGGGATTAGTAGGGGGAGAGGGAATTGAAGGTGGAGTGAAGTGGAGGGGGGGGGGAGTGGGAGCTAGAGGGGGAGGTGGAGGTGGAAGGGGAGAGGAAGTGGGAGTTGGAGGGGGTGGAGGTGGGGGGGGGACTAGAGTCAGAGGGGGGAGGAGGGAGGAGTGTGAGTAGAAGTAGGAGGGGGAATTGGAGCTGGAGCCAGAGGTGGAGGGGGAGGGGGAGGGGGGAGGAGTTCAAGTAAGAGTGGGAGGTGGAGTTGAAAGGGGAGTGGAGGTGGAGGGTGAGTGGGAGAGGAAGTGGGAGTGGAGGGGGAGTGGTAGGAGGAATTGAAGGGGGAGTGGAGGGGGAGAGGGAGTGGAGGTGGAATGGGTGTGGAGGGGGGAGGGGGAGTGCGAGTGGGAGTTGAAGGTGGAGTGAAGTGGAAGGGGAGGAGTTGGAGTGGGAGGTGGAATTGAAGGGGGAATGGAGGTGAAGGTGGAGTGGGAGTGCGAGGGGGGAGGGGGAATTGAAGGGGGAATGGGAGGGGGAGGGGGAGTTGAAGGTGAAGCTAAGTGGAGGGGGAGTTGAAGGTCGAGTTAAGTGGAGGGGGAGAGGAAGTGGGAGTGGGAGGTAGGGGGAGTGGAGTGGGAGGGGGGGGAGGGAGGAGTGTGAGTGGAAGTAGGAGGGGGAATTGAAGCGGGAGCTACAGGTGGAGGGGGAGTGGAGGTGAAGGTGGAGTGGGAGTGGGAGGGGGGAGGGGGAATTGAAGGGGCAATGGGAAGGGGAGGATGAGTTGAAGGTGAAGTGAAGTGAAGGGGGAGTTGAAGGTGAAGTTAAGTGGAGGGGGAGTGGAAGTGGGAGTGGGCAATGGGGGGAGTGGAGTGGGAGGGGTGGAGGGAGGAGTGTGAGTGGAAGTAGGAGGGGGAATTGAAGTGGGAGGTGGAGGTGGAGGGGGAGTTGACAGTGGTGTGAATGGAGGGGGAGTGGAGGTGGAGGGTGAGCGGGTAGAGGGAGTGGGAGTGCGAGAGGAAGTGGGAGTTGGAGTGGTGAGGAGGGAGGAGTGCGAGTGGAAGCAGGAGACAAAATTGAAGGGGGGAGGGGGAGTTGAAGGTGGAGTGAAGTGGAGGGGGGGGGACTGGGAGCTAGAGGTGGAGTTGGAGGGGGAGAGGAAGTGGGAGTTGGAGGGGGTGGAGGTGGAGGGGGGGGAGTGGAGTGGGAGTGGGGGAGGAGGGAGGAGTGTGAGTGAAAGTAGGAGGGGGAATTGAAGCGGGACCTAGAGGTCGAGGGGGAGTGGAGGTGGAGGTGGAGTGGGAAGAGGGTGTGGGAGTGTGAGTGGATGGGGAGGGGAGGGGGGAGGAGTGCGAGTGAGAGTGGGAGGGGGAGTTGAAGGGGGATTGTAGGTGGGGGGGAAGTGGAAGAGGAAGTGGGAGTGGAGGGGGAGTGGTAGGGGGAATTGAAGGGGGGGTGGAGGTGGAGGTGGAGGTGGAGTGGAGGTGGAATTGGTGTGGAGGGGGGAGGGGGAGTGTGAGTGGGATTTGAAGGTGGAGTAAAGTGGAGGGGGAGGAGTGGGAGTGGGAGTTGGAGTTTAAGGGGGAGTGGAGGTGAAGATGGAGTGGGAGTGGGAGGGGGGAGGGGGAATTGAAGGGGGAATGGGAGGGGGAGGGGGAGTTGAAGGTGAAGCTAAGTGCAGGGGGAGTTGAAGGTCGAGTTAAGTGGAGGGGGAGAGGAAGTGGGAGTGGGAGGTAGGGGGAGTGGAGTGGGAGGGGGGTGAGGGAGGAGTGTGAGTGGAAGTAGGAGGTGGAGTTGACGGTGGAGTGAAGTGGAGGGGGAGTAGAGGTGCAGGTGGAGTGGGAAGAGGGAGTGCAAGTGCAAGTGGATGGGGACGGGGAGGGGGGAGGAGTGTGAGTGAGAGTGGGAGGGGGATTGGAGGTGGAGGGGGGAGTGGCAGAGGAAGTGAGAGTGGAGGGGCAGTGGTGGGGCGAATTGAAGGGGGAGTGGAGGTGGAATGGGTGTGGAGGGGGGAGGGGGAGTGCAAGTGGGAGTTGAAGGTGGATTGAAGTGGAGGGAGAGGAGTGGGAGTGGGAGGTCGAATTGAAGTGGGAGTGGAGGTGAAGGTGGAGTGGGAGTGGGAGGGGGGGGGGGAATTGAAGGGGGAATGGGAGGGGGAGGGGGATTTGAAGGTGAAGTGAAGTGGAGGGGGACTTGAAGGTGGAGTGGAAGTTGGAGGGAGAGTTGAAGGTGGAGTGGAGTAGAAGTGGGAGTGGGAGTGGGAGTTGGAGTTGAATGGGGAGTGGGAGTTGGACGGGGAGTTGAAGGTGGAGTGGAGTGGAGGGGGAGGGATAGGAGTGGGCATGGAGTGGGAGGCGGGAGGAGGGAGGAGTGTGAGTGGAAGTAGGGGGGGAATTGAAGGGGGAGTGAAGGGGGAGTGCAGTGTGAGTGTGTGAGTTTGATCTCTAGTTAGCATGTCAAGGCTAGTGATCCCTATTTTCACTACATTTCACATGGAATAAAACATATTTAAATGGGGATAATAGAGCCAAGATGAATTTTCCAAGTTGACAAGTGAATTATGATAAACATATGATAGGTGAAAATAATATATTATTGTTATCACATGGACATAAATTATGATTTGAGTGTTAAATCTTGAGCTTAAAATTTCTATGTTGTATGTTTGGGTTATTTTAGCTCATAAATTCCTTATTGTACCATTTGATATTTTTTTTATAATTTCTCCTATTTATTGGATGTTTGAAATAAAGATCTTAATCGCAACTTTTGTAAGTATTATTATGCTCATAGAATAAATTTGGATTTCTTATTGGTGATACTCTTGTAAAAGATTAGATCCTACAAGGCTACTGTAATAATTGGTTAGTAAATAATATGGAGTTTTTCCAGGTCTAGGTTTTCTCTCCAGAATGATTTTCCTCTATAATTAATTGCGATATGATGTATTTCTTTAGTATTTTTTCCTTGTAAATATATGATTATTTTAATTTTTGCACATGCTTCCTCCAATATATTAATAGAGGATGTATATTATGAGCCTTCACTTCCTATCAAGGAGAAGAGTGCATGATATTAAAGACCAAGATTTCTAGAGAAAATTATACTTTCACAAAAATAAAGATATACAACTTTAGAAGAAGATTACAATTAATGGCTAAGTGTGCAATGAGTTACTTGTTCATAATGTCATTTGTAATTGAATTAAATGAAAACATTTTTTTATATTGAACAAAAGTGTTTATACAAATATAAGAATTATATTACAAGTGCACACATCATACTATTTTTATTAGATAAGTTGGCATTTTGAATATCCATGATCCCTTGTACAAAGGAAAAGATGAGAAGTTAATCCCAACAAAACATAAAATAACAACAAAAAATAACAAGACACAATAGCTTTAAAGAAAAAAGATAGCCTAAAATTAGGATGGTTTTCAAAAAATGATCCAAATCACTTTTATTGATCATGGTAGTAGGATCTACCTCCCTAAATAGAAGCTTCTTAGAACAAGGAAGAGAAATAAAGTCTATGACACATACTTCTAGTGAATCCAAAGCATAATCCATCCTCAAGCAGTCAAGTTTTTGAACCTCACAAAAGGTTGGAATGGGCTCCTTAGAGTGGCATTTGATTCTTCTTTTTCTAGATAATTTGTTAGTTCTTATTTTTCAAGAAGAAATCATATGCATGATCCATTATATTTTAATCTTGAAAAATAATGAACAGTCTTAAAATTCAACATGTCGAACCCACTTCCCCAACTTAGAGGAGAAGGTGAGAACCACACGTGCACAAAATCAATCGAATAAAAAAAGTTCATAAATAAAGTTATATTATCAATAGTACTATATTTCCCAAGAGAATTGAAAAAAATCCTAAAAATATTTTCATTCCAAAAATTCAAGGGAAATTTAGAAATATAAACGTAAATATAAAACTAGAATATTTCCTTCCACAAGTCAAAACCATGAGATCAATTTTAAAGAATAAGACCATTCAAACCCATACTAGGGACCACCAAGAAGGATTCTCCAACATTCCTTCTCATTAAAAAAAGGAAAACAAATATTTAAAAAATATTCAACATAGAATAAAATTGAACCTTTCATTTAAGTTTGCAAAATAAAAAGATCCATCTTCTAACATCATCAATATTGAGACTTTTTCCATACAATCTCCTATTGATCGAGCACCTCAACCAAGTACTAGATTCATCCATCCAAAAGAGAATCATTAAAATCTATTCATATCTGCACTTCCTAAAAGCCCTAACCATCCATGTTAGAGCTCACAAAAATAAAAGGAACAAAAATGGCCATAACAATATGCCCATCCTTCTTAACATGCTCCAATGAAGAAACAATATCCACACCATAATGCTTCAACTTTTACATAACCTTTGAAAGCCTAAGCAAAACATCATTAAGGTAAAAAAAAATATAATTAGCCTTGTAAGAAAACTATAAAATCTTTGGACAAGAAGCATCAACCACCTCCAAAACCCTCACAATCTCCCATGAAGAAGTGACAACCACCTTCTAAACCATATGGTCCACTATTAAAGGAGATAAAAAATCATCCTTAAAACTATTAAGGTACAACCTCTAATCCATTAGAGTAGAAGAAGGCACCATAGAATTATGTTTCAATATGGACAGAAAAAATCCTTTTGTTAGACCTAGAAAATGAACACCAACACCCTTGGCCTCATCGTCTCTAGAAAACCTTTTTACCTTATCCCCTATCAAGTTTTTTTGCCTCCAAGTCCCCAACAAACATTTTTCTACTTTAAATGACTTCCAAAAGGATATCATCATAATCATCATCATCATCATCCATTGGATCCACAAACCCATTTTTATTGAAAGGAGAAAAAATCCTAATAGAAGAAGACAATGAACAATGTCCTTCCATTTCTCGCCAATAGTAAGAATTGACATCAATACTTGAGAGTCATTAGCTTTTTTAGCAGCCATAGCACCAACAAAAAGTACCAAAACAAGGGAATTGAGGATACCATCTCCCACTTGTTTGCCCCAACTCTTGCATCGTTATCTTCTTCGACCTCACATCTTCTTACATGACTAAATTTGACCTTGTTGTCTTAGATGTGCTAGTTGTAGTGATAGAGTGAGTAGTAGGGTAAACTGATAGTTGTATCTACAATTTTTGCTTCCTCATTGTGCATACATGTCATATTATTTCTCAGGACTGTGTTAAATGATATTTATGTGATACTTCAAGTGAAAGGATGACCTTCATCATCTTGACTAGATTTTTATTTAGTTTAGCTTAAAATAATCAAATAGTAGATGCCATACATTTGATGTGTTGAATTAATTAAAAAAATTAATGATGATGGAGACTGCCTTTCTACAACTAAATTAAATCAAAATATTATTGATGAAAAAACCTATGCTTTTGCTCGAATTGCTGCTAAACTAAATCAAGTCCTAAGTGATGTGGAATACTATCTTTTATAGAAAGTTTTATATGTATGCTATGTAAGATTGCAAAAATATTTTTGGTTTTAATAATTTACCATTTAACATACAAATCGATATTAATTTAAAATATATTTTGTTGCATCAATTATACAATTATATATTTTAATTTTAATTTGTCAATTCAATTATAATTTTATTAAAATTTAAACTTAATTTTGACCTAAATTTAAAATTAATTAATTTTTTTAAAATTAACATTTTTCTGTAAAAATCTTCTAACTATTTTATTTAATATTTTTTGTATTGGAAAAAATATTTAATTGATTTCAGTCTATTTTCCAATTTATTTATTTTTCATTTGAATAGATGAATGAATAATTTGAGATTTTGTTATTTTATATTTAGTGTTCGAAAAAGCATTTAGTGTTGAGGAAAAAAGCATTCGGAATTTTAAAAATATCAAGAAAAATAAAATTGTACCGTTGAATTTAAAAACATGTTACCGTTGCAGACGCTCCATTTTTCAACAGTTTTATATGGGCATGACTATTTCCATGACTGTTTTAGAAACTTTGCAGATTGTTACATTCGTGGTTTGTTTCCTGCAAGTTTCGTGGATAAGAATTTCAATGTTAATTGTTAACTGTCGATGGCGATGGCGAGTGAGGAGATTGAAAAGGAGGAAGGGGAAAAGAATGTTTAATTTACTTGTAATAGATGAGATTGGAGGCTGGAAATCTCATGGCTGTATTGATTCTTCAAGAATTGATGATTGATTTGGGATGACTGAAATAGTATCATCTGTCTGCAAGAAAATATATGGGTGAGCAGCTGCAATGGATCATCATTACACTCAAATGTCTGCGGGGGTGCATCATTTGAACTTCAAATGAGGTTTAATGGGTGCATTATTTGCTGAAAGTTTTAATGTTTTGTTTGATTGGAATTGCATATTGAGTTAATTCTTGGAGGAGTTGCTGGTCATGGGTGGTGGTTGCATTGCTCTGTTTTAGTGTGGTTGCATTATTTGAGCTTAAAAAGTGAGGTTTAATGGTGGATCCAGAGGTGGGGGGTTTCGTATCCATTTGGATTGCATTTGCTGAAAGTTTTAACATTCTGGTTGATTGGAAATGCAGGTTGAGTGGGTGTCATTTTAATGTGCGATGGTAGAATTGTTGTGTTTTAATGGGTTTGAATTATGGGGAAGCCCTGAAGAAGTGCTCTATTTTTTTATTGCTCGTGCTTCAGTTGTAAAGATCCACCATTAAAGTGAGGAATTGAATTCTGAACGAGCTTGGAAAGATCGTCAATGACAGAAACTAGCCGCATGCTGAAACTGTTTATTTATTCGCCCACCTCACTTGCTCAATGAATGCAACGATGAATGAATGAGACGCAAAATTTGGTCAAGTTGTTCGATATTTTGTATCGATTTTTCTGATGAAAGTTTACTGAATATAATCCTTAGAATAAAATAAAATCTAAAATGTAAATCATAGTAGCTGTCTACTTATATTTACATTGGAAAAATGATAGATATAAAAACCAGACCTCCACAAATTCAAATTATCATACAGAAATCATAAATACAAATGAAAAAGATTGTATTCCTAGTTTAACTACTTTCCTTTGCCGCAAATCCTCAACCCAACAATTGCAGAGGCATTGCAACCTCTAGAGGAGGACATATGTAATGTTTCGTTGTCAAAATCCATTCCCTCGAATTAATCACATTTTTTTGTCCAACACTTTTTCTTGAACCCATTGTGTCAGTATTGTCATTCTCCTTTCCGAATCCAAGGTCTTATCGTCCATAACCACTATTATACTCTGCAGCATCCACAAGGTTGTTCTGCCTAGCATAACTTGTTCCAGCACTAGCACTTGTTTCACCACCAAAATTAATTTCTCCACTTTCATTACCCAACACATTGCTGACTTCAAATTCCATTCTGAAATTATTTCATCTATACACATGCTCAATTTATTTCATCCCTCATGTTTCTTGTTCAATCACTCCTCTAAGTTTTCAATGCCACGGTTCCCTCTCTATGTTCAATCACTTGTCTCATACATAAATCTGTGATAGAATTTCTTTTTAACGATTTATCAAAATTTCGAGTCATTATTTTTGTAAGGATATTTAAATATAAGCAACCATTTTAAATATTCATTGGTGATTCAATGCAAATGACTTTTTCTGAGATTTAACATTTGCAGTGAAATTCTAGTGAGTGAAGACCAAATATACCCTTTCTCAAGAATTATTTTTCTATTTCAAGATTTATGGATGGCTCTAAGAACCTTGGATTATTAAATCAAAAGTCTTTGTATATTATAGAATTTTATAAACCTATACCATTTATTTGGGATGGTTAAAGTCTACATATTCACCTCATATAGGACTGTTAACTTTGATACAAATGTGTGACAAATGGAACTGGAAAAAAGATATTCTTTGACAACGAGGCATAACTTCTGCTGATTTGGAAATATTTAGATTGCAAGTTACAAATGCACTAACAACTTTTTCCTCATTAGCCACTAGATCATTGATTAGATCTCAGCTTTTGTGCTTCTATTCTTCTCTTCCTGAACCCAACAGACCTTTTAATTGTAGACTGAATTGTTTATTCATTTGACAGACATAACTGCCTTGTTCAAATTGAAAGACAAAAAGTTATAGTTTCCTTTATTCTATGATTGAACCCTATTCTTCCACTAATAGGATCACTCATTATCTAACTACTGACAGTACAATCAATAAGTGTTGCAGAGTCACAAATCAAAAGAAAGGGGACATTACGAATTTTCTCCCTATACAGGTTTCTCTGGATGGGAGCTCTATTTACACTTTATTTCTTCCATTATGTAAATTGTACCTAAAAATATAAATTTGCAGACCAATTGATTCCCTTAATATGAATCAACGCAAATCATTTCAATCAGTAGAGATTTTGTAGGTGCATAATGTAATTGGATCCATGTCATGAAGCTGCTTCAAGTCTCTAATGGCTTCCCTTATTCTTGACAGAGGAATTGAAATGAAAGTATGATGATAGAACCTAACCTTCACTCTCATGTCCCAATTGTAAATAGTGTCATTTGTTTTTAATTATTTTCCCTTCCACGCACATATATTATTCTTTTCCCTTCCGCCCACCACAAGGAACCCTCTCAAAGTTTTCCCATCATTCACATATCCATTCCCCATCTTAATGACTTGGTCAACCCGCATCCTGACTAATTTGCAGAGATTACTCACATTTATCTTCACATTGTTCAATTCCTCTGCAAAAAATTCCATCAGAGGAAAATCTAAAACCCAGAAAAACATAATAAATAAATATTCAATAGAACTTACTCATTGCTAGTTGAAAGGCAATCGGTGCCAATGTGTAATTCCCTGGAATGTCAAAGGGAACGTTGTCCTATTTGGTGTAGACCACTTTAATAGAAAATGAAGAGTGAAAATTCATTAACCTAAATTCATGTGTTTTGTCAAACTTTAGAAATAAATTTTCTAAAGCCAAGTCTTTCTTGAGCTCCAAGATTACTGAATGCTTGAAGATCTTCTCCACATAAAATGCCAACTGATACTCCTAATAAAATTTTCTTTGATTTCTCTATCAAATTTTCTATGTGCTCTTACCTTCATTCGAGTGATGTTTGCACTTTATGGTTTGAGTGTTCTTACTTTCATTCTTTATGGTTTGAGTGTTCTTACTTTCATTTGAGTGATATTTTCTTCCATTATGTCAAAGTTTACTTGAAATGAAATAAGGAACTGTTTAATCTCATTTTTATAAGGATCAAAAATTATTTCAATCAAATCATACCATATATGAATTATTTTTGTGTTGGCCAATTCTGAAATGGAATTTCCTAATTAATTATGGATCAGACCAGACTAAATGCAAAATTTTTTTATCTCTGCTCATGACATCTAAGCGTAAGGGCACCCTATTTCATTCATTACTTGATTGATGCCCTCACCTTGTCTCTCTATGTGCTAGATCTTCTTCACTGCCATTGCCCATTCATTTCCTAGTGTGCCCTCTTACACTATTTTGAAGGCCCCATTTCCTAGCTTCTATTTCTCCCCAAACCCCTTTGTGGTGAATATGTGGATTGCTAATCCTCCGCTCAGTTCCAATAATCTTTTTCAACTTCATACAACCTTGCTTATCCTTTTCAACATACAATATAAAATCCCCCCAGTATTAGTACTACTACTACCCCTACAACTATTCTTGTACAAACAAGATTTTAGGGATAGATTATTTTGAATGTAAAATCTTTCTTTATTCTTTGAGTACGGAAATCCAATTTTTAGAAATAGTTTAAAGCACTGAGTAGTACAAATTTGTATGATATTTCTTGTGAAATTTTTTTGACAAGATCTTGAATGATTTCTAGCATGGATAATATTCTTTCAAAGAAATTTAGAGCATAGATAAGTAAAACTTAGTTTTCGATTTCTTGAGAAATTCTTTTAGCAAAATCTTTAATGACTTCCAACATGGAAACATATTCTTAGAGAAATTTTAAGCACATGCGAGTAAAGCTCTTAGTCTTCAATTTCTTCTAAAAAAATTTAGCGAAATTGACTTCCAACATAGAGAACAAATTTTCAAAGAAATTTAGAGCACTGAGGAATAAAACTTAGTTTTCTATTTATTGAGAGAAATGTCTAGAAAAATATTTAACGACTTTGATGCAGAGCCTAAAGATCAATCCCTTCAACAAGATCAAGAGGCTCCACATGTTGTAAAAAAACACACTATGTTTCCTAGTTGTTTCACTAGGCCTTCTTGCACCAATAGGGTCAAATCAACTCCCAAGATCCAAGACTCATTGTCAAGCCATCCTAAGGTCTTATCCAACCTATTTCAACTTGTTTCAATATTCATCAAGCTCCCACAATGTCCATTATTATAAAAATCATCTAAACAACTCGAAAACTAGGCCTCCTCCCTAGAAGCCCTCCATTTCCTGATTTTTGAACTTTTGACCTTGAAATTCCAAAACACTTACAAAGTAAATTTCAGATTTAGATACCCATTTAAGTGTTACACAACATATCAAAAAATTAGGTAGGGTTGTTTATGAATATCACCCTAAAAAACTATTGCTCCATTTTTCCTTCCTAGGCCTAATAGGTCACTTTTACAAAGGAACCCTATCCCAAACTCAACACCCAAATTTGCCACTTTCAAAAAGTGTTAATATGGTTCTAGTTAGAGTAATATGTAACCAATTTGATTCTACATGCCTACTATACCTAAAATCCCCAAATCACTCCTCAAAACCCCTAAAACTAGGGCTTCCTCAATCCCCCTCTTCCTAGCACTTGCATACCTTAACCAAATATCCTACACCATTTATTCAACATTAACTTTGACTATTTTTAATAAAATTATACCCCTATTAAGGCATTTCCTCTACTCCTACACTTGTGGCATCAATTTTGTGCTTTTTTCCCACTCTTCCTCATGGTGTACACCCACCCAATGAAATTCTCCTGCATCCAAATGATTAGTAACATCATACATATGTTACATGGGGTCCATTCAATGATAAAAAAAACTACATTCATTGAATGGCCCATTAAACCATTGAAAGGATCAAAATAGAGTTATTTCAATGCTCCAAAATGATCACCTAGAACAACATTTCAAATCTGAAATAAAATAGATTATAAGAACCTCCAAATAAGATATTAAATTATGTTATTACATCCTTAGATCACCCACAATCCATTTCCAAGTTTAGATCAATCAACTAAGCATCAAAACAACAAGATTTTTGCAAGAAAACTTGGATTTTATTGATTTCTTCAATCTGTCGATACAAAATGTATTCTAGATTCGTACCATTCTGTACTTTCATGTTTCTCAATGCTTAAATAGACCAGCCATACTAACCTTTCCAGGTAACCCAAAGTGGATGGAACTTCTAACTATGCAAACTAATCCTATTTTTGGAGTTTCCCTCAAAATCACAATTAGTCATTATTATTCAAATATTTAAATTCTAAAACTTATTTAAATAAACTCTTAATAACCTATAACCTTAGCATTGGTCATTTTGTGACCTTATCACATCATTAAACTCCTAAGACCCCTACTTGACTCCACTTGGCATGATATTTCCATATTACATTAATTTGGTCCTATGGTCCTTACCATGACCATTAGGACATTTGCCACTACATTTGATTTTATATCTTTCCTCACATTTCATAGGCACTAATGGCCCAAATTATAATTTTTACAGACCTTGTAAGTCATTCTAGTCTTCCAATTCTTAAGGTCATCCATGTGACCCCCTGGTAGTCTTCCAAGCCTTAGGTGCTCCTACACCATACTCGTCAAGTTTGAAAATTTTCCAAGTCCTCTTGGAAATTTCTACAAACAAAACATGTTAGGAGAACAAAAAAAATTATTTTGACTCTTGGTTTCTAGATATCATTATATTTGATCCATTCCACCATTTCTTGCTGTTGTCCTTCATTACTCCTCTTCATCTTCACTTTAGGCTTGTCATTTCCTACAAATGTGTACTCTTCTTTCTTTTTAGTGCTTTCCATAGGCTTTGTCTTGCTCTGAACTCTTACCACTACAGCACATACCTGCAAACTCATCCAATGTACCACAAAAAGGTACCCTTCTTTCTTGTTACCAATGTACCATATCTCCATGTTGGGAGAATTCACCAACTTTTGAGTCTCCTGATGGCCCATTATCTCTACTAACTCCTCTTCATCCTTGGTCTCTCTTGTTTAGAGACTACTCCTGCTATCAAAGCATCCTTATGCCATTTACCTTGGGACACAAAGTGATCATCCATCACTAGGGCTGCATCATGAGCCTCACAATCTACTATAGGGGTACCTTTAGACATTGTACCCTCCAAAGGACATGTCACTATCACAATCAGAAAACTACCAACACATTCAAGCCCTCCAAGACTTGATTCTCTATTGTTATCAACAGGATCTTCTTCTTCCACATTTTCTTCAGCCTCTTGAACCTCCTCAGCATTAGATTCTTTTTCTTCTTCATCATTTGTCATTACGCCAACATCTTGAACCTTGTCACTATTAGGTTCTTCCTACTCTAGGAGTTCAACAAGTACCTTCAACCTCCTTTAATTTTCCTCTAATTCTCTTTCCATTCTTTGCATCTTCTCTTGCATCATCCTTTCTTCTTCTCTTTTTTTCCTCTTTTCTTCATCTCTTTTCTTCTCCTCATTCAGGAACCCTTTCAATTCTTGTAGCATCTCCCTCTATGACCTTGTCAAAGCCATCTCCACCTATTTGGGACTCATTTCCCAAATCTTCTCACTCTTATACCAATATGATATAGTGTCCAATGATCAATCCCTTAAACAAGATCAAGAGGCTCCACATGTTGTCTAAAAAACATGCTATGGTTCCTAGTTGTTTCACTAGGCCTTCTTGCACCAATAGGGTCAAATCAAATCCCAAGAGCCAAGACTCATTCCCAAGCCACCCTAAGGTCTTATTCAACCTATTTCAAGTTGTTTTAATAGTCATCAAGTTCCCACAATGTCCACTATTACCCATTTAAGAGTTACACAACATATCATAAAATCAAGTGGGGATGTCTCAGAACATCACCATAAAAAATTGTTGCTCCGTTTTTCCTTCCTAGGCCTAATAGGTCTCCTTTACAAAGGAACCCTATCCTAGACTCAACACCCAACCTTTCCAATTTTCATAGAGTATTACTATGGTTCCAGTTAGAGGAATATGCAACCAATTTGACTCTATAGGCCTCCTATACCCAAAATCCCCAAATCACTCCTCAAGAACCCCTAAAACTAGGGATTTCTCAATCTCTACTTCCTAGCACTTCCAAGCCTCAACCAAAGGTCCTACAGCATGTATTCAATATTAATTTGTTTCTATTTTGCATAAAATTATTCCATTGTTAAGGTAGATCCTCTGCTGCTACACTTGTGGCATCAATTTTGTACCCTTTTCCCACTCTTCCTCATGGTGTACATCCACCAAATCAACTTCTCTTGCATTAAAATGATTAGTAACATCATAAATATGTTACATAGGTTCTATTCAATGAGAAAAAAAAATACATTCATTGAATGGCCCATTAAACCATTGAAAGGATCAAAATAGAGTTATTTCAATGCTCCAAAATGATCACCTACAATAACTTTTCAAATTTGAAACAAAATATATTATAAGAACCCCAAAAATAGATATAAAATGATGTTATTACATCCTTAGATCATGCACAATTCATTCCCATGTTTGGATGAATCAACTAAGCATCAAAACAACAAGATTCTTTCAAGAAAACTTGGGTTTTTTTTTATTTCTTCATTTTGTCGGTACAAAATGCATCCTAGATCCGTACCATTCTATATTTTCATGTTTCCCAATACTTAAATAGACCCATACTAACCTTTTCAACTGACCCAAAGTGGTTGGAACTTCTAACTATGCAAACTAATCCCATTTTTGGAGTTTCCCTCCAAATCACAATTAGCCATTATTATTCAAATATTTAAATTCTAAAATTTATTTAAATAAACTCCTAATATCCTCTAAGCTTGCCATTGGTCATTTTGTGATGTTATCACATCATTGAACTCCTTAAGACCCCTACTTGACTCTACTTGACATGATATTTCCATATTACATTAATCTGGTCCTATGGTCCTTACTAGGACCATCAGGATATTTGCCACTACATTTTATTTTATTTCATTCTATTACATTTCATAGGCACTAATTACCCAAATTACAATTTTGAGACACTGCATTGGTCATTCTAGTCTTCCAATTCATAAGGTCATCCATGTGACCCCCTCATAGCCTTCCAGCCTTACGTGCTCCTGCACCATACTCCTTAAGATTGAAAATTTCCAAGTCCTCTTGGAAATGCCCACAAACAAAAAATGTTAGGAAAACAAAAATATTCATTTTGACTCTTGGTTTGAAGAGATCAAATTTTTTGATCCATTGCACCCTTGCTTGTTTCTTCCTTCCATTATTCCTCTTCATCTTCACTCTAGGCTTGCCATTGCTTGGCAATGTGTACTCTTCTTGCTGCTTACTTCATTCCATTGGCCTTTTCATGCTCTAAACTCTTACAATTGTTTCAGATACCTAAAAACTCAGCCAATGTACTACCAAAGTGTACCCTTCTTTCTTGTCACCAATCTGCCATATCTCCATGCTTGGAGAATACACAAACTCTTGGGCCTCATCATGGCCCATTATCACTACTAACTCTTCTTCATCCTTAGTTTCTTCTTCTAAGAATAATGGTGTTATCAAATCATCCTTATGCCATTTACCTTGGCACACAAACTGATCATCCATCACTAAGGTTGTATCACGAGCCTCACAATCTACTACACGGGTACCTTGATACGTTGTACCCTCCAAAGGACATGTCACTGCCCCAATCAAAAAAATACCAACACATTCAAGCCCTCCAAGACTTGATTCTTTATTTTCTTCACCAACATCTTCTTCTTCCACATTTTCTTCATCCTCTTGAACCTCTTCAACATTAGGTTCTTTTTCTTCTTCAGTATTTTCCATTACCCCAATATCTTGAACCTTGTCACTATTAGGTTCTTCCTCCTCTAGGAGTTCAATAGGTACCTTCAACCTCATTTTATTTTCCTCTAATGCTCTTTCCATTATTTTCATCTTCTCTTGCATCATCCTTTCTTCTTCTCTTTGTTTCCTCCTTTCTTCTTCTCTTTTCTTCTCGTCATTCAAGAACTCTTTCAATGCTTGTAGGAGCTCCCTCTTTTACCTTGTCAAATCCTTCTCTACCTATCAAGGAATCATTTCCTAGATCTTCTCACTATGATACTAGTATGATGTAGATCCCAATGATCAATCCGTTCAAGAAGATTAAGAGGCTCCACATGTTGTCCAAAAAACACACTATGTCTCCTAGTTGTTTCACTAGGCCTTCTTGCACCAATAGGGTCAAATCAATTCCCAAGACCCAACAATCATTCACAAGCCATCCTTAGGTTTTATCTAACCTATTTCAACTTGTTTCAATATTCATCATGTTCCCACAATGTCCACTATTATAAAGATAATCCAAACTGCTCCCAAACTAGGCCTCCTCCCTACTATACCCCCCCATTTCCTAATTTTTGGACTTTTGACCCCTAACCTTCAAAAAAATTACCAATTTTTTTTTTGATTTAGATAATCATTTAAGGGTTACACAACATATGAGAAAATAAGATAGATTTGGAACATCACCCTAAAAAAATGTTGCTCCCTTTTTCCTTACTAGGCCTAATAGGTCACTTTTACAAAGGAACCCTATTCTAGAGTCAACACCCAACCTTTCTAATTTTCAAAGAGTTTTAATATGGTCCCAATTAGATGAATATGCAATCAATTTGATTCTACAAGCCACCTATACCCAAAAGCCCCAAATTACTCCTCAAAAACTCCTAAAACTAGGAGATTTCTCAATCTCCTAGTTCCCACCACATCCACACCTCAACCAATGGTCTAAAAACATATATTTACCATTAAATTTGTCCTTTTTGCATAAAATTATACCCTTTTTAAGGCATATCATCTACTCCTACGCTTGCGACATCAATTTTGTGCCCTTTACCCACTCTTCCTCATGGTGTACACCCACCAAATCAAATTCTCCTACATCTAAATGATTAGTAACATCATAAATACATTACATGGGGTCCATTAAATCATAAAAAATAAATACATTCATTGAATATCCCATTAAAAAATTGAAAGGATCAAAATAGATTTATTTCAATGCTCCAAAATGATCACCTACATCAAATTTTTAAATCTAAAACAAAATAGATTATAAGAACCTCCAAAATAGATATAAGATGATTTTATTACATCCATAGATCATCCACTATCCATTTCCATGTTTAGATCAGTCAACTAAACATCAAAACAATAATATTTTTGCAAGAAAACTTGGATTTTATTGATATCTTCAATTTGTCCATATAAAATGCATCCAAAATCCATACCATTATGCACTTTCATCTCTCCCAATGCCTAAAATACCCATACTAATCTTTACAATTGACCTAAAGTGGTTGGAACTTCAAACTATGCAAACTAATCCCATTTTTGGAGTTTCCCTCCACATCACAATTAGTTGTTATTATTCAAATATTTAAAGTTTAAAACTTATTTAAATAAACTCCTAATAACATATAGCCTTGGCATTGGTCATTGTGTGACGTTATCACATCATTAAACTCCTTAAGACTCCTACTTGACTCCACTTGGCATGATATTGCCATATTACATTAATTTGGTCCTATGGTCATTACTAGGACCATCAAGATATTTGTCACTACATTTTATTTCATTTCATTCCATTACATTTCATAGGAACTAATGGCCCAAATTATAATGTTTAGAGACCTTATAAGGCATTTTAGTCTTCCAATGCTTAAGGTCATCAATGTGACCCCCTGGTAGCCTTCCAAGCCTTACGTACTCCTACACCAGACTTACGACATGTAGAGAAAATTTTTAAAGAAATTCAATGCACATACCAATGAAACTTATTCTTTGATTTATTGAGAAAAATGTGTAAGAAAATAGATGAAAATTTATTTAAAATATCTTGCTATGGAAGAAATGTTACATAGAGTGGAAGTTCAAGTAAAATCACCTCCAATGAGAAATCCAATCATGTTTGTTCCTCTACTATTCCCAAACATGTACTGAGAAGCATTATACTTCGAAGATTCTATCAGATTAAAGCTTTAATCAAACTTCTAAATGCACAAATATGAATCATGACCATTTCTCTACTAGGTTCCCTTATGCTACCATTTCTCTACCTATAAGACCATTTTTTATTCTAGTTTCATTGAGCTTGGAAATGCAAAATTTCACAAAATTTGGAATAAGAAACCCTTTCATCCACCTAATATAAACAAGGTTAACGGGGTTTTCAATATCTTCTACACCTCGTGCTAGAAACAAATCAACATTTTTTCTTTTGTTTCCTTCAATTCACTAATAATCATCAACATACACTTTCATTTCTTATTCAATTTAAAAGAATCATGATGACTATTCTGATAAACCCTATCACCCATCCTTTGTTTTCAAAATTTCCTTCTCTTTCAAATGATTTATATATTTATTACCTTGAATTTCTAGAATTACATTCTTCTGAGCTTGCAAACCATCTTCACTCATCCTAACATTTTCCATTGGAGTAAAAATCTCCTTCCCACAAATTGGATGTCATTGCCTAGTTCATCATCTCCTCCCAATCAGTAGTGTGACTTATTTGTTGAAATCCATCAATTTATTTGAGGCAATTGACATTTTTTATTAGTATATTTATGAATAATTTTAGAAATAAATTTATTTATGTGAAATGACTTTGAACTTTTTCATTCACTTATGTTAATATTTAAATATTAACATTTATTTTGTATATGTTTAAAATGTATATTTGAACAAATTAAGTGTGAAACATACTAATTATATGTGAAATGTGTTTAAACTATGATATTCACTTTATTCTCTTTTGTGGGAAATGTGTATTAACTTTGATAATAATAATTTTAGTGCATTGGTACTTTTACATATGCATATATTTAAACTTTCACATTCACTCTTGTGAAGAGTGTAATTTAACTTTGACAATAACTTATACTGTATGTTTAAACTTTAGTGTCAAGTGTACTTGAACTTTGGGATCTATTTTGTGCGTATTTGTACTTTGACTTTATTGAGCTTAGTATCTTTATGTCTTAGAACATTTTTTTGTGAAACATGTTTATATTTGGTATACTTGGATAAACTCCATGTATGTTTGAATAAATTTGCATGTCTATTTAATATGTGGTTAAACTATGGCATGAGTTTATACTTTTGTGTGAAATATGTTGTAACTTTGAAACTAATTTTATATGAGTTTTATTTATATATTTGAAAGCTAATTTTTTATTACTTTGTGTATTAGTGAACTATCACATAATCACCTTGTATGGTGTATGTTTTAAATTTGTCATGTTAGCAATGTTTATAAGTATTTATAAGTGTGAATACATGTTTATAAATATTTATAAATGTGAATAAGTATTTATAAATATTTAGAAGTTAAATAAATGTTTATATTATAATTGTGAATAAGTGTTTATAAATATTTATAAATGTTTATAAGTGTTTATCAGTGTGAATAAGTGTTGTAAATGTTTATAAGTGTAAATAAACATTTATAAGTATTTATAAATATTTATAAATGTTTAATGTGTATGTACCTATACATGTGTGACCCATCAATTTTGTCAGTGAGATGTGTATAATGGAATTGTCATTTACCCTTCATGATATAATTGCCCGCCGAGTTACTTGTAAACGCTTCCATTGGGAAGATTTTTTGTTGAACAACATAATCTATTTGAAGGTGGAAGATGCGGAGGGAATATTTTCTGCACATATTTACGATGATGATCTAGATGACAATTGTGTGCTTTACAACATTTCCATCAAACATGTTCATAGTTTCATTAGTAACAATATTCTTAAGCTATAGGTAAAAATATGTTTCTTCCTATCATAGTTGTCATTTGCGTCTGTGTCCAATGCCATGGACCTTCTTTAGTCTTGTTCATTGTTGGATATCATTTACACTAAGGTTGTGCATCAAAAATTTCTTGGGCTTAACAAGTACAATAAGGTTGTGAGAAGTTTTGCAATTTTGGGGCTTCTGGGCTTTCTGTGTGACTGAAATCAGGATGTTCATTTTGGGATTGTGTATACTAATATTGTCTTTGGATAATCTTGGTCATGGGTTTTATGCTATGTGGGCTACTATTTTATTGAAGAAGAATCCTTTGTGGTTTTCAGATTTGGTGCCCAATTTGACTATCTTTGTTTTAAAAGCCATTGGATGGTAAGTTTATTTGTTGCTAGTCAGGCATATGCTGATGGAAATGATGCTGACATTAGTTGGCCTATGCTGATTGGGGATGCCTTATTTTTTGTCACATTATCTGCTCTTTATTCCTTCATCAATGGGGTGCATGTACATGCTCTACTTGGGAGTCTGAGTTTAGCTGCATTTCATTTTTTGGGCATAGTATTGATGATGAATTCAATATGGATGTGTATAGGTTCTTTTGAATATTTCTAAATTATATACTCTTTATAGTGTCGAGCCCTCATACACATTGCTATTATAATGGTTAGGCTGTGGATTAATTTTTCTCTTATGTACACGAGTGAGGTTCTGGAGTTTTCTTGCTAGTTCTTTTTCTAGGGAGCCCCCCGAACTAGTTATTAATATAATAATAAATATAAGTGCATTATCACTTTTTGCTTTAAAAAAACTATTTATTAGTGTGAAAAATATTTATAAGTATTTATAACTATTAATAAGCATAACTTATAAGTGTGAATAAATGCTTATAAATGTGAATAAGTGTTTATCAGTGTGAATAAGTATTTATAAATGTTTATAATTGTGAATAAGTAGTTATAAATTTTTATAATTATTAATAAGTGTTTATAAGTGTGAATAAATATTTATAAGTGTGAATAAGTGTTTATAAGTGTGAATAAATGTTTATATAAGTGAATAAGTGTTTACAAATGTGAATAAATTTTATAAGTGTTAATAAGTGTGAATAAGTGTTTATAAATGTGGATAAGTATTTTTAAATGTTTATAAGTATTCATAAATGTTTATAAGTGTCTATAAATATTCATAAGTGTGAATAAGTGTTTTTAAGAGTTAATAAATGTTTATAAGTGTTTATAAATATTTATAAGTGTGAACAAGTGTTTATAAGTGTGAATAAGTTTATATAAGTGTTTATAAGTGTGAATAAGGGTGAATACATGTTTATATAAGTGTGAATAAGTGTTTATAAGTGTGAATAAGTGTGTATAAGTGTAAATAAATATTTATAATTATAAATAAGTGTGAATAATTGTTTACAAATGTGAATAATTATTTATAAATGTGAATAATTTAAATAAGTATTTATACGTGTGAATAAGTGTGAATAAGTGTTTATAAATGTGAATAAGTGTGAATAAATATTTATAAGTGTGAATACAAGTTTATAAATATTTTTAAGTGTTTAATAATAATTTCTCAAGAAGCCATTCATTCCATCCAATGCAATAAGCAACCTAGCATGATTATCAAATTAGACATCAAGAAGGCTTATGACAAGGTGGATTGGAGGTTTTTAGCAAAATGTATGGAAAATTTTGGCTTCTCTAAGGCTTGGATTAATCTTATATTCTAATATATTTCTACTCCAAAATTTTCCATTTTAGTAAATTGATCCCCCTTAGGATTCTTCGAAGGCTCCAATGGAATTAGAAAAGGTGATCCCCTATCTCCCTTTTTATTCATCATTATGGTAGAATCTTTGGGTCATAGTTTAATCAGTCTTCAGGATCAAGAAATTATTAAGGGGATCAAAATCACTTCTTCTATAAAAGCAATTACGCATCAACAATTTGCAGATGACATTCTCCTCTTTGGAAAAGGCATTATGCAGGAGGCTATTCAGATCAAAATAGTACTTGATAACTATGCTACAATCTCTGTTCAAGTAGCTAACAAAGAAAAATCTATGATATTTTTCTTTCATACAAAAAAGAAACTTCAACATAAAATAGAAAAAGTATTAACCTTCAAAATAGGTTCTCTCTCATGTTCATACTTGGGGATCCCCATAGATACATCTTTGAGAACCACTTCGGCTTGGAAACCTATCAGTGAAAGACTGGATAGGAAGATGGATTCTTGGAGATCAAAATGGCTATCTTGGGCGGGCATAATTGTGATGACTAAAGCTACATTGGCTGCAATCCCTGTATATCTAATTTTTTGCATTTCTCTTCCCACGGGTTGCTACATGGATATAGTCAAGAAAATGAGGAAAGGTTTTCGGCAGGGCATAGACACAAATAGAAAATTCAGCCTCATATCTTGGGACAAGATTTGTAAACCAGTAAATGCAGGGGGCACTGGTATCAAAAACCATCTATGGTAGAATCAAGCACTAGGAGGTAAACTTTACTGGAAAATCATGAAGGATCAAAACCTTAAATGGGTTAGAATTATTAGAGAGAAGTATCTTGGCAATAAAATTGAATCAGAGGTCTCTCAAATTATGGATTTCCTAGAGGATCAAGAATTTGGAATTTCATCTCTAATTCAAGAGACATCATAGATAATAACATTACATGGAACATCAAGGAGGGCAGTAAAGCTACTTTTTTGGATGATTCCTAGGGTGGGCATTCTAGCATCAACCAATTGTTGGGCCCAAATACAATTAGTCAGGTATGTTTGGCTTTTTGGGGTCCCTTTCTCAAAGACTATATTATTACTACTCCTTTATCCACAATAGATGGTTCTTGGTAGTGGAGAGATTTTTCAGAACTCATTCTTGACGCATTGGAACTACTTCAATTGAGGATGCTTCTTAAAGATAGATTATTTTTATTCAAATAGGGACAAGATGAAATCATTTGGAATGGGGCTAAATTAGGAACCTATAATGTTAAGGATGGTTGTAAGATCTTGTCAGGGCTTGTCCAGACAAGGATATATGAACTTCCAATACAACTATGCTGGAACAAAGTATGTCTTCCCAAGGGAGGTTTATTCACATGGGTAGCGTCTCAAGATAGGATTTTAACTGCAGACTAATTTCTAAAGATGGTTATTACCCTCCAGGTGTTGTTTATGCCACAATAGTGAAGAGGAAATTAATCATATATTGTTAACATGTCCATTTGCTAATAAAAGTTGGAACTAGCTATGCACAAAATTAGGTTGGTTCTTAGCCTTCCCACGAGACATTGTATCTCTCTTCAAATCTTGGCCCATGCTTTATGGAAATAGTTTATGTGGCAATTTAAGGATTATCTCCCCGTCCATTCTGATCTGGGAAATTTTGAAGGAAAGAAACATAAGACTTTTTTAGGGTAAATCTATGGAAATTGCCTTTGTTTTCAACAAAATTTCTATACTAGTTGGGATGACAAGATGATCAAAAGTTCGTTTGGTCTTAAAACCCCAATCACTCTAGGCATAGGATGTAAATCAAATACAATTTTCAGAGCTACTTGTGTGTGGTTGTCCCCATCTTCGAGCTGGTTTAAACTCAATTTTGATGGTGCTTCTAAAGGAAACCCAGGCCCATCAGGGGCATGCTGTATAATACACTCTTCAAATGGTAGGGTTTTAGCAAAATTTTCTAAGCCCTTGGAAATAGACACCAATAATATGGCAGAATTCAAAGATTTATTGTTTTGTCTTTCTCTTGCACATGATCTTGGCTTGGGAAAAATAGAGATTGAAGGTGATTCCATGATCATAGTAAATGCTATGAAATCAAGGTCTACTCCAAATTGGTGTTTACAAGCTACATTGGAAGTTATTTTAAATTTGATAAGGAAATTTAAATCCATAATGGTCAACCATATATTTCATGAAGGAAACATCAAGGCAGATGAGTTGGTTAACATTGCAGCCTGTGGAGTATTTTTGAAGACCATTTCAAGGGAGGTACAACCAAATCATTCATGTTTCCAGCTTACTCTATGAAAGATTGATGACAAATGTCATAAAGATTTAAACTGGGTATTCGAGTATAGATAAGATGAGAAACTAGATGGGTTTGAGTGTCAAGATTCTTCAGATGTTATTGAGTTAGAGGAGGACAAGCACGAAGAGGATGCTAATGGAGTAGTGGATGTGGAAGAGGAAGAATAGTATGTTGACGATGTTGAGGAAGAGGATGAAGCTGAACAAAGGGCCTCGATAGAAGAATTTGCTAATCAAGAGAACTTCACTGGATCTCAAACCAAGGAAGAGGACACTCATGGATCCTCCACTAGTTTGGAGAATGAATCTTCCTCTACCTTTGATCAGCAATGGTGCAATGGAGGTTCTGAGCAATGTCGCTCGGTCTTTTGGTTGCCTCTGACACTTTATTTGTAGACTCTACTGCTTTTAACATGTTATCTTTGAAAACTTAATATTTTTAATACAATACTTTGGCTTCGGCTCCTTATTGATAAAAATAAAATAAAAATAAAATGTGAATAACTATTTATATGTGTGAATAAGTTTTTATAAATGTGAAAAATGTTTATAAGTGTTTATAAGTATAAAGAAGTGTTTATAAATGTGAATAACTATTTATAAGTGTATATAAGTGTTTATAAGTGTGAATAAGTGTTTTTAAAGGTGAATAAATATTTGTAAGTGTTTATAAAGATTTATAAGTATTTATAAGTGTGAATAAGTGTTTATAAATGTGAACAAATGTTTATAAATGATTATAAGGGTGTATAAGTATATATAACTGTGAATAAATGTTTATAAGTGTGAAAAATATTTATAACTGTTTATAAGTATTTATAAATGTGAATAAGTGTTTATAAGTATTTATAAGTGTGAATAAGTGTTTATAAGTGTGAATAATTGTGAACAGTTGTTTATAAGTGTGAATAAATATTTATAAGTATTTATAAATGTGAATAAGTGTTTATAAGTATTTATGAATGTGAATAAATATTTATAAGTGTTAATAAGTGTTTATAAGTTTTAACAAGTGTTTATAAGTGTGAAGAAATGTTTATAAGTGTTTATAAATGTGAAGAAGTGTTTATAAGTGTGAATAAATATTTATAAGTTTTAATAAGTGTTTGTAAGAGTGAATAAATATTTAAAAATGCTAATAAGTGTTTATAAGTGTAAATAAGTGTGAATAAATATTTATAAGTATTTATAAATGTGAATAAGTGTGAATAAGTGTTTATAAGTATGAATAAATATTTATACATGTTTATAATTGTTTATAAGTGTTTATAAGTGTTTAAAGGGGAAAATAAGTGTTTATAAGCTTGAATAAAGATTTATAATGTTTATAAGTATTTATAAATGTGAATAAGTGTTTATAAGTATTTATAAGTGTGAATAAGTGGGAATAATCATTTATAAATGTTTATAAGTGTGAATAATTGTTTATAAGTATAAATATGTATGAATACGTGTGAATAAATGATTATAAGTATTTATAAGTGTGAATTAATATTTATAAGTATTTTTAAGTCTTTATAAATGTGAATAAGTATTTATATGTGTGAACAAATATTTATAAGTGTTTATAAGTATGAATATAAGTTTATTAGTCTGAATAAGTGCTTATAAGTCTGAATAAATGTTTATAAATATTTATAAGTGTTTATAAATGTTTATAAATATGAATAAGTGTTTATAAGTGTGAATAAATATTTATAAGTGTTTATAAATATTTATAAGTATGAATAAATATGTATAAGTGTTTATAAATATAAATATAAGTGTTTATAAATCTGAATAAATATTTATAAGTGTTTATAAGTATTTATAAATGTGAATAAGTATTTATAAATATTTATAAATGTGAACAAGTGTTTATAAGTGTGAATAAGTATTTATAAGTGTGAATAAGTGTTATAAGTGTAAATAAGTGTTTATAAATAATATAAGTGTTATATTTATAGGTGTTTATAAGTATGAATATGTGTTTATAAGTGTTTAAATATATGAACAAGTGTTTATAAGTGCGAATAAATGTTTAAAATATGTGTAAGTATTAATAAGTGTTTATAAATGTGAATAATTGTTTATAATTGTTTATAAGTGTGAATAAGTGTAAATATGTGTGAATAAGTGTATAAATGTGAATAAGTTTTTATATATATTTATAAATATTTTATAAGTGAATAAATTTTTATAAGTGTGAATAAGTGTTTAGAAGTGTGAATTAGTATTTTTAAGTATTTATAAATGTCAATAAGTATTTATATATGTGAATAAATGTTTACAAATATTTGTAAGTGTGAATAAGTAATTAGAAATATGAATTAGTGTTTATAAGTGTTTTCTAGTGTTTATAAATGTGAATAAGTGTTTATATAAATTGTGATTAAATGTTTATAAATTTTTATAAGTGTTTATAAATATGCATAAGTGTTTATAAGTGTGAATAAATATTTATAAATATTTTGAAAATTAAGCAAAAATAGGTTTTACAAGGACCTGAAACCTGAGTAGTAAAAGATATAGATAAATAGTTAAAGTAGCTAGACAGAACAACAAAAACAACTAAGGGGGACACAAAAAAAACCCTAACATCCAACACCAAAATAGAGTAGGAAACAAAATTAACAAAAACATCAAAATAAAATAGGGTCTACCAGCCTCTCAATTTCTGAATGAAATCTTCCATCTTCTTCACCATCTATGTCATATGCTTCAGGTTTTGCCTGAGAACTTCAATCTCCTTGCTTGCCAAAATATCCCGGCTCTTCTTTGCTCTAGTTCTGGATTTTTTTTTCTCTTATTTATAAGTGTGAATAACTATTTATACGTGTGAATAAATATTTATAAGTATAAATAAGTGTTTATGGGTATGTGCAGGATCATGGTATGCCAAAAAGTGGTGACATGAAAAGAAGTCCTAATTTATAAACTCTTTGAAAAACAACTACAACTTTCAAACAATATAAATTTTTTTAAATCTGAAATATACATCACATTCTATGCTTCACCTAATACAATAATAATAAATGATTCTTTCAATTCGATGAAGTTTAGACTAAGTTAAGGTGGTCAAACATGAGAGTTTTTATATTCAAGAAAATTTGTAGTAGAAAATTCATAATTAATTATTTACTTGAAAAAAAATACAAAAAAATATACATCACATCTAGACATGAGTCTTCTACTTTTATATAGAATCTTATAAAAAGATATTATCATTTGATTTTGTTTAATGTGGTCAAATATACACCTACTTGTTATATTTCTAGTCCTGATTGATAGACTTACTGAAAAATAGCTATAACTTTCAAATTGTATAAAATTTTTAAATTCCATAATATGTGTCACATTCTATAATTTTCCTACTACAAGAAAAATAAAAAAAGTTTTCAATTTAATAAAGTTTAGACTAAGTTAATGTGGTCAGACACGAGAGTTTTTGTATTCTGAAAAAGTTGTAGAAGAAAAATCATAATTAATTATTTACTTGGAAAAAAATTACAAAAACATATGTGTCACATCCGAACATGAGTCTACTACTTATATCTAGAATCTTGTAAAAAAATTATCATTTGATTGTGTTTAAGGTGGTCAGACATACACCTACTTCTTATTTTTTTCTTGAAATTTTTGTACTACTACATTGAAATTTGAAATTTTCAACATATAAAATAATTGTTTTTAAAAAAAGGCCTATTATCTTAGAAACTAAACTCAATTTTCTATAGATTCTCTTGTTACATATTTTTGATAGAATATTTATAACTTGTTCAAATTTTTATGTCAACTTACCTAAACCTGATTTTTTGAATTTTCATTGCCACTCAAGGGCCTGGTTTGGCATACCATGATCTTGCACATACCCTTATAAGTATTTATAAATGTGAATAAATGTTTATAAGTGTGAGTAAGTATTTATAAGTGTTTAAAAATGTTTATAGTTATTTATAAATACTTATAAGTGTGAATAAATGTTTATAAGTATTTAACAATTTGAATAAGTGTTTATAAATGTGAATAAATATTTATAATTATTTATAAGTACTTATAAATGTGAATAAGTATTTCTAAGAATTTATAAGTATGCATAATTGTTTATAAGTGTGAATACGTATTTATAAGTGTTAACATATGTTTGTAAGTGTTTATAAATATGAATAAACTTGTAAATATGTTTTTATTAAAGTGAATAAATATTTATAAGTGTGAATAAGTGTTTATAAATGTGAATAAGTGTTTATAAGTGTGAATAAGTGTTTGTAAATATTTACAAGTATTTTTAAAAGTGAATATGTGTTGATAAGTGTGAATAAATATTTATAAGAGTTTATAAATATTTATATGTATTTATAAATGTGAACAAATATTTATAAGTTTTTAGAAATGTGAATAACTATTTGTAAATGTGAATACATATTTATAAGTGTTTATTAATATTTATAAATGTGAATACATGTTTATAAGAATTTATAAGTGTGAATGAGTGTTTATAATCGTGAATACATATTTATAAGTGTGATTAAGTATTTATAAGATTTTATAAGTGTTTTAAAAAGTTTATAGTTATTTATAAATGTTTATACATGTGAATGAATATTTATAACTATGAATAAATATTTATAAGTATTTATAAATGTGAATAAGTGTTTATAAATATGAATAAATATTCATAATTGTTTATAAGTACTTATAAATTTGAATAAGTATTGATTTATGTGAATAAATGTTTATAAGTGTGAATACATGTTTATAAATATTTATAAGTGTGAATAAATACTTATAAATGTGAATTAGTGTTTATAAGTGTTTTCAAGTGTTTATAAATGTGAACAAGTGTTTATATGTATGATTAAATGTTTTTGATAGAAAAAAGCAGCAAGAGGGTGCTGGCCCGAACAAAAAGACTAGTAGCGCATTAACAACACATTAATGTAACTAGTTAGAGTAGATTTACAGTTTAACAATATAATCACCAGTCTAAATCTGCCCCTATCAAAAACATAAATCACAAAAATAGAGTATCTAAACTGAGCAATAGAAAATAAAGTATCAGTTGAGAGCCACACAGGGCTGAATAGAAAGCGATAAAAATTAACATTGACCCGATCAAAAAAATAGGGGGTCCTCGGGCTAGGCCCAGGCAAAGATAACCAACACATAAGAAATAGAACTAGTTTTTCCCACCCCACTACTTAAACAACAAGGTCCTTGCCCATTCTTCCTGCAGAAATAGGAATAGGTCTTTGTTATCCTCATTCGCTTCCAGAGTGCCACCCGCTAGCTTCTCTTGCACATGACAAAGATTAGTAGCCGAAGCATGCATAACCTTAAAGCTAAATTTGTTGGTTAGCATACACTAGTTCATCAACTCCTGCATGTTTTTCTTGATCTCCGTAATCTCTCTATCCAAGTTCGCAAACCTCCTTTTAAGAGTACTTTTGAGACTGTCCTCTAAGGCCTCGATATTGTAAGTAGAGGGGAGCTTATCCTAGGGGTCTTGAGCAGGGCTCAAGGGTGGGGTAGGAATGGGGGTTTCCATGGCCTGCTTGGGGTCAAGAACAGGGTTGTTACTAGGCCTAAGGGGGCTCATATGATCAACTGAGGAATCATTCATAGACTCAGTGGTTTGGAAGTCTTTCTCATTCATAGGCTGTTCTTTAGAAGCTGTTTCCTACAGGCTAGTTTTACATTTCTCTTTGGCGAGTTTGTTTGATCTCCTGCGGCCCAAGCCACTCAAATCCACCTCTAGACTAACCTGGCTCTCCATCATTTTCCTTTTTTTGGGCCTACATTCTATCTCTGGAGTACTATCATCCTCCTTCCCATTTTTAATATCTTCAGACTCAAAGACATAGGACACCTCCTGGCCATCCTTCTTTTTAAACAGGTTTTTGACACATTTTTTTTCGGTTCCTGCCCCCTTTGGTACCCGGTTCAGGCTCCTAGATGACATAGATGGACTGGGAGGACGACTGGGTGGGATTTTTAGTTTTGGCCAGGGAATCCTCTTGGGGTATTTCTTAGATAATTGGGGGGGGGGGGGTTGGGGTGTCAGGTAGATGGCTTTGTGGAACTGGTAGATGCAAAGAAGGAGGCCCTGATGGAGGATAGGAATAGGCTTATCCGGGTTATCCTTAATGTCAAGAATGTTACTTTCTAAGGAATGTAGAAGATAGAACGGGATGGAGATTAAATCTTTGTTTCTAACATGGTTCAGGAATGGTAAGTGGTAGTAGTAAAAGAAAGTAAACTTACCTTCCAATGTGAAGTATTTCATCACTATGAGGCAAATTTTGGGCCAGAAATCTGGCAGTTCCTCCTTGTTGAAGCCCCCCTACTTTTTCAGTGGTAGCTCTCCCTCCTTGAAGAACTAGATGAGACTGGTAGGGTTAGGAGTTCAGCTGGTTTTTTTGTATTTTCTCCCCATCATAAAGACCCCAGTCGCCTTGGCTATGACCTCCTCATTTAGCTAAAAGTGGATGCCACCAATAGAGACATTTCCATTGTTCCAGGATGACAGAAATTGTTTAGAGATTCATTCATCATGCACCTCCTTCATTCTCTCCATAAAGCCCCAAATGTCGCTCTCCTTGCAGTAATGTGTCACCAACGCATCAGAGGTGAAGGCCTCATCAATTCTATCAGGTTCAATGCGAAGAGTGTTGCCGCCCATTTCAAAATTCAGACCTTCCGATGCCAGAATACCCAGGAAAATAGAGAGCTGAATGTTTCTACAGAGCTTAAAAAACCCCTCAAAAATGCAAAGCCTTTTCGAGAATAGTTTATACTTAACATGTTGGCTTGGCGAAAAGTTTTGGAAACTGGGCTCCGTACCGCCAGATCTAATGGATCTCCAGGTGCCATATATAGTAATAATACCAGGGACACACTTGCTGTCCTCATTCACCAAGTAAGCCCTCGTATTCGGACAACACCTACTCCACACGTTTAAGGAGTAATTATGAGTTTTTATGGGAATTTGGGTTCTCCTTTCCATAATCACAAAAACCATCAAAACATGCCAGCACGTGATCTAGTAGGGATTCACAATGAATAAGATGACATGGCACATTTAAACCTTGATATTCATTTCTCCCCCAATTATTTTCTGAGTCACTAGGGGTAAGTCTCTAACCACCCTCCAACTATTGAGTTTAGTTTTTTTTAGGCCCATTGCCGCCATTGAGTCAGCAACTGAATTCCCTTCTCTATATGTGTGGGCTATGATGGTGCTTTGGAAGCTATTAATCAGTTCACCGATCTCCAAAATAATAGGTCTAGCCCACCACCCCGCACTAGCACCCCTTTTGATAGCCTCAACAACCACTTTGGAATCTCCCTTGATTTCCAGTTGTCTAACATTCATTTCTTTTGCAAATTTAATCCCCCAGAGAAGAGCCAATCCTTCCACCTGGGTGACAGTGCAGTTATTGATAGGGCCAGCGTAAGCCAGTAGGCAATCACCTTTATAATCTCTCAGGACACCACCTCCACCTTGGCTCAAATTATTTTCTACCCCATCAAAGTTTAATTTAGTCCATCATCTGGGAGGGGCAACCCATCTGGTAGCCTTCCTAGCTATCTTTTTAGCATCGTCAAATCTACAGAACCCTTCAAGGATATTCCATCTGTCAGTAATTCTCACTTCCCAAGAAGTGGGAGGACAAGGGGGGAGCTTCCATTTAGCCATCCTAGCATTCTCACATAGGATCTTAGTACCTATATGGAGATATGTCTCAGAATGATTGCTCTCTTCTCTAAAGATCCTATTGTTCCTTTCCTTCCAAATGGCTGAGTAGATGTGAGGGGGTAGCATACGCTAGAGGAGTTGGAGTAGGGGGTGATTGGAGTGGGATTTCTAGTTGCTAAATTGATGCACATCTCTGTCTAAGGCCCATGATATACCCAAATTATTGATAACCTCTTGCCATATTCTAGAGGCATAGTCATAGTGGATGAACAAATGTTCCACTGTTTCTTCCTCCTTCTTACATAGGATACATCTATTCACCATGGGGATGCCCCTCTTTATTAGGTTATCCTGGGTTAGGACCTTACCATGCATTAAAATCCACCAGAAAAAAATTATTTTCAGTGTGAGCTGGGGAATCCACACCTTTTTCCAGTCCCCCAGGTTGCACTCCTCCTTCATAAGTAGATTGCAAGAAGACTTAACAGAGAAGGTACTAGCCTGGGTGGGGGCCCAGATAATAGATTCCTCAAGCCCAGAGATTCTAACATTAGCTGTAATTTCCATGAGATCCTTGGCTAAGTGTTGTAGGTCTGGTTTTTTTCTTACCCGATTAGGTATATCCTCCCAATCCCTATGAGTGATATAGTTGGAGACCCAGTTACCCAAGATAGGTCTGAGGTAGTCCATAAGAGGTTTGAATCTGGAGCCCAGATTAGGTTGGTTCATAATCCAGTGGTCATTCCATAATCTGGTAGATCTCCCATTACCAATTTGCCAGTGAGCACCTTTAGACAGGAGGGTCTTACATTTAGATATGTTCGTCTAGAGTTTGGATCCACATGGAAGGTCTCCATCATGATACTTCTACCTATAGGGGTGTCTTTGGAGATACTTGGCTTCCATAAGTCTCCACCAATCCGCCTTCCCTTCTATAAGCTTCCAAGCTACTTTTGTGGTGAGGGCTTTATTCATTAGCCCAATTTTTCTTAGCCCCAACCCACCCATTCTTTTTGGGAGGCATAAAGTATCCCAATTCACAAGGGACATCCTCTTCTTTTCTTCAACTCTAGCCCATAGAAAGGTTCTCTGGATCCTTTCAAGTTTGTCTTCCATGTAGCTTTTGATTTTAAAGAGGGATAGGAAGTACACAGGAATCCCTTGGAGCATGGAGGCCACTAGCTGAAGTTTTCCAGCATTGCTTAAAAACTTCCCCTTCTAACCAGCAAGTTTCCTCTGAGTTCTTTCAAGGATTTAATTCCAAAAATCCTGGGACACCTCTTTAACCGTAAGGGGGAGGCCCAGGTAGGTAGAAGGGAGCGAGGCTGCTAGACAAACTAGGATTCTAAGAACCTTATTTTGTAGCTCCATAGGAGTATTCAAGAAGAACAACCTACTCTTCTGATAGTTGATACACAGTCAAGATGCCCAAGCATAACTTTCCAGAATTTGTTTCCATTGCCTGGCCTCAATCACAGAAGAGTACCCAAAAAGGAAGGTGTCATCCACAAATTGTTCTAACACCACCTGAGGAAGAGTGGAAGTAGGTTTGACACCTTTTATTCTTCCCATGGAAGATATCATACAAATATTCCTACTAACCACATCAACCACCATAATAAAGAGGTAGGGGGAGAGGGGGTCTCCCTATCTAAGACCCTTCTCAGATTTAAAGTAAGCCCTAGGGGAGCCATTGACCAACACAGAAAGGCTAACAGTTTGAGTACATTCTTGTATAATCTGGATAACCTTCTAATTAAACCCCATTTTAGCAAGAATTTTAATTAGAAATGACCAATTGACTTTGTCATAAGCTTTGGAGATATCTAGTTTAAAAGCCATACCTAGAGCCTTGCTTCTGTCCATAGAATGGATGATTTCATGGGTGGCAATGGCCGCATCAAGGATCTGCCTACCCAGCACAAAACCTTTCTGAGTAGTGCTGATAAACTTGTCCAGTAGAGGTTTGATTCTGCCCACCATGATCTTGGTAAGGATCTTGTAAAAGGTATTGCACAAGATGATGGGCCTAAAATCCATCATAGTGGTAGGATTGTCATGCTTTGGAACCAGCACAATGTAGGTTTGATTATGTTGTTTGAGGATGGGCCCAGTCCTAAAGAAGTCTCTAGCAGCCCGAGTAACATCAGTCTACTATTTGTGTATAATTAAATGTTAATAAATGTTTATAAGTGTGAATAAATATTTGTGTGAGTAAAAATTTATAAGTTTTTATAAATGTGAATAAGTGTTTATAATTGTGAATAACTATTTGTAAGTGTTTATAAGTGTGATTATTTGTTTATAAGTGTGAATAATTGTTTATAAGTGTGAATAATTATTTATAACTATGAATAAGTACGAATAAATATTTAAAAGTGTAAATAAGTGTGAATAAGTGTTCATAAATATTTCCGAGTGTAAATCAGTGTTTATAAGTATTTATAAATGTGAATAAATATTTATAAATGTGAATAACTATTTATATGTGTGAATAAATATTTATGTGTTTATAAATCTAAAAAAGAGTTTATAAGTGTGAATATATGTGGATAAGTGTTTATTAGTGTGAACAAGTTTTTATAAGTGTGAATAAGTATTTATAGATGTCTATAAGCATTTATGAGTATTTATAAATATTAATAAATATGAATAAATGTTTATAAATGTTTATAAGTATTTATAAATGTAAATAAATATTTATAACTGTGAATAAATGTTTATAAGTTTTTATAAATGTGAATAAGTGTTTACAAATGTGAATAAATATATATAAGTGTTTATAAGTATTTGTAAATGCGAATAAGTGTTTAGAAGTATTTAGAAGTGTAAATATGTGTGAATAAGTTTTTATATGTGTTTGTACATGTGAATAAGTATTTATAAGTGTTTATATATATTTTTAAATTTTTATATGTTTGAATAAATGTTTATACATGTGAATATATGTTTATAAATATGAATAAGTATTTATAAGTGTGAATAAGTGTTTATAAATGTTTATAAGTGTTTATAAATGTGAATAAGTGTTTATAGGCATGAATAAATGTTTATAAGTGTTTATCAATATTTATAAGTCTTTATAAGTGTGAATAAATATTTATAAGTATTTGTAAATGTTTATAAATATTTTTAAATGTGAATAAATATTTATAAGTGTGAATAAATGTTTATAAATTTTTATTAATGTGAATAAATGTTTATAAATGTGAATAGATATTTATAAGTGTTTATTACTATTTGTAAATGTGAATAAGTGATTATAAATATTTTTATGTGTGAATAAGTGTTTATAAGTGTAAATATGTGTGAATAAATGAATGTGAAGAAATTTTTATAAGTGTTTATAAATGTGTATAAATATTTATAAATACAAATAAACATTTATAAGTGTGAATATATGTTTATAAATGTGAAGAAGTGTTTATAAACTTGTGAATAAGTGTTTATAAATGTTTATAAGTGTTTGTAAGTGTTTATAAATGTGAATAAATGTTTAAATGTGTGAATAATTTTTTTTTAAAGTGTTTATAAATATTTATAAGTGTTTATAAGTGTGAATAGATATGAATAAATATTTATATGTGTTTATAAATGTGAATACATGTTAATCAACATTTATAAGTATTTATAAATGTGAATAAGTGTGAATAAGTGTTTATAAGTGTGAATAAGTGTTTATAACTGTGAACAAATGTTTATAATTGTGAATAAATATTTATAACTGATTATAAGTGTTTATAAGTATTTATCATTTTGAAGAAGTGATTATAAGTGTGAATAAGTGTTTATATGTGTTTAATTGTTTAAGTGTGAATAAGTGTTTATAAATGTGAATAAGTTTTTTCAAGTGTGAATAAGTATTTATAAGTGTTTATGAGGGTGAATAAGTGTGAATACATGTTTATAAGTGAATAAATATTTACAAGAGTTTATAAGTGTGAATAAGTGTAAATAAATGTTTATAAGTGTGAATAACATTTTTGAAATGTGAATAATTGTTTATAAGTGTGAATAAGTGTTTATAACTATGAATAAGTGTTTATAAGTGGAAACAAGTGTTTATAAATATGAATAAATATTTACAAGTGTTTATAAGTGTGAATAAGTATTTATAAATATTTATAATTGTAAATAATTGTTTATAAATTTGAATAAGTGTTTATAATGATTTATAAATGTTTATAAGTGTGATTAAATATTTATTAGTATTTATAAATGTTAAGAAGTGTTTATAAATGTGAATAAATATTTATAAGTGTTTATAAGTGTGAATAAGTGTTTATAAGTGTTTATAAGTATTTATAAATATTTATTAGTGTTTATAATTGTGAATAAGTATTTATAAGTGTAAATAAGTGTTTATAATTGTGAATAAATTTTTTTTTTGGCAAATAATATATTAATAATTCAATATTGCTTTATGCTACTTTAAGAAGATTAGGGGGAAAGAAGTAGGGAAGAAAACTCCTCCTCCTTTCCATTCACATTACAAAATGGGTGTCCAAGACATACCCAAAAGGAAAAGATTTATATAGACAAAAAAATCCCTTAGAAAGTCCATGAGAGGGGTATATCAACCCCAAAGAGAGGAAAATCAGCTAAACAAAAAGAGAAAACTCCCAGAAAGAGAAGAGAAAACTCAAAATTTGGAGGCCAGAGGCACACCCACTTTAGTCTTCCCCTTCACTATGAATATATATATTTATAAATGTGAATAAATATTTATGCGTTTATAAATATTTATAAGTGTGAATAAATATTTATAAGTGTTAATAAGTGTTAATAATTATTTACAAGTCTGAATAAGTATTTATAAGTATTTATAAATGTTTATAATTGTTTATAAGTGTTTGTATGTGTTTATAAGTGTGAATAAATGTTTATAAGTGTGAATATGACTTTATAAGTGTTATAAGTATTTATAAATATTTATAGTTGTTTATAACTGTGAATAAGTGTTTATAAATGGAATAAGTGTTTATAAGCGTGAATAAGTATTTATAAATGTGAATAGGTGTAATTTATAAGTGTAAATAAGTGCTTATCAACATTTACAATTGTGAATAAATATTTTTAAGTATTTATAAGTGTTTATAAATGCAAATAAATGTTTATAAGTGTGAATAAGTATTTATAAATATTTATAAGTGTTTATACATGTGAATAAGTGTTTATAAATATTTATAATTGTGAATAAATGTTTTTAAGAGTTTATAAGTGTGAATAAGTGTTTATAAATAGTTATAAATGCTTATAATTATGAATAAATGTTTATAAATGTGTTTAAGTGTTAATAAGTGTTTATAATATTTATAAGTGTTGAAAAGTGTTTATAAATGTTTATAAGTATTTATAAGTGTTTATAAATGTGCATAAATATTTGTAAGTGTTTAAAATGTGCACAAGTGTGAATAAGTGTTTATAAGTGTTTATAAATATTTATAAGCGCGAATAAATATTTATAAGTGTTTATAAGTGCTAATAACTATTTATAAGTCTTTATAAATGTTTAAAAGAGTGAATAAGTGTTTATTAGTGTTTATAAATATCTATAAATGTTTAAATAAATGTTTATAAATGTGAATAAGTGTGAATAAATATTTATAAGTGTGAATAAGTGTAATGTATAATGGTAAAAAGGTGTTTATAATTGTGAATAAGTGTTTATAAGTGTGAATTAGCTTTTATAAGTGTGAATAAGTGTTTATAAGTGTGAATTGAGTGTTTAAATAAATGTGAATAAGTGTTTATAATTTTTTATAAATATTTATATGAGTTTAGACATGTGAATAAATTTTTATAACTATTTATAGATGTGAATAAGTGTTTATAAATATTCATAAGTGTTTATAAGTGTGACTAAATGTTTATAAGCATCTATAAGTGTTTTTGAATACTGGCAAAAATATGTTTTGGGGGGATCTAAAATCCCTTACAAGGCAGCTACTTAAGATTAAACATTAAACCCACCAAAAAGAGTTAGGGTTGAAAAACATCCCGCCAGCAGACCCGAACTCAACAACAAAACCAGCCAAAAACTAGTAAACAAAAATTGACACCCAACAATAGAAACATAGAAAAAAATAGGAAAAACAAAGGAAAAATAAACTAGGCAAACTCCAGCAGAGTTGCCTTCATGTCTTATTTGTATCCGATAACTCCATAATCCTCTCTTGTATCTTGTTCTTTTTGGAAGATCTGGTGCACTTGCCCGACCCAGTCTTACTAATGGCTGCATTAAGATTTGACAACTCCATAATACTCTCCTGTATCTTGTTCATTTTGGAAGATCTAGTGCACTTTCCCGACCTAGTTTGGTCCTCATCATCATCTTTGATATCATCGATCTTCATAGAAGACCCAAAGTTCAACTCATGCTTGATGTTATTGATGCACTCAACCACATCCCCCATAAACTAATTTCTATCTAGTAGAATCTTCTTGAGGGTAGAATCCATTCTATCCACTTTATCCTACAACAAGCCCATCTTATTATCATCCCTATTCTCCCTAGCTTTGTTCATCCATTTAGACCCAGAATCCATCCTCTCGTGAATATTATCCACTTTAGCAGAAAGAGATTTGAGATTAAGACTCAGAGTCTTGATTTCATGAAAAAAACAATTTAACCAGGTGGAAGGAAAACATAGACGTAGCTTTGGCCATTTACAAAATCCCAAAAGGGGGATCAATTTTGTCATCTAGATCTTCCTTGAGGAGCTGAACATTTCTCTCCCATATATCAATAATCTTCAGAAAAGGAATAGTTCTATAGGAGGGAATATCCTTGTCCAAATTAGTCGCATCACATCTCACTTTTTTAGCCTTTTTGTCCATTATCATCTTAGTGGAGGCTTCATCGTGCAGAGAAATAAGGACATCATGGTCTACATAACTATCATAGTCGACCGAGATAGGAACTTTCTGACCACTAGGGTCATCCTGATCATCCGTATCCAAAATGATCTCAATATTTTTAACCCCCTCCACTTTCATATCACTACCGGTAGTAGACAGAGAATCCTTACTGTCATCCTTATGTATTTTCTGAGAACTCCCTTTCAAATCTGAGAATCCCCCAACACTTTCCCTCTCCGAAGTAGTCTCCATGCCACTTTTCTTCTCATATTTCAATCTTTTAGAGGAAGAACCCTCCTTACCCTCATCCTTCCTACCTATTTTAACCAAGCTCTTAGAAGACCCACCACCCAAAAAATGAGGAGTCGGGCTAATAGAAACATTCTTCTTAACATGCTCAACAATAAGCAGAATAAGCCCTTCATGAAGAACCAGATTACTCTCTTTTCTTTTATGACCAACAATACTATGACGGAGAGAAATAAGAAATAGAAGGGGAAGGAAACTCTAACCTTATGCCTAAAGTGATAGAGAAGAACAAAATTATAAGAATGGGCACGCTTATATCTCCTATCAAGGGTTATATACTCCATAATGGGTACCATCACATTAGATCAGATTTTCTTGAAGCTCTCGACACCATATCACCCCCCAACATCCTTAATTATATTTCTTGATTCCTCTTCATCCTTGGGAAAATGGTGAATGGAATTGTAGGAGGCCTTCTTATTCTTGTAAAATTTCATCCCTTTCATGCTTAAATCTGAGACTTCGGCAATGAAATCCTCGATAATCTTGACCTCCATTCACCCAATATTAACAGTGCCATTCTTCCAATTATCAATGAATCTTTTGGTGACCCCTTCTTCAAATCCATGCAATCTCTTCATATAAGGAATAAGCCCACATTTACGTAGCTTATCCTATACCTCATTATTTTCCTTCTATCTCTTACAATTCTTGGGTTCATGACGATTCATCTCCCCACCCATACTAACATCAAAATTTATAGACTAGAAAGGATACATAGTAAGAGTCTTGCACAAGATGAAAAAATTAACAAAAGAAAAACCTATCACCACTCTAATGAACTTGTGTCTTCTCCTCTCATTCTTGGGAGTTCATTTTAAAATGAATTAGTTTGCATCTATCTTAGTTCACACCATTTAATTGCATTACATCATTTTAGTTCACATTAGGAGGTTATTAATTGCACTTACAATAAGTTCATTCTATAAACATGGCATCTAATTTCATCTCATTAGTACATTGCATTTTTTTTTCATTCAGGCGTATTCATTAAAGTTTGTTGCATTTAAACTTTGAACTATATTAAAAAATATAAGTGTATTAGGTCATCCATTTTGGTCATCATTAATCATATATCATTAATTGCATCCATCTATCATTAAAGTACATCCAGCTATCACTACATTAATCATTAAGTTCACTGAATCCATACACTAAATCATATAAGTACATTAAAGCTCATCCACTATAGTTACATCTCATTAAATATCCATTGCATTACATTACATCATATAAATGCATCCATAAAATATCATTGCATAGTATTAGCCACATAAATAATTAAAGAATTAAATATTCATCATGCGACATCATTAAGCATTAAACCATGTATTACATACGTCCATATATTCTATGTCATAAATAAGACATCCACATTCATGTATCAAAACATAACATGTGCATTCATATCATAAACTACATCTAAAATGCATAAAAACATAGCATATAGAGATAAATCATATAGATTCGCATATCATATAGCACTTGAAAAAGGAAGTCCAACACATAATGATATCACATAAAGAAAATCTATCAAAGAAAATAGTGTCCATGATATCATCAATGTCCATCATCAGTATATGAAATTAGAGTCCTAACAAAATGAAAGTATCAATCATAAATAACATCATCAGATAAAGAATATAAGTACAAATGTATCAATACAACAAATCATAATGTGCATCAAAAAATGGCTCATCATATATACATCAACTAAGTAAACCACTTGCACCATCAGTACCAGGACCTGTATCAAGACCTCGACTAGAGCTCTCCTATAGCCCATGCTGACTCATAGTAGCCATAAATATTTGCATCATGGTACTAAGCTATGTAACTTGTTGTCTGATCTTTGACACCTCAGATTGTAAATACTATACATTAGAGGCCAACGTTGGTGTAGGAGTAGGAGAAGCCTGAGGAGGAGCCTATGGAGGAGCCTGTGGTGGAGGAGCCATGGAAGAAGATGGAAGAACAAAAGAAGATGGAAGAGATGAAGATGATGGAAGATGAGTAGAAGGAAGTGGACCCTATGGAGGAGGAGGTGTCGGGGGTTCCTGTGCTTGGTCTACCAAAATTTGGATGACCTGTGCCTCCATATCTACAGAAATATGTAAGACAACTGGTTTAAAGATCCATACCTTATGTTGACCCCATTTGGCTGGTCTATCTTGGTGTACCTGATGGATGGCCCTGAAAGGACCACCTCAAACCCTGACCCATCTGCTTCTCATATAGACTCCACCTCTAACTAGAGTGGGGACAACAATCACAGGAATGACAATCTCACCACCTCATCTCACTCTACCCGCCCACCATGCCTGATGACCCTATCTCCCACCACCACTTTCATCACCACCACCATCATCAAACTACTCATCAATACCCCACACCGGCTCTACAAATTTAATAAATCTAGGAAATGGGTTATGTAAGAACCATTTGGCATAATCATCAGTCATACCGGTATCAGCAATATGCTCCCTCATATCCCAAGCTAGGTGAGGAAAATATAGCATCTCATGCCATGTTGTCTGATCGTCTACTTGAGGACCCCATAAGGATCTCTTTACCTATACCTAAGTGTATAAAGGTAATCCAAATGACATCCCTTGTGGCCTTTGAAACTGTCACATAACTTGATAAAAAAAATCTCTCAATGACAACTCACATCACAAATATGGTCTCTAGACCACCTGATATATATCATCAACTATGTGACTTGAGTAAACCAACTTGCCCAGGTGCACTTGGACAACCATCCCCTCATAGATAAAAGAAAAAGGTCATCTAGGATCTTGATGTCGAACTGCAAGAGGCCAAGCCACAAGAATATGCTCCCATGTCCACAACTGTAGTAATACCACCCTAACAGAAAGAGTAGGATCGGGCCAATACACCACATCATATAACTCATGATATAGATGGGATATCATGAAAAAGCTCCAATCAAACATACGAGGCTGGGCGATCATATCCTTGAGTATCTTGCCCCATCCAATTGTAAATCCATGCCCACGTATGTCTGGAACCAAGAACCTGCCAACTAAAACTCCTAGTACTGCTGGAAGTACTGGGAAGGAAGGAAACATATCCCATAAGATGCTCTCATTTGCAATAGTGGGGTCACCAAAGATACATCTACATAATGTGTTGTCATAGACATGATCATAGTAAACTATCTCCCCATGGATGGGGATACTCAGCAGCTGATAGACGTCCTTAGCGGTGATAGTCATCTCCCCCATCGATAGGTAGAATGTGTTATGGTTAGAGTGCCAATGCTCTCAAATAGTTGTGAGAAGCCCTCGATCCACATGGAATTGGGAGAGAGAAAGCAAGAAAGATAATCCACATCAACCAATCATTTAGTGCTCCTGTGCACTCAAATCATCAGTCATGTCAAAGGGTAATGGAAACAAACCTTAGACAACTGGCTTCCAAAGCTGAGCCTGTAGAAGCAAGTTTAAACATATCAGAAATTGAAATCATTAACTATTGGGTGACCCCACAATAGTGGGTTACACTTTTTTAGAGATGCTAATTTTTGCTAAAATAACACATTTTTAATAAAATATGATTATTTAAGCCTTGAGAGGTTCCATTTGAAGGATTTAATTACAAATGGTTAGCTCAAAGCCTCTTAGATAAGAAAAACATTGATATAACATCTATACTCTTCATTCATACCTATAATGGAGTCTCCTTCGCACTTATTAAAATCTTGACAAAAAATCACTTCAAATTTATCTTTAGGAAAATCAAATGAATCTGTAATACCCCTCTAACCCTAATATAAGTTTTGTGTTTTTGAAAGAATTAAGATCCTTCGATGTTTTCTTATAGCTTAAGTTATACATGATACTTGTTTGATCTATTCCTATAGTTGTTTATAATAATTTCATAAGCTAGTACTCAATGATTCTAATATCAGACATACTATCTAAAGGTATCATTTTTTCCATGTATGTATTGAGTACCTACAAGACCTTTATGAACATAGTTAGGATGTTATATGATATGTACTTGATAGATATATATAAGTGGTTATTTATATTTTCTTCTATTAAGGTTACCTTGGATGAATCTTGTATCTCACTTGATGATTTGATTATGTTAATTTATTATTAGTATTGATAAGAGACTAACACAATGCTTGAGATTCTAACCTTCATTATGATGATGCTACATGCTTTGAGTGTATATATACACATGATGTGTTTTCATGATTCAGGACGAAGTCGTAGTTACTCACATAGCTGAGGTCCACACGATGTATCGATCCTGGTCATCTGTCTACAATGTTTTCTTTTATATGTATATCCGTGCATATGTATTTCTTCTTTGTGATGCAGGGTTGCAGGTACCGGGCATCGACTTCACCTGGCTTCACAGGTCTGAGCATGCCCTCAAATCCTCGATGGTTGTTGTTATGGAGATAGTACTAAGGCCCCTACATGAGTCTTCCTTTGTCATTATTCCAATTTGGGAATATTAGGGTTCCTTCTTTGTTAGTCAACCTTTGGGTCAAAAACCCAGATCCAACACACCCGGTTGGGCATGGTTGTAGTTAGTGCCTTGTGACCACTTGAATTCATTTGGTTGTATGATCTGTTTACTCATTTTATTTATTTCTCCTTCTTGGTATGATTCTTAGTTAATCTTTCTATGTTGTGTTTCAGGAGTTTGGCTTGACTTTCCTTGTTGACTTTGGTTGACCTTGTTTGATCTTATGGTTTTCTCGATATGTTTCATAGATGATTTGTATGGCCTCTTTGGATGATTAGATTTATTTTGAGGCATGTGATTTTATTCTACCTCAGTGTTATATCCTATAGCAATTATAAATAGGTAATAATATTGTGATCTATTACTTCATAATCTTATAGATTATAGTGTTTGGTATTTGGCATGTATATATATATATATATATATATATATATATATATATATATATATATGGAAATATATATATGGGTGCACACATATATGTATTTATATATATATAATTTATATGTGATTATATGTTAATTATTGTAGATATTGTTGATGGTGTATATTTTGGGATTAATGTAAAGTATAATATTATTAATAATTAAATATTAAATAATGCGAGGTATATTATTCTCAATTGTTAATTATTAATAATGAGGATAGGTTATATATATAGATATTGATGTAATTAATGATGGCATATGCATATATGTTAGGATAATATTACATATGTGTATGAATGAATACAAATAATCTTTTATTGTATATTTGAGTAATATAGTTGTATGATATTAAGTTATTTTATAATACCCTTTAGTTAAGAGTTAGTTGGGAGTTGGTTACTTTTCCTCTCAACCTTTGGAAATCTATTTATATGCACTACTTTCTCATTTGAAGAGGGGGGATTTTGGGGCTGAAGCATTGAGGAGAGGATGGCCTTAATTTTCATGGTGATTTTGGAGAGAAAACTTGGAGATGTGAGAGAGATTTTGTAAGCATATGTCTTTAAGAATTTTTGGTTATCTTTGCTTTTGGGAGAGAGACATTTTTGTGAGAATTTCAATAGTTGAGAGAGGGATTCTTTGCTGTGGAATTATTTCTTTCTTTCATGGAGATTTCTGAAAGTGGATAGGGTTTGAAGGATGCATCTCAAGTTTGGATTTGTCTTCTCTTTTGTTTCCTTCCTTCTTCGATTCAACCTTCGTAGGACATGAGGTATGGATTGAATATGTTAGTTACTTTATGTCTCTGATAGATTATGGATCTATTTATATATTATAATTATTTATTATATCTTTACTTTTAATTTCTATGGTTATTTTAAAGTTGATTTTTTGTTTGTAAGAATTGGCATGTGTTTTCCTAGGGTTTTTAGCAACCCATTTTTGGAGATCTATTATTATAATAATTTAAATTGCATCTAGGGTTTTACTAAATTGATTTTATGGAAGTAAAATTCACAGATCTCAAATGGGTATCTCTCTGATTTTATTTTTAGGGTCGAATTAATGCCTTATTTTTGACATTTTGGCAGACTATGCCTGTCCATTCTCGATTCTAAATTTTCTGTCAAATGTATTCGTATGCTACAGGCTGATATGATTATATAAAAGTCTAAATTTGATATAAAAGATTCTCCTAAGTCTTATCTTTCATTTCCAATTGGTTTGGAGAATTTTTATTATGTTTTGTGAAAATTACAACCGTTTTAGTGAAGACAGGTCTGAACCCTAACCAGAATTTTCTGTTTTAAACCAGAAGTCATAACTTTCTTTCCCACCGTTGGATCTTCCTAAAAATCAAATTGAGAGTCCATAATTATGTTAGCTAAATCTCCACTGAAGCGATTGTCTTTATTATTTGTTTTGTGGAAGATATGGATGACTGTTCTATGATGACTATTCTTTGCATTTAATCCTTGCTTGAAATAATTCAGTTTAAGAACATCATTAAGTTTTAAGATTTCGTATGGTCACCAGAGGCTATTAGAATGTTTTTTGGGTTTCCTGGCGGGGCGTTACAGAATCCATTTGACAAAACTATCTATGTAGTAAGGTACTACTAAGAAAAATCCTTCCAATGATTATAATGTTAATACATATTAATTTTATTATGACTTCATATTTTTAGTTTTACTAAACATAATTATTTCACTGTATGTCTACCTCTATGTTTGATGCTTATGGAAAAATAGTAAATGGAATAAAAAAAGTTTTAAAAACTACCTATGCCCTAGGTATTGAAGTTATCTTTCTATCAAAAAAAATAAAAATGAAATTGGACGAATACACGACAAGTTATAAGCTATGTAGTCAAGGTATGCCAAAATTATAGTTTAGTCAACTTCAAATGTTAATAAAATATGAAACAATCATGATAATTTCATCAAACCAATTGCATGCCCTCCGTATGGATGTTAAAAAACTAAATTCAAAAGAATCACATTGATATCTATTTTATAAAAAAAGTTATGCTCTATGAAAATAATGCAACTCTTTGAAAATGACGTTTTTAGCAACATACCAATTTTTGTGGGAGAAAGAAAAAACTATTCAAATAAATTCAAAAATAAAAATAAAAAATATATTTAGAATATAGACAAAAAAATCTTAAAGGACTCTAATTTACTTCATCTTCTGATTTCAAATGGTTTAACCACAATATGCATCCAAATCTGAATTTTTTTTCCAAAATGTAGAGCTCAGTGTCCATTCAGGCAAAAAAGTGTAACCCACTATTGTGGGTTTACCCTATTGGATCATTATAAGTCAATCGACCAATCAAAATCAAATCAAACCACAATCAATTTTCTTGATTATATTCAGATAGCATGAAAAATTCATCATCACAATCAACCATCTAAATCAAGATTGACAATCAAAATTCAATATGAAGTGACTCGAACTAACATCACATGACTTGCTATGGACAAGACTCAAATCCTAAACCAATCGACTCATTGACGACATCAAATAAATAGGAAAACTGACAGAAAGGTTCAAACATTTTTCCAAACATGGTGTACGTGCTATTCCATTGTTTAAATGTGCTGAAAATCAAATTTGCAGCTAAAATTATTAAAAGAGCAACAAAAACTATCAAAAGCGCCGAAATAAGTTGAAAGCGCTGCAAGAATTAGAACATGCTGCAGGATGCAACTATACGTGTTACTAAAATTATCAAATGTGCAATCAAAATTGAAAGTGGATCAGACAATGCTAAATGTGAAATCTTGACCTAGATTTAACATTTGGATGTGCAAAAAGATTGTTTGAAAGCACTACGGAAAACAGTAGATGCACACAAACAAAATTATACATATTGCTAAAATGTTTAAAAGTGCAATGGAATTTAAAAATGAAAAAATAGGGTTTTTGCAAGGAAAATCCAAAATTTTCAATCTAAAATGCATAAATCAGATGAAACGAGTTTATAGGGGTACATACTGGAGGTCCATAGCCAGGTGGACACTGATACCATCGACCTCACTCAAATCTATGCTCTCAAATTGGGATCAACATTGCAAAAGGCTAAGAGTGTCGAAGTGAAAAAGTAAAAGTCAAATGTGAAAATGAATAGTAAAAATGACCTTTTACCCCTTTATATAGCCCTTTTGAACCTAAAAAGGGGCACTTTTGACCACAAAATGACCCGAGACCCAAATAAAACACCCATTCAACCAAATCAGGGATATCTGTCATCACACCACTGCAAAATATTTATCGGAAATGAAAATGAAATTCACACTTATTTTAAAAATATTTCAACGCAAACAAAACATATTTCGCCAAAATCTAATTTCGTTTCATTTCCGAGGGGGCATACACTCTGATCATATCAGAGACATCATCAACTTAATAAAATTAGAGACATCATATTTTAATTGGAATTTTTTTGCTAACAATCAAGTGGGGCATCAAAACAATGAATTAGGCATCATATCAGGAATCCATCATCAAAATCGACCATCAAGGACTTCAATTGACTAGAACTTTATCAAATTGATCATTGATATCTGCATCTTTTGTCAATATCGAATCAAGAATCAACTAATTAGTGACTCTACATCAAAATAATGAGGACATTCTTTGAACTGATATGCTTCGCACATCGATTCAAAGAGAGGCATTTGTAATCAAGCCAAGATCCAATTTTAATTAAAAATGAAAAAGCCAATAAATCAATGTAAATCAAATAAATCAATTAATTGTGCAATTAATTTAATTAATTGTATAGTTCAATTTAAATCAAATTAACCCATTCAAGGGGAACATATGGCTAAAAAAATCAATTAAATTCAATTAATTAATTTGTATTTTCCCTCACACACTACATGGGGGCAAAATTCGTCAACCAATAGGAATCAAGGATCAAGCTCACATGGATCAAGCTCAAATTGAATTTTAATCACACATAAGGTGAGAGCATCTTGACCACTCATCTTGTCTCTTTGTCCCAAGCTTTGAGGACAGTCCATTTAAATTGTGTCCAAAGGTGGAAGCATGGACTTAACCTTAACCCAACCATGACCAACTCAACTCCACCCCCTACACTTGCCAAAATGTATAAAATCTAAGGCATAAATTAGGAGATGATCATCCACAAATATGAGAATTACATCAAACCTTTTGAATTTTTGAGCTAGAAAGGCATTTTAGGCTATCTTAAGCATTAGTTTAAATTGGAATTTGACTTAATTATCTTAATTTCATATCATATTCTCATTTTAAGGTTGTCACTAATGGAGACTTGTTGAGATCTTATCATTAGCATACTTAAATACAGATCCATATGGTGTTTATTAGTTTTATTTGCATTAAGTAGCTCACTAATTGTGGCATTTAGGCTATTTTATTCATTTATTTTCAAGCTAACTCTATGAAGGTACTTTTTATAGTACACAAGTGTCATGAACATCATGGATTAATTCCTTTTTCTAAAAGAATTTTGTAAAATTTTGGCTCTTTTTGGGGGATTTTGTCATACTAGAACCTTTTTAAAGAATGCATTTTATTCATATTTGACATTCTTGTTCCTGTATATTAAATTTTTTCACCAATACCATGATGGGATCCTATGGTTTTGATTGACTCCCATTGTCATCTCCCATGAATATATGCCTAGTAGGCCCATGATGTAGTCCTATGCATCTTTATTTTGTTAGTAATTGTGTTATTGTATTAATTTTTATTGTCCCTTTATCTATTTATTTTTCTTTTCTTTTCCTTAATATCCATTATAAATACAACTAATAGGGACTTGAAAAAATGGTGGCCTTTGAAAGTTCGGCCTTCCACATTGGCAATATAAAAATATCAATGAAACATTAAAGAGTTGCAAGACAATTAATTTTTTGAACATTTTATAACATAGTATATTTTCATAAATTTTATCTTTATATAATTCCATGCTTACTTAGGCTTCACTTTAGTGCTCGATTTCTATGCCCCCAAATCTAACTGATATTTCTCAACTCAAGGTATGATCTTACAAGCATAGTACCCTTATAGCTCCCTCACCTCTTTCCAACCCTCTACAACTAGATTAAGGTGCCTAGCACCCTAGTCATTTTGAAAAATGATGTTGGGCACTAGTTTGTAGCCATTTAAAGTACCCAATTTGAATATTTTAATGGTTTGAAAATGATGAGAGGGAAAGTAATATACACATCAATCGGATTTGAAAATTTTCAACACGTTTCATGAGTCTAACCTATTTAAACATTAAACTTAAAGGAATTCATATCTCATCAAGCAATCAAGAAAGAAATTCAATCATTTTTAAGGAAGAAAAGGAGGAGTTCTAGCATTGAAGAATTCAATGATTGAGGATGATATCCATGATAAAGTTCATGTGTTTTCTCCATCAGTGGATACATACATGATCCTCCTTCTTAGCATCATCAACTTTCATAACATCTTCAAGACAAGGAGAATCCATTGGAGAAGGTATATCATTATGATTTGACATTATTTAATTTATATTCAAGGTTTATTTTTAGACATTATTATTATAGGAAGATTGAATCCATGGGCACTAACTGAGGAAATTTTTTTTACAACATAAATATCATTTTTATTTGTCTCATGTGTGGGTTTTTATATCTAGGAGTAAGGTTTTGTGGATCCAAGATGTGTAAACTGGATCTTTGAAGAATTAGATCTTGAAAAAATGACTAGGAAACTATCAATTAGAAAAATAGTCCATCCTTAGTGAATTATTATAACATATTTTCTAAGAAAATTTAAAGGAAGGATTAGGTAAACATCTTGAGTCTAAATTGGTGTGTGATATTAGCATTAGAAATTGTTGGGATTGTGTTGCCTACCAAAATATTCCTGCTATTTTGAGGCCAATTTAAATGACATGTTCCTCTTTTATTTCTATTCTCAGATTTATATTTAAAACTGATATATTAGACCTATAACTTGTTGTTTATGTTGATTAGTGTGCAATTTCATACCTTTTCACCTAGTTTTTGTTGCATCATATCTTATCATATTGAATCAATAAAAAGAGGATATTTAAATCACATTCCTTCATTACCAACTCATACCTATCTCTGTTAGTTTAAAGCTAGGAAAATTTAATTAGTTTGTTAATAAAATGATTGATGAGACTAAGTTTGATCTCTAGTTAGCATGTCGAGGCTAGTGATCCCCATTTTCACCACATTTCACATAGAATAAGACATATTTGAATGGGGATAATAGATCAAAATGAATTTTTCAAGTTGGCAAGTGAATTATGATAAACATATGCTAGGTGAAAATAATATGTTATTTTTATCACGTGCACAAAAATTATCATTTGAGTGTTAAATCTTGAGCTTAAAATTTCTACAATGTATATTTGGGTTGTTTTAGCTCATAAATTCCTTATTAGGTCATTTGATATATATTTTTTCATTTCTCTTTTTTATTGGATGTTTGAAATAAATATCTTAATCACAACTTTTGTAAGTATTATTATGTTAATAGACTAAATTTAGATCTCTTATTGGTGATAATATTGTAAAGGATTAGATCCTACAAGTTTATTATAATAATGGGTTAGTAAATAATATGGAGGTTTTTTAGGTCTAGGTTTTCTTGCTAGAATAATTTTCCTCTATAAGCAATTGCGATATGATGTATTTCTTAAGTATATTTTCCTTGTAAATATATGATTAGTTTTATTTTTGTACATGCTTCCTCCAATATATTAATAGAGTAAGTATATTAGGAGCCTTTACTTCCTATCAAGGAGAAGAGTACATAATCTTAAAGAGCAATATTTCTAGAGAAAATTATACTTCCACAAAATTAAAGAAATAAAACTTTAGAAGAAGATTACAATTAATGGCTAAGTGTGAAATGAGTTACTTGTTCATAATGTCATTTGTAATTGAATTAAATGAAAACATTTTTTATATTGAACAAAAGTGTTTATACAAATATAAGAATTATATTACAAGTGCACACATCATAAGTTATTTTTATTAGATAAGTTAGCATTTTGAATATCCATGATCCCTTGTACAAAGAAAAAGACGAGAAGTTAATCCCAACAAAACACAAAATAACAACATAACAACAAAAAAATAACAAGACACAATAGCTTTAAAGAAAAAAGATAGCCTAAAATTAGGATGGTTTTAAAAAATGATCCAAATCACTTGTATTGATCACAATAGTAGGATCCTCCTCCCTAAATATAAGCTTCTTAGAACAAGGAAGAGAAATAAAGTCTATGACAAATACTTCTAGTGACTCCAAAGCATAATCCATCCTCAAGCACTCATGTTTTTGAACCTCACAAAAAGTTGGAATGGGCTCCTTAGAGTGGCATTTGATCCTTCTTTTTCTAAATAATTTCTTAGTTCTTATTTTTCAAGAAGAAATCATATGCATGATCCACTATATTGCAAGCTTGAAAAATAATGAACTGACGTAGCACAACACACTCTGTTAACAATAAAATTGATCACAAGACAAATTACACAGATTTGAGTACTTCAATATTGCTCATTCATCACTGATTGCCTCTACAATTCGCTGCAAACTCTTAAGTAACCAAAAAACTAGAAAAACAAGAAATCCAAAAATTACCATTTTTGGCAATTTTTTTCCATAGGTGTTTTTTGCCATTTTTGGTAATTTTCGAAACAACCCCTAAAAAGCTGAGATTTTCCCTAAACATGCCCTCAACTAAGTTAGAATGAATTGCCAACTAATATCCGAGATTTGATAACATAAACTCAAATTTATTACAAAATAGAACTTTTTAAAAACTAGAGAAAAAACACTAAAAGCTGATTTCGAACCCTGAGATGAAACTTTCAGCTCCTGAAAATGTGCTAAAATGGGCCCCAATTGATCTATGATCATTGGAAAAACAAATTCCACCACCTAAGGTGCGCACCTGAAAAATCTTAGCAAAAACTCAGACCTGAGTCAAAAGTTATGACCTCTGGAAGTTTCTGTATGAGATTATGACCTACAGAGGGCCGTGCATCTTGAACAGTCTTAAAAATCAACTTGTCGAACCCACTTCCCAAATTTAGAGGAGAACGTGAGAACCACAAGTGCACAAAATCAATCAAATAAATAAAACTTCATAAATAAAGTTATATTATCAATAGTACTATATTACCCAAGAGAATTGAAAAAAATCATAAAAATATTTTTGTTCCAAAAATTCAAGGGGAATTTAGGAATATAAACCCAAACATAAAACTAGAATATTTCCTTCCACAAGTCAAAACCATGAGATCAATTTTAAAGAATAAGACCATTCCAACCCATACTAGGGACCACCAAGAAGGATTCTACAAAAATCATTCTCATTAGGAAAAGGGAAAAAAAAGATTTAAAAAATATTCAACATAGAAAAAATTTGAACCTTTCATTTAAGTTTCCGAAATCAAAAGATCCATTTTCTAACATCATCAATATTGAGACGATTTCCATAGAATCTCCTATTGATCCAGCATCTCAACCAAGTACTGGATTCATCCATCCAAAAGAGAATCATTAAAATCTATTCATATATGCACTTCCTAAAAGCCCTAACCATCCATGTTAGGACTCACAAAAATAAAAGGAACAAAACTAGGCATAAAAAGATGCCCATCCTTCTTAACATGCTCCAATGAAGAAACAATATCCACACCATAATGCTTCAACTTTTATAGAACCTTTGAAAGCCTAAGGACAACATCATTAAGATAAAAAACATCATTAGACTTGTTAGAAAACTATAAAACTTTTGGATAAGAAGCATCAACCACCTCCAAAAAACTCACAATCTCCAGTGTAGAAGTGACGACCACCTTCTAAAGCCTATGGTCCACTATAAAAGGAGATAAAATACCATCCTTAACACTATTTATGTACAACCTCTGATCCATTAGAGTAGAAGAAGCCACCATAGAATTATGTTTCAATATGGAGGGAAAAAACCCTTTTGTTAGACCTAGAAAAGGAACACCAATACTCTTGGCATCATCGTCTCTAGAAAACTTAATTACCTTATACCCTATCAAGTTTTTTTTACCTCCATGTCCCCAACAAACATTTTTCTACTTTAAATGACTTCCAAAAGGATATCATGTTCATGTTCATCATCATCATCATCATCATATAGATAATCCATTGGATCCAAAAATCCAATAGGAGAAAAAATCCTAATAGAAGAAGACAAAGAACAATGTCCTTCAATTTCTTAGCAATAGTAAGAATTGACATCAATAAGAGAGTCATTATCTTTTATAGCAGCCATAGCACAAAACAAAAATTGCCAAAACAAGGGAATTGAGCATACCGTCTCCCACTTTGTTTGCCAACACTTGCATCTTCATTTTCTTCGACCTAACCATCTTCTTACATGACATAATTTGACCCCGTTGTCTTAGATGTGCTAGTTGTAGTGATAGAGTGATTAGTAGGGTAAGCTGATGTTGTATCTACTTTTTTTTCTATCACCTTCTCTGGTTTCCCTTTTGGCTTCCTCATTGTGCATACGCGTCGTATTATTTCTTAGGACTGTGTTAAATGATATTTATGTGATACTTCAAGTGAAAGGATGACCTTCATCATCTTGACTATATTTTTATTTAGTTTAGCTTAACATAATAAAATAGTAGATGCCATACATTTGATGTGTTGAATTAAATAAAAAAATTAATGATGATGGAGATTGCCTTTCTACAACTAAATTAAATCAAAATATTATTGATGAAAAAACCTATGCTTTTGCTCAAATTGCTGCTAAACTAAATCAAGTACTAAGTGATGTGGAATACTATCTTTTATAGAAAGTTGTATATGTATGCTATGTAAGATATGCAAAATATGTTTGGTTCTAATAATTTACCTTTTAACATACAAATCGATATTAATTTAAAATATATTTTGTTGCATCAATTGTACAATTATATATTTTGATTTTAATTTGTCAGCTCAATTATAATTTTATTGCAATTTAAACTTAATTTTCACCTAAATTTAAAATTTGTTAATATTTTAGGTTTAATAATTTCCAACCAATAAAATAGTTTATTGAAACTTTAAGCTTGACCACCTTTCCTTTTAAATTAATTTTTTTTAAATTAAAATTTTTCTATAAAAATCTTCTAAGTAGTTTATTTAATATTTTTTGTATTGGAAAAAATATTTAATTGATTTCAGTCTATTTTCCAATTTATTTATTTTTCATTTGAATAGATGAATGAATAATTTAAAAATAAAATTTGGGAATTTGTTATTTTATATTTAGTGTTCGAAAAAGCATTTAGTGTTGAGGAAAAAAACATTCCGAATTTTTAAAAAATCAAGAAAAAAAAAATTGTACCGTTGAATTTAAAAACATGTTACCGTTGCAGAGGCTCCATTTTTCAACAGTTTTATATGTGCATGACTATTTCCATGACTGTTTTTCAATGTGAATTGTTAATTGAAAAGGAGGAAGGGGAAAAGAATGTTTAACGCTGGAAATCTCATTGAACGCTGGAAATCTCATGGCTGTATTGGCTGGAAATCTCATGGCTGGAAATCTCAAGCCTGTAATAGATGAGATTGAACGCTGGAAATCTCATGGCTGTATTGATTCTTTAAGAATTGGTGATTGATTTGGGATGATTGAAATAGTATCATCTGTCTGCAAGAAAATATATGGGTGAGCAGCTGCAATGGATCATCATTACACTCAAATGTCTGCGGGGGTGCATTATTTGAACTTCAAATGAGGTTTAATGGGTGCATTATTTGCTGAAAGTTTTAATGTTATGGTTGATTGGAATTGCATATTGAGTGGGTGTCACGGAGAGAATGGTTAATTCTCAGAGGAGTTGCTGGTCATGGGTGGTGGTTGCATTGCTCTGTTTTAGTGTGGTTGCAATATTTGACCTTCAAAAGTGAGGTTTAATGGTGGATCCAGAGGTGGGGGGTTTCGTATCCATTTGGATTGCATTTGCTGAAAGTTTTAACATTCTGGTTGATTGTAAATGCAGGTTGAGTGCGTGTCATTTTAATGTGCGATGGTAGAATTGTTGTGGTTTAATGGGTTTGCATGTGAGTGTTATGGTTTGAATTATGGGGAAGCCCTGAAGAATTGCTCGTGCTCCAGAGGGCCCGATTGATGCCTAGCTGGAATATGGAAAACGAAGAATGGGAAATTGATATTGCAGGGACATTGAAATACTTATCAATGGGAGAAAAGCAATGTCGTAGTTATAAGTGCCCATAATATATTTATGAATTTACCGTACACACATATAAAAGGATACAATTGGATAATTTGCATTGGATATTACAAGGATCCCATGCGTGAACCAAGAGAATTAAAAGAAGGAAATGTCTGATCACTTAAGAAGATATGAAGGCAGGCAACCATTATAAGTATAGCTCCAAACCATTCCACAGGGAGGTTCTACCAAAATCAATTTCTTCACTTCCATTACCGAGTGATGACATTTTTAAAATTATTTCATCTTTACTCATGCTCAATTTATTTCCCATCTTGTTGACAAAAAAATCCGCGATTAAATTCTCCTCGTGGATTTGTGAGAATTAAACTCATTAAATTCTAAATTGAATTGCAGTCATGGAGGATGATGTGCATTTCGATCTGAATTGTAATGTCAAAAACACACAAAAGGAAGGCATGGAAAATCCCCCAAATCGTATGCCTATAAAAATTAGTCCTTTTTTCAACGTATTTGGGAAAAAAATTATACAAAAGATTAGCTCGAGTTTGGTGGAAAAGTTTCATTAAAGAATTTATTGGTGTGGTTTAACTAGTCTAATGAGATTTTTAAATTTTGAAATAATGTGATTGATGTGGGGTTTCATTATTAATGTTAGAGAGTAAACTATTTGATTATTTTGTTACATAGTGATTTTCAATGCATTGAATGGTTAGAATAAATAATTAGTAGTGTAGGTAAAATGGAAATTATATGCTGTGAATTGATTGAAAATATATATTTTCTATGTAATGAAAAAAGTTGACATTTGGAAACATATTTTAATTAAAGATTTTATTTAATATATACAAAATATTTCATTTTGTATAGTAATTGTAAGTAACAAATTGTTATATATCATTTAGAAGATGTCCATATTACTTCTAAATAGAGTTATTGTACTAATGAATACGTAAATGTATTCACTTTACAACTATAATTAATAAAAAAATATTTTACTTTTTTGGAGGGGTAGAAATACCTCTCCACAAACCCTTAAGGTTGGCCATGGATATTCTTCAAGAGGTCTTTCTTGTTCCTTTCTATGTTATTTAAAAAAAAAATTAATTAAATAATTTACAAATCAAATATGAATATTAATTAAACTAATTATTACTAATTAAACAATTGTGAATAAATCTTTTATATGATTATAAATAGATGTTGGACTGGGAGGGGGAGTGGAAATAGGAGGGGGAGTGGGAGAGAAAGGGGGAGGGGTGGGGTAGGAGTGCAAGTGTGAGGGGGTGGGGTAGGAGTGCGAGGGGGAGTGGAGGGGGAGTAGGAGTGGGAGTGGGAGTGGGAGGGGGAGGTGGAGGGGAAGAGGAAATGGGAGGTGGAGGTGGAGGTAGAGGGGTAGGGGAGTGGGGGGGAGTGAGAGTGGGAGTTGAAGAGGGAGTGGAGGAGGAATTGAAAGGGGAGTGGAGGTGGAGTGGGAAGAGGGATTGGGAGTGGGAGTGGGAGTTGAAGAGGGAGTGGAGGGGAGTGGTAGGAGGAATTGAAGGGGGAGGTGGAGTGTAGGTGGAATGAGCGCGGAGGGGGGAGGGGGATTGCGATTAGGAGGGGCGGAGAAGTGGGAGGTGGAGGGGGAGTGGAGGTGAAGTTGGAGTGGGAGTAGGAGGTGAAGGGGGAGTGAGAGTGGGAGGGGTGGGGTAGGAGTGCGAGTGTGAGTGCGAGCAGGTGGGGTAGGAGGTGGAGGGGGAGTGGAGGTGAAGGTGGAGTGAGAGTGGGAGGTGAAAGGGGAATGAGAGTGGGAGAGGAAGTGGGAGTGGGAGTTGAAGAGGGAGTGGAGGGGAAGTCATAGGGGGAATTGAAGGGGGAGTGGAGGGGGAGGTGGAGTGGAGGTGGAATGGGAGTGGAGGGGGGAGCGCGACTGTGAGTGGGAGGTGGAGGGGGAGTGGAGTGGGAGGTGAAGGGGGAGTGGGAGTGGGAGTGGGAGTGCGAGGGGGTGGGGTAGGATTGCAAGGGGGAGAGGAGTGGGAGTGGAGGGGGAGTGGTGGGAGTGAAGGGGAAGGGGAGGGAGTGGAGGGGGAGAGCTAATGGGAGGGGGCTGGAGGTGGAGGTGGAGGTGGAAGTAGAGGGGGAGGGAAGTGGGGGGGAGTGGGAGAGGAAGTGGGAGTGGGAGTTGAAGAGGGAGTGGAGGAGGAATTGAAAGCGAGTGGGAAGAGGGAGTGGGAGTGTGAGTTGATGGGGAGGGGGAGGGGGAGAGGGAGGGGGGAGGAGTGTGAGTGAGAGTGGGAGTGAGAGAGGAAGTGGGAGTGGGAGTTGAAGAGGGAGTGGAGGGGGAGTGGTAGGGGGAATTGAAGGGAGAGTGGAGTGGAGGTGGAATGGGTGTGGAGGGGGGAGGGGGACTATGAGTGGGAGAGGTGGCTCAGAAGTGGGAGGTGGACGGGGAGTGGAGGTGAAGGTGGAGTGGGAGCTATGAAGGGAGAGTGGGAGTTGGACGTGAAGGGGGAGTGGGTGTGGGAATGGAGGGGCAGGGGGAATTGAAGGGGGAATGGGAGGGGGAGGGGGAGTTGAAGGTGGAGTGAAGGGGAGGGGGAGGAGTGGGAGCTGGAGGGGGAGGGAGAGGGAGGGGGAGAGGAAGTGGGAGTGGGAGGATGGAGGAGTGCGAGTGGAAGTAGGAGGGGGAATTGAAGGGGGAGTGGGAGGGGGAGAGGGAGTTGAAGTTGGAGTGAAGTGGGGGGGAGTGGGAGTTGGAGGTGGAGGTGGAGGGGGAAAGAAAGTGGGAGTTGGAGGGGGTGGAGGTGGACGGGGAGTTGATGGTGGAGTGAAGTGGAGGGGGAGTGGAGTAGGAAGAAGGAGTGGGAGTGTAAATGGATGGGGATGGGGAGGGGGAGGGGGAATGCGAGTTTGAGTTGAAGCTAGAGTAAAGGGGAGGGTGACTATGAGTGGGAGGGGGGGGGAGAAGTGGGAGGTGGAGGGGGAGTGGAGGTGAAGGTGGAGTGAGAGTTGGAGTGGGAGTGGGAGTGGGAATGGGGGGGAGGGGGAGTTGAAGCTGGAGTGGGAGTTGTGAAGGGGGAGTGGGAGTGGGAAGTGAAGGGGGAGTGGGAGTGGGAGTGGCAGTGGGAATGGGGGGGAGGAGGAATTGAAGAGGGAAGGGGAGGGGGAGGGGGAGTGGGATCTAGAGGTGGAGGTGGAGGTGGAGGGGGAGAGGAAGTGGGAGTTGGAGGGGTTGGAGGTGGAGGGGAGGGGATTGGAGTCAGAAGGGGGAGGAGGGAGGAGTGTGAGTAGAAGTAGGATGGGGAATTGAAGTAGGACCTAGAGGTGGAGGGGGAGTTGATGGTGGAGTGAAGTGGAGGGGAAGTGGAGGTGAAAGTGGAGTGAGAGTGGGAATGGGGGGGAGGGGAAATTGAAGAGTGAATGGGAGGGGGAGGGGGAGTTGAAGGTGGAGTGGGAGCTGTGAAGGGGGAGTGGGAGTGGGAGGTGGAGGTGGAGGTGGAGGTGGAGGTGGAGGTGGAGTGGAGGTGGAATGGGTGTTGAGGGGGAACGGGGAGTGCAAGTGAAAGTTGGAGGTGGAGTGAAGTGGAGGGGGAGGAGAGGGAGTGGGAGGCGGAGTTAAAGGGGGAGTGGAGGGGGAGGACTGGGAGGTGGAGGGGGAGTGAAGGTGGAGTGGGCGTGGGAGGCACGAGGGGGAGGGAGGGGAGAGGTAGTGGGAGTTGGTGGGGTGGAGTGGAGTGGGAGGTGAGAGGAGTGTGAGTTGAAGTGGGAGGGGGAATTTAAGGGGGAGCTAGAGGTAAAGGGGGAGTTGAAGGTGGAGTGAAGTGGAGCGGCAGGAGTGGGAGGTGGAGGTGGAGGTGGAGAGGGAGGTGGAGCGGGACAAGAACAAGAAGTGGGAGTGGGAGGGGTGGAGGTGGAGGGGGGGAGTGGGAATAGGAGTGGGAGTGGGAGTGGGAGGGGGAGGGGGAGGGAGAGAGAAGAGTGGGCGTGCAGTGGGAGGCGGGAGGAGGAAGGAGTGTGAGTGGAAGTAGGAGGGGGAATTGAAGGGGGAGCTAGAGGCGGAGGGGGAGTTGAAGGTGGAGTGAAATGGAGGGGGAGGACTGGGAGCTAGAGTTTGAGGTGGAGGTGGAGGTGGAGGTGGAGGTGGAGAGGGAGAGGGAGAGGGAGAGGGAGTGGGAGGGTGTGGATGTGGAGGTGGAGGTGGAGGGGGGAGGAGTGGGAGTGGGGGTAGGAGTTGAAGGGAGAGTGGGAGTTGGAGGGGGAGTTGAAGGTGGAGTGGAGTGGAGGGGGAGGGAGAGGAGTGGGAATGGAGTGGGAGGCAGGAGGAGGGAGCAGTGTGAGTGGAAGTAGGAGGGGGAATTAAGGGGGATCTAGAGGTGGAGGGGGAGTTGAAGGTGGATTTAAGTGGAGGGGGAGGAGTGGGAGCTACTGGTGGAGGTGGTGGTGGAGGGGGAGAGAGAGAGGGAGAGGAAGTGGGAGTGGGAGGGAGTGGAGGTGGAGGTGAAGGTGGAGGGGGGAGTGGGAGTGGGAGTGGGAGTTGAAGGGGGAGTGCGAGTTGGAGTGGGAGTTGAAGCTGGAGTGGAGTGGGAGCTGGAGGGGAAGGGTGGAGGGGAGAGGTAGTGCGAATGGGAGGGGGTGGAGGTGGAGGGGGGGATTGGAGTGGGAGGTGGGAGGAGGGAGGAGTGTGAGTGGAAGTAGAAGGGGGAATTAAAGGGGGAGCTAGAGGTGGAGGGGGAGTTGAAGGTGGAGTGAAGTTGATGGGGAGGAGTGGAAGCTTGACATAGAGGTTTAGGTGGAGGGGGAGAGGGAGAGGGAGAGGGAGAGGGAGAGGGAGAGGGAGGGGGTGGGGGTGGAGGTGGAGGTGGAGGTGGGGAGTGGGAGTGGGAGTAGGAGTTGAAGGGGGAGGGGGAGTTGAAGGTGGAGTGGAGTGGAGGGGGAGGGAGAGGATTGGGCATGGACCAGGAGGTGGGAAGAGGGAGAAGTGAGTGGAAGTAGGAGAAGGGATTGAAGGGGGAGCTAGAGGTGGAGGATGAGTGGAGGGGGAGGATTGGGAGCTAGAGGTAGAGGTGAAGTTGAAGGGGAAGAGGAAGTCGGAGTGGGAGGGGGTGGAGGTGGAGGGGGGACCTGAAACCCCTTACAAGGAAGCTACTTAGGATTAGACATTAAACCCACCAAAAAGAGTCAGGGTTGAAAACCAGCCTACCAGCAGACCCGAACCCAACAACAAAACTAGCCAAAAACTAGTAAATAGAAACTAACACCTAGCAACAAAAACACAAAAAAACATAGGAAAAACAAAGTCAAGAAACTAGGAAAACTCCAGCAGAGTTTCGTTCATGTCTAATTTGTTATTCGACATCTTACTAATGGCTGCATTAAGATCCGAGAACTCTAGAATCCTCTAATGTATCTTCTTCATCTTGGAAAATTTGGTGCACTTTCCTGACCCAATCTGGTCCTTATCATCATCTTTGATATCATCAATCTTCACAGGAGACCCAACGTTCAACTCCTTGATGTTATTGATGCACTCAACCATAGTCCCCATAAATTTATTGCTATCCAGTAGAATCTTCTTGAGGGTATAATCCATTCTATCCACTTTATCCTACAACAAGACCATCTTCTTATCATCCCTGTTCTCCCCAGCTTTGTTCATCCATTCAAACCCAAAATCCATCCTCTCATGAATATTATCAACTTTAGCAAAAAGAGATCTGAGATTAAGACTCAGAGTCTTGATTTCATGAAAAAACTATTTAACTAGGTGGAAGGACTACATGGACATAGCTTTGGAAGTTTAAAAAACACCAAAAGAGGGATCAATTTTGTCCTCCAGATCTTCCTTGAGGAGCTTAAAATTTCTCTCCTTTATATCGACAGTCTTCAGACAAGGAATAGTTCTAGAGGAGGAGGGAATATCCTTGTCCACAATAGTCGCATCACATCTCACTTCTTTATCATTTTTGTCCATCAGAACCTTAGTGGAGGCTTCATTGTGTGGAGACATCAGGACATCATGGTACACATAATTGTCATAGTTGACTAGGATAGGGACTTTCATATGACTAGGGTCATTCTCATCATCCCTATAGGAAACATGATCTCAATATTTTTAACCCCTTCCACTTTTGTGTCACTACCAGTAGCAAATAGAGAATCCTTAATATCAGCCTTAGGTATTTTTTGAGAATTCCCTTTCGAATACAAGAATCCTCCAACACTTTCCCCCTTGAGCACAGCCTCCATGGAACTTTTCTTCTCAAATTTCAATCTAGAGGAAGAACCCTCCTTACCCTCATCCTCCCTACCTCTTTTAACCAAGCTCTTAGAAGACCCACCACCTAGAAACTGAGGAGGAGTCAAGCTGAGAGTAGCATTCTTCTTAACATGCTCAACAATAAGAAGAATAAGCCCTTCATGAAGAACCAGATTACTCTCTTTTCTTTTATGACAAGCAATACTATGACAGAGATAACTAAGCAAATAGAAGGGGAAGGAAACCCTAACCTTATGCCTAAAGTGATAGAGAAGAACAAAATTATAAGAATGGGCATGCTTATACCTCCTATCAAGGGTTATATACTCCATAATGGCCACCATCACATTAGACTAGATTTCATTGAAGCTCTCAACATCATAGTGCCCCCCAACATCCTTAATTAGATTTTTGGCTTCCTCTTCTTCCTTGGGGAAATGATGAATGGAATTGTAGGATACCTTCTTATTCCTGTAAAATTTCATCCCTTTCATGCTTAAACCTGAGACTTCCGTAATGGGATCCTTGATAATCTCGACCTCCATTCCTACAATATTAATAGTACCATCCTTCCAACTATCAATGAATCTTTTGGTGACCCCTTCGTCAAAGCCATGCAATCTCTCCATCTGAGGAATAAGCCCACATTTACACAGCTTATCCTATACCTCCTTCTCTTCCTTCCATTTCTTACAATTCTTGGGTTCACGATGATTCATCTCCCCACCCATACTAACAACAACATTTATAGACAATAAAGGATACACTATAAGAGTCTTGCAGAAGAAGAAAAAAATAACAACGAAAAAACCTATCACCACTCTAATGAACTCATGTCTTCTCCTCTTATTCTTGGGAGCTCATTTTAAAGTGCATTAGTTTTCATCCATCTTAGTTTGCACCATTTAATTACATTAATTACATTACATCATTTTAGTTCACATCAGTAGGTTATTAATTTCACTTACATTAAGTTCATTCTAAACATTGCATTTAATATCATCTCATTAGTACATTGCATTTTTTTTCATGCAGGTGCATTCATTAAAGTTTATTGCATTTAAACTTTGAATTATATTCAAAATATAAATTGTATCAGGTCATCCATTTAGGTCATCATTAATCATATATCATTAATCACATCCATATATCATTAAAGTCCATCCATATATCATTATATTAATCATTAAGTTTATTGAATCCATACATTAAATCATATAAGTACATTAAAGTTCATCCACTGTAGTTACATCTCATTAAATATCCATTGCATTACATTACATCATACAAATGCATCCATAAAATATCATCACATAGTATTAGCCACATAAATCATTAAATCATTAAATATTCATCATGAGACATCATTTTAAATATTAAACCATGTATTACATGCGTCCATCTATTCTATGTCATAAATAAGACATCCACATTCATATCAAAATGTAACATGTGCATTCATATCATAAACTACATCTGAAAAGCATAAAAACATAACATATAGCGATAACTCATATAGATTTCATATCATAAAGAACCTAAAAAAGGAATTCCAACACATAATGATATCACATAAAGTAAATGTATCAAAGCAAATAATGTCCATGGTATCATCAATGTCCATCATCAATATATAAAATCAGAGTCCTAACAAAATGAAAGTATCAATCATAAATAACATCATTAGATAAAGAGTATAAGTACAAATGTATCAATACAAAGAATCATAATGTACATCAAAAAATAGCTCATCATATATACATCAACTGCCTGAAGCACCTGCACCATCAATACCAAGACCTATATCAGCACCTCGACTAGAGCTCGCCTATAGCCCATGCTGACTCATAGCAGCCATAAATGTCTGCATCATGGTACTAAGCTATTTAACCTATTGTTCGATCTCAAACACCTCGGACTATAAATATTGTACATCGAAGGCCAATGCTGGTGCATGAGTAGAAGCTTGAGGAGGGGCCTTTGGAGGAGGACCCTGTGATGGAAGCGCCATGGAAGAAGATAGAAGAACATAAGAAGATGGAAGAGATGAAGAAGATGGAAGATGGCCCTATGGAGGAGGAGGTGTCAGGTGTACCTGTGCCTGATCTACCAAAATTTGGGTGACCTGTGCCTCTATATCCCAACCTAGGTGGGGAAGCTACAACATATCATCATGTGTTGTCTAGTAGTCTATCTGAGTATCCCAGATAAGTATATCTCTACCTATAGTCAAGAGTATAAAGCTAATCCCTGTGGCATCCCTTATGGCCTTCCAAACTGTCATAAAATGTAATAAAAACAAAATATCTTAATGATCAAGGGCATCCACCCTATCATCCATCATGGCATGCACATATAAGGAAGCTCAGACGCATCCTCAAGGAATGTCTCACATCCCAAATATGGTCTCTAGACCACCTGATCTATATAGTCAACTATGTGACTCGAGTAATCCAACTTGCCTAGGTGGGCCTAGATAACCATCCCCTCATAGATAAAAGAAAAAGGCCATCTAGGATCTCGATGTCAAACTGCAATAGGCTGAATCATAGAAATATGCTCCCATGTCCACAACTATAGTAATACCACCTCGACAGGAAAAAGTAGCACCGTGCTGATACACCACATCATTGAACTTGTGATATATTTGGTCTAGCATGCACAAGGGCCAATAAAACATTTGAGGATGGGTTATCATATCCTCGAGTATCCTACCCCGTCTAATTGCAAATACATGCCCATGTCTATTTGGAAAGAAGAACCCACCAACTAAAACTAATAGTACTGTTGGAAGTACTTGGAAGAAAGGAAACTGTGCCCATAACATGCTCTCATCTCCAATAGTGGGGTCACCAAAGGTACATCTACAGACTGTGCCATTGGAGACATGATCATAGTAAACTATCTCCCTATGGATGGGGATACTCATCAACTGATACATGTCATCGGGGTAATAGTCATCTCCCCCATTATTAGGTGGAATGTGTTATGGTCAAAGTGGCAACGCTCTTCCATAGCTGTGAGAAGCCCCTGATTCATGCGGAATTGGGAGAGATAACACAAGAAAGATAATCCATATTGACCAATCAGTCGGTGCTCCTGCGCACTCAAATCATCAATCACGTCGAAGGGTAATGGAAACAAACCTCAGACATCTAGCTTCCAAAGCTGAGCCTGTAGAAGAAAGTTTAAACATATCAAAAATCAAAATCATTAACTATTAGATTGTCATAAGTCAATCGACCAATCAAAATCAAATCAGTTTTCCTGATTTTATTCAGTGAGGATGGAAAATTCATCATCACAATCGACCATCTAAATCAAGATTGACAATCAAAATTCAATATCAAGTGACTCAACTAACATCACATGACCTGCTATGGACATGACTCAACACCTAAACCAATCGACTCATTAACAACATCAAATGTATAGGAAAACTGACAGAAAGGTTAAAAAAATTTGCCAAACAAGGTGTACGGGATATTCCATTGTTTAGAGGTGCTGAAAATCAAATGCACAGCTAAAATTATTAAAAGTACAACATAAACTATCAAAAGCACAAAAGTGTTGTAGGAATTAAAATGTGCTACAAGATTCCCTTGTACACATTACTAAAATGATCGAATGTGCAATCAAAATTGAAAGCGCATCAGATAGTGCTAAATGTGAAATCTTGACCTAGATTTAATGTTTGGACGCACAACAAGATTGTTTGAAAGTGCTGCGCAAAACTGTGGATGCATGCAAACAAAAATTGTACCCACTACTAAAATGCTTAAAAGTGCAACAAAATTTTAAAAATTAAAAAAATAGGGTTTTTGTAAGAAAAGTCCAAACTTTTCAAATTAAAATACAGAAAATGGATGAAGCGAGTTTGTAGGGGTACATACTGGAGGTCCATAGCCAGGTGGGTGCTGATACCATTGACCTCACTCGAATCTATGCTCTCGAATTGGGATCACTATCACAAAAGGCTCATAGGGTCAGAGTGAAAAAGTAAAAGTAAAAGGTGAAAATGAATAGTGAAAATAACATTTTACCCCTTTATATAGCCCTTTTTTGAATCCAAAAAGGGGAATTTTTGACCAAAAAATGACTCGGGACCCAAATTAAACACGCATTCGTCCAAATTAGGGGCATTAGTCATCACAACACTACAAAATCATTAACGGAAATGAAAATGAAATTCACACTTAATTTAAAAATATTTCAACGCAAACGATCATAAATGAAACATATTTCTCCAAAATCAAATTTCATTTCATTTTCGAGGGGGCATAAACTCAGACCATAATAGGGACATCATCGACTTAATAAAATCAAAGACATGATCTTTTAATGGGAAATTTTTCACTAACAATCAAATGGGGCATCAAAACAATGAATCAGACATCATATCAGTAATCCATCATTGAAATCAACCAGCAAGGACTTCAATCGACCAGAACTTCATCAAATTCATCATCGATATCTACATCTTTTGTCAACATCAAATCAAGCATCAACTACTCAGTGAGTCTACATGAAACTAATGAGGATATTCTTTGAACCGATATGCTTCACACATTGATTCAAAGAGGGGCATTTGTAATCACCTAAAAATGGTCAGGAATAAATCATGTGGGCAACTAAGGCAAAATCAAAGCAATAAATTGAAATCAAGCTAAAATCAAATCATAATTGTAATCAAGCCAAGATCAAATTTTAATTGAAAATAAAAAAGCTAATAAATTAATTTAAATCAAATAAATCAAGATAAATCAATTAATTGTATAGTTCAATTTAAATCAAATTAACGCATCCAAGGGATATATTTGGATAAATAATCAATTAAATTCAATTAATTAATTCCTATTTTCCCTCACCCACCACATGGGAGGATGATGAAGGGTGCTCCCCTTAATACCACAAAGACATAATAGAAATAGAGAAACAACAACAATATGCAAGAATAGAAAATTGGCTTCTTATTATCTCCACAAATGTAGAATTACAAACTTTTAGAATTACAATATGCAAAGCCACATGGGCATTCCCTTACAATATTCTATAGGACAAAGCCTCAAATCAATATATAGGCATTTTCCACTTCTTGAGAAGGTTCCAAAAATTTATCCCTTAGGGCCGACCAAACTTAGAATTATTTTATTTTTCAATTTATTACATCAAAGTCAGCTCAAAATAACTTTTGAAACCTAAAAAGAAATTTTGAAGGAAAATCATTTTTTGCCATTTCAGGTGACCCAACTTCCGAAGACCATAAGTCATCACCCATTGACCCGATTGACTATTATAACCCCATTTCAAAAAGGGGGCGAGGAGCTCTACAAAATTTGAATCAATCATGCTTCATTCAACCCAAAATTTGACCTCATCCGTGGCCTCTAAAGCCTTCAAAACTGAGTTCAAAGTTTCTGTACCATGTTGCCAATCCTGAAAATCTTCAATATCTACAAAGCTAGACTTGATCTATCAATGAAACTTTACTGGTAGGATGATATGACCAAAATGAACCTTCAAGGAAGAAATCAAAACATTCTGAGATTGGATGACCAACTTACTAAAAATACCAAGTTTCCATAACTAGCAACTCTACACAAGATAGCCCTTATTGAATACAAAAATATAAATATTTTTAGGTGATGCAAGATTGCTCTTACACCCTGGATGCTCCTGCATCAGACACCTGGGGTAATTTGAGAAGTGACCCCGTCACGTCTCAGGTGTGTAGAGGAAAACCAAGATGGTTAACCTCCTCCTTTGTCAGCCATGATGAATCTTCAATAGGTCATCCTTTCCACTTGACCAGATATTCTTCACATGTCTTGTTCCTTGTGCTTCTGCCAACATGACTATCCAGTATGTCTTCAATCTCCTTGATATCTGAACTGGTTGCTGGAATAATCCACTGTGTTGTTGTAACTTCATCTGTAACACCTCCTTCATGATACTCTATCACATCTGAAACATTAAATATTGGTAAAATATTCAGCTCAGTAGGCAACTCGACCTCATATGCATTTCCTGAATCATGCTTCTTTAGTATCTTACATGGCCCAAACTTCTTCATTTTTAGCTTGTTATATGTACCGACTGGAAATCACTCCTTCCACAAATGAACCATGACTTCATCTCCAACCTGAAATTCCTTATGCCTCCTTTTCTCATCTTCCATAGCCTTATAATGTGCATTCATCTTGGTAATGTGCTTCCTCACCTTCTCATGGATGTTATTCAAATGTTCTGCAAAATCCTCAACTTCAACACTACTTATTTCTCCTTTATCTATCTTTCTCAATTTAGATGCATTTTTGGGACTACTTCCATATACAATCTGGAATGGTGATTTACCAGTGCTCTTATTGACAGAATTATTCTATGCAAATTTTTCCTATGGTAAAATCAAATCCCATCCCGTTGGCTTATCTCCAACCAAACATCTCAGCAAATTCCCCAAAATCCTATTCACCACCTTTGTCTATCCATCAGTCTATGGATGATGTGATGAACTGAACTTCAATTCTGTCTTCAACTTCTTCCACAATGTACGCCAGAAGTTTCCAACAAACTTAGTGTCCTGATCCGAAACTATGGTCTTTGGCAAACCATGTAGTCTCACTACTTCTCTGAAAAACAATTCTGCTACATGAACATCATCATTAGTCTTCTTGCAGGGAGTAAAATGTGTCATCTCCAAAAATCTACCAACTACCAAAAAAATTGAATCATGTCCCCACTGTGTCCTTGGTAATCCAAGAACAAAGTCCATACTAATATCCTCCCAAGTCTTCTCTGGTACAGGTAATGGCTGATACAATCCTGTATTCTACTTCACTCATTTTGCCATTTGACATACTTTGCAACTCTGTACAAACTTCTTGACATCTTGCTACAACTGTGGTGAATAATAATTCTCACTAACCAAAGCAAGGGTTTTATCTCGACCAAAATGTCCAGCCAATCCTCCGCTATGCTTCTCCTTCATGAGATTCTCCCTCATAGAACTTCTTGGAATGCACAACTGAATCCCTTTGAATAGCATATCATCCTAAATGATGAAATCCAGCCACTTCATTCTGTCTAGAGTAACAGGTTCTTTACAAGCTTTCCGAGCTTCACCAAAATTAGGATCCTCTGGATACAAATTCTTGAGTTCCTTGAACCCAACCACCTCAATCTACGTCTCTGTCAGCAATAGTTTCCTTCTGCTAAGCACATCTACAACCCTGTTAGACTTTCCACTTTTGTGTTTCAAAATAAATGTATAACTCTGCAAAAACTCAACCCATTTCAAATTCCTTTGATTCAACTTTCCTTGACTATTCAAATATTGCAAAGCTTGATGATCAGTATACAAAACAAACTCCTTAGGAAGCCGATAGTGTCTCCACTTCTTCAATGCCTCAACTATAGCATAAAATTCCTGATCATAAATAGAATATTTCCTCTTGGCATCATTTAACTTCTCACTGAAATAAGCAATAGGTTTACCTTCTTCGCTCATAACAGCTCCTATTGCAGTACCACTAGCATCACAGTCTACTTGAAATACCTTATTAAAATTTGGAAGTGCTAAAACAGGTTGTTTTGTAACTTTCTGTTTCACCAGTTTAAATCTTTTATCTACCCCATTAGTCCACTTGAACTCTTTTCCATCCCCTCTCATTGTTTCAGTCAAGTGTCCACAAATACTACTAAATTTTTTGATAAACTTTCTATAAAAACTAGCCAAACCATGAAAAGATCTTACCTCAGTAGCACTCCTTGGAGTAGGCCATTCAAGGATAGCCTATACTTTCTTTGGGTCCATTTTTAGACCTTCTGCTGAAACTACAAATCCCAAATACATGAACTCCTTCACAAAACTACACTTCTTCAAATTAATCAACAATTTCTCATCTCTCGGCTTCTCAAACACCATATGAATATGCATCATATGTTCCTCCTATGTCTTGCTAAAGATCAAAATATCATCTAGGTAAACAATGACAAACTTACCCATAAACTCTTTCAGAACCTCATTCATGAGCCGCATGAAAGTGCTCGGTGCATTGGTTAGCTTTTGGAACTAAAGAAAAACACACATGCTCATGCCTCATACCATCTAGGAATTTTATTCCATCAACAAATGTTATTCTTGCATTACCACATACCTTTTCTTCGGTCTCCTTCAATGGCTTGAGCCTATGTCGCACTCCATCCTTTGTCAAGGAATAGGTATTCACACAACCATGATGTACAGCACATCTGTCAAACTGCCATGGTCTACCCAATAACATATGACATGCATCCATAGATATGATATCACATAGTACCTCATCTTGGTACCCATCGATCTTGAACTTTACCAGGCACTGTTCACTGACCATGACCTTGTGGTCATTGTGCACCCAGACAATCTGATATGGATGTGGGTGTTTCTGTCTTTTGAGCTTCAACTTTGTCACCATCTCTTCTGACACCAAATTCTTAGTGCTTCCACTATCAATAATCACATCACAACATTTACCCTCACACTTGCATCTAGTGCAAAATAGGCTCCTCCTTTGTTCAGGTTCATTCTCACCACTCTGCAAGACTCTTCTGTTAATCAGTGTTTCTCCTCTTTCAGCATCTTCAGAATTTGATGATCTGGCATCTTCATCTACATGTGCAACTCTAACCTAGCCTTCATTCCTCCTATCCATCCTTCCTTGGCATTGAGGACATTCAAATGCCCTATGACCTTCTTCTCTACAGTGAAAACATGTTCCACATAATCCTCCTCTTCCTGAACCTTGTCCTCTTCCTCTTCCTCTCTGATCTCTATTATTTTGATCTTGGAAATGATTGGAATTATTTCCTCTCTGATTTTAACTGCTACTAGCCTCATCCTTCTTTTTCAGATCTTCATTTTGGCCTCCATATGACCATCCACCAGATCATCCACCGTGACCTCTTCCATTTTGTCTGCTCTCAAACTTTTTGCTCAACTTTTCCTCTACTTTTAAGGAAAATTGGTATGCCTCTTCAATACTGTTCATTTGAACTAGATTCAACTCCTCTTGAATGCTTGGCCTCAACCCATTAAGGTAACAAGCAACTTTCTCCTTACAAGTTTCCACATGGCCTGTTCTAATGAGGATTCAATAGAACTCCTCTGTATACTCCTGAACAGATCATCCCACTTGCTTCAAACTCTTCATTTTCTTCAGTAGGTCAAGCTCATAATCAACAGGGATGAACTGTCGCTTCAATTTATCCACCATCTGATCCCATCTTTTGATTTTATCTTTCCCTCTTCTATTTCACTCCAATTGAATCTCTTGCCACCAAATCTTCGCATGACCTTTCAGTCTAGCCTTCACGAATTTGACCCTATCAGGATCCTCAATATCTTCATACTCAAAATATTCTTCACATTCATTGATCCAATCAATCAATTCTTCTGGGTTAAGATTTCAAAAAAATGTCAGAACCTCGATCTTAGGTCTTTTCCCGATCTTGGAAATGGCTTGCAAAAGCCTTTCTTCTTCTTGATTCAAAATTTCACCTTCTTCTTCTTGATCATCATTTCCTTCTTCGGCTTCATCCTCACTTTCATCTCTAACATTAAGATTCATTCCTCTGCGAATCTCTTCTTCCAATGCTTGCACTTGTCTCTAGAGCACTCTAACCTCAAGTGTTACAACACCAACTCTTCCACCATGTTCCCTTCGTTGAGGCATTTTTGTGATAACTGCTGAAACCCTAACCACAGTCCTAGTGCAAACTGCCTCATAGTCGACGATCTGTTTACACACTCAACAACTCCTGCTCTGATACCACTTGATGAAGGGTGCTCCCCTTAATACCACAAACACATAACAGAAACAGAGAAACAACAACAATATGCAAGAACAAAAAATTGGCTTCTTATTATCTCCACAAATGTGGAATTACAAACTTTCAGAATTACAATATGCAAAGCCACATGGGCATTCCCTTACAATATTATGTAGGACAAAGCCTCAAATCAATACCCAAATCTACTACCCGGAACTGCCCTACACAACACTATGGGCCTTCTTTATATAGGCATTTTCCACCGCCCAAACTTAGAATTATTTTATTTTTCAATTTATTACATCAAATTCGGCTCAAAATAACTTTTGAAACCCGAACAAAATTTTTGAAGCAAAATCATTTTTCGCCATTTCAGGTGATCCAACTTTCGAAGACCATAAGTCATCACTCGTTGACTTGATTGACTATTATAACCCCATTTCAGAAAGGGCACGAGGAGCTCTACAACACTTGATTCAAAAAAGGTTCATTTGGCCCAAAAGTTGACCTCATCCAGGGCCTCTAAAGCCTTCAAAATTGAGTTCAAAGTTTCTGTACCATGTTGCCAATACCGAAAATCTTCAATATCTACTAAGCTAGACTTGATCTGTCATTGAAACTTTACTGGTAGGCTGATATGACCAAAATGGACCTCCATGGAAGAAATCAAAATATTTCAAGATTGGATGACCAACTTACTAAAAATAGCAAGTTTCCATAAATAGCAGCTCTGCACAAGATAGCCCTTATTGAATACAAAAATAGAAATATTTTTGGGTGATGCAAGATTTCTCTCACACCCTGGATGCTCCTGCATCAGAGGAAAATGCATCAACTAATAGGAATCAAGGATCAAGCTCAAATTGAATCTTAATCACACATAAGGTGAGAGCATCTTGACCACTCATCTTGTCTCTTTGTTCCAAGCTTTGAGGGAAATCTATTTAAATTGTCTCCAAAGGTGGAACCATGGACTTAACCTTAATCCAACCATGATCAACTCAACTCCACCTCCTATACTTGCCAAAATCTATAAAAGATAAGGCATAAATCAGGAGATGATCATCCACAAATCTGAGAATTGCATCAAACAACTTGAATTTTTGAGCTAGAAAGGCATTTTAGGCTATTTTAAGCATTAGTTTCAATTGCAATTTGACTTAATTGACTTAATATCATATCATATTCTCATTTTAAGACTGTCACTAATGGAGGCCTACTGAGAGCTTATCATTAGCATACTTAAATAGAGATCCATAGGGTGTTTATTAGTTTTATTTTCATTAAGTAGCTCACTAATTGTGGTATTCAGGCTATTTTATTCATTTATTTTCAAGCTAACTCTTTGAAGGTACTTTTTATAGTACACATGCATCATGAACATCATGGATTAATTCCTTTTTCTAAAAGAATTTTGTAAAATGTTGGGTCTTTTTGGGGGATTTTGTCACACTAGAACCTTTTTAAAGAATGCATTTTATGCATATTCGACATTCTTGTTCCTATATATTAAATTTTTTCACCAATACCATGATGGGATCCTATGTTTTTTTATTGACTCCCATTGTCATCTCCCATGAACATATGCCTAGTAGGCCCATGATGTAGTCCTATGCCTCTTTTTCTTGTTAGTAATTGTGTTATTTTATTATTTTTTATCATCCCTTTATTTATTTATTTTTCTTTTCTTTTCCTCAATATCCATTATATATACAATTAATAGGGACTTGATAAAATGGTGGATTTGAAAGTTGGGCCTTCCACATTAAAAATATAAAAATATCAATGAAACATTAAAGATTTGCAAGACAATTAATTTTTTGAACATTTTATAACATAGTGTAGTTTCATAAATTGTATCTTCATATAATTCCATGCTCACTTAGGCTTCACTTTAGTGCTCGATTTCCATGCCCCCAAATCTAACTGATATCTCTCAAATCAAGGCATGATTTTACAAGCATAGTACCCTTATGGATCCCTCACCTCTTTTACACCTCTAAGACTAGATTAAGGTGCCTAGCACCCTAGTCATAGTGAAAAATGGTTTTGGGCACTTGTTTGTAGCCAAAAAGTACTTGATTTGAATATTTCAATGGTTTGAAAATGACGAGAGGGAAAATACTATACACATCAATCTAATTTGAAAATTTTCAACACGTTTCATGAGTCTCACCTATTTAAACATCAAACTTAAAGGAATTCATATCTCATCAAGCAATCAAGCAAGAAATTCAATCATTTTTAAGGAAGAAAATGAGGAGTTCTAGCATTGAAGAGTTCAATGATTGAAGATGATATCCATGATCAAGTTCATGTGTTTTCTCCATTAGTGGATACATATATGATCCTTCTTCTTAGCATCATCAACTTTCATAACATCTTCAAGACAAGGAGAATCTATTGGAGAAGGTATATCATTGTGATTTTACATTATTTAATTTATTTTCAAGGTTTATTTTTAGACATTATTGTCATAGGAAGTTTGAATCCATGGGCATTAACTAAGGAAAGAACTTTTACAGCACAAATAGAATATTTATTTGTCTTGTGTGTGGGTTTTTATATCTAGGAGTAAGGTTTTGTGGATCCAAGATGTGTAAACTCGATCTTTTAAGAATTAGATCTTGAAAAAATGACTAGGAAACTATCAATTAGAAAAATAGTCCATCCTTAGTGAATTATTATAACATATTTCCTAAGAAAATTTAAAGGAAGGATTAGATAAACATCTTGAGTCCAAATCGGTGTTTGATATTAGTATTAGAAATTGTTGGGATTGTCTTGCCTACCAAAATATTCCTACTATTTTGAGGCCAATTTAAATGAAACGTTCCTCTTTGATTTCTCTTCTCAGATTTATATTAAAAAATGATATATAAGACTAATAACTTATTGATTATGTTGATTAGTGTGCAATTTCATACCTTTTCACCTAATTTTTGTTGCATCTTATCTTATCATATTGAATCAATAAAAAGAGGACATTTAAATCACATTCATTCATTACCAACTCATACCTATCTCTATTAGTTTAAAGCTAGGAAAATTTAATTACTTTTTTAACGAAATGATTGATGAGAGTAAGTTTGACCTCTAGTTAGCATGTTGAGGCTAGTGATCCCCATTTTTACCACATTTCACATGGAATAAGACATATTTTAATGGGGATACTAGATCAAAATGAATTTTCCAAGTTGGCAGGTGAATTACGATAAGCATATGATAGGTGAAAATAATATGATACTTTTATCACGTGGACAAAAATTATGATTTGAGTGTCAAATCTTGAGCTTAAAATTTCTACATTGTATATTTGGGTTGTTTTAACTCATAAATTCCTTATTAGATCATTTCATATTTTTTTTACTTATTTCTCCTATTTATTGGATGTTTGAAATGAAGATCTTAATCAAGACTTTTGTAAGTATTATTATGCCAATAGAATAAATTTGGATCTCTTATCAGTGAGACTCTTGTAAAGGATTAGATCCTACAAGTCTATTGCAATAATTGGTTAGTAAATAATATAGAGTTTTTTTAGGTCTAGGTTTTCTCGCCAGAATGATTTTCCTCTATAAGTAATTGAGATATGATATATTTCTTTAGTATTTTTTCCTTGTAAATATATGATTAGTTTAATTTTTGCACATGCTTCCTCCAATATATTAATAGAGGAAGTATATTACGAGCCTTCACTTCCTATCAAGGAGAAGAGTACATGATCTTAAAGGCCAAGATTTCTAGAGAAAATTATAATTTCACAAAAATAAAGAAATAAAACTTTAGAAGAAGATTACAATTAATGGCAAAGTGTTTAATGAATTACTTGTTCATAATGTCATTTGTAATTGAATTCAATGAAAATATTTTTTTATATTGAATAAAAGTGGTTATATGTAAATATAAGAATCATATTACAAGTGCACCCATCATAAGTTGTTTTTATTAGACAAGTTGGCATTATGAATATCCATCATCCCTTGTACAAAGGAAAAGATGAGAAGTTAATCCCAACAAAATACAAAATAACAACATAACAACAAAAAACTAGCAAGACACAATAGCTTTAAAGAAAAAAGATAGCCTAAAATTAGGATGGTTTTAAAAAAATGATCCAAATCACTTTTATTGATCATAGTAGTAGGATCCTCCTCCCTAAATATAAGCTTCTTAGAACAAGGAAGAGAAATAAAGTCTATGACACATACTTCTAGTGACTCCAAAGCATAATCCATCCTCAAGCACTCAAGTTTTTGAACCTCACAAAAGGTTGTAATGGGCTCCTTAGAGTGACATTTGATCCTTATTTTTCTAAATAATTTTATTAGTTCTTACTTTTCAAGAAGAACTCATACGCATGATCCACTATATTGCAAGCTTGAAAAATAATGAAGAGTCTTAAAATTCAACTTGTCATACCCATTTCCCAAATTTAGAGGAAAAGGTGAGAACCACAAGTGAACAAAATCAATTAAATAAAAAAAATTCATAAATAAAGTTATATTATCAATAGTACTATATTGCCAAAGAGAATTGAAAAAAGTCATAAATATCTTTTCATTCCAAAAATTCAAGGGAAATTTAGGAATATAAACCCAAAAGTAAAACTAGAATCTTTCCTTCCACAAGTGAAAACCATGAGATCAATTTTAAAGAATAAGACCATTGAAACCCATACTAGGGACCACCAAGAAGGATTCTACAACAATCCTTCTCATTAGGAAAAGAAAAAAAAAAAGATTTAAAAAATATTCATCATAGAAAAAATTTGAACCTTTCATTTAAGTTTCCAAAATCAAAAAATCCATTTTCTAACATCATCAATATTGAGACGATTTCCATAGAATCTCCTATTGATTGAGCACCTCAACCAAGTACTGGATTCATCCATCCAAAAGAGAATCATTAAAATTTATTCATATCTGATTTTTCTCAAAGCCCTAACCATCCATGTTAGAACTCACAAAATAAAAGGAACAAAAATAGGCATAACAAGATGTTCGTCCTTCTTAACATGCTCCAATGAAGAAACAATATACACACCATAATGCTTCAACTTTTACAAAACCTTTGAAAGCCTAAGGACAACTTCATTAAGATTAAAAATATCATTAGACTTGTAAGAAAACTATAAAATCTTTGGATAAGAAGCATCAACCACCTCCAAAACCCTCACAATCTCCCATGAAGAAGTGACAACCACCTTCTAAACCCTATGGTCTACTATAAAAGGAGAGAAAACACCATCCTTAAAATTATTAATGTACAACGTTTGATCCATTAGAGTGGAAGAAGGTACCATAGAATTATGTTTCAATATGGAGGGAAAAAACCTTTTTGTTAGACGTAGAAAAGGAACACCAACACCCTTGGCCTCATCGTCTCTAGAAAACTTGTTTACCTTATACCCTATCAAGTTTTTTATATCTCCATGTCCCCAACAAACATTTTTCTACTTTAAATGACTTCCAAAAGGATATCATGTTCACCATCATCATCATCATCATATAGATAATCCATTGGATCCACAAATCCATTTTTATTGAAAGGAGAAAAAATCCTAATAGAAGAAGACAAAGAACAATGTCCTTCCATTTTTTGGCAATAGTAAAAATTGACATCAATAAGAGAGTCATTAGCTTTTATAGCAGCCATAGCACCAACAAAAAGTGCCAAAACAAGGGAATTGAGCATACTATCTCCCACTTTGTTTGCCCCAATGCTTGCATCTTCATTTTCTTCGACCTCACCATCTTCTTACATGACTTAATTTGACCCTATTGTCTTAGATGTGATAGTTGTAGTGATAGAGCGAGTAGTAGGGTAAATTGATAGTTGTATCTACATTTTTTTCTATCACCTTCTTTGCTTTCCCTTTTTGCTTCCTCATTGTGCATACATGTCGTATTGTTTCTTAGGACTGTGTTAACTAATATTTATGTGATACTTCAAGTGAAAGGATGACCTTCATCATCTTGACTAGATTTTTATTTAGTTTAGCTTACAATAATCAAATAGTAGATGCCATACATTTGATGTGTTGAATTAAATAAAAAAATTAATGATGATGGAGACTCCCATTCTACAACTAAATTAAATCAAAATATTATTGATGAAAAAACCTATGCTTTTGCTCAAATTGCTGCTAAACTAAATCAAGTCCTAAGTGATGTGGAATACTATCTTTTATACAAAGTTTTATATGTATGCTATGTAAGATATGCAAAAATATTTTTGGTTTTAATAATTTACCATTTAACATACAAATCAATATTAATTTAAAATATATTTTGTTGCATCAATTGTACAATTATATATTTTGATTTTAATTTGTTAGCTCAATTATAATTTTATTGAAATTCAAACTTAATTTTCACCTAAATTTAAAATTTGTTAATATTTTAGGTTTAATAATTTCCAACCAATAAAATAGTTTATTGAAACTTTAAGCGGGACCACCTTTCCTTTTGAATTAATTTTTTTAAAATTAACATTTTTCTCCAAAAATCTTCTAACTAATTTATTTAATATTTTTTGTATTGGAAAAAATATTTAATTGATTTCAGTCTATTTTCCAATTTATTTATTTTTCATTTGAATAGATGAATGAATAATTTAAAAATAAAATTTGGGAGTTTGTTATTATTTTATATTTAGTGTTCGAAAAAGCATTTAGTGTTGAGGAAAAAAACATTCCGAATTTTAAAAAAATCAAGAAAAAAAAATTGTAACGTTGAATTTAAAAACATGTTACCGTTGCAGACGCTCTATTTTTCAACAGTTTTATATGGGCATGACTATTTCCATGACTGTTTTAGAAACTTTGCAGATTGTTACATTCGTGGTTTGTTTCCTGCAAGTCCCGTGGATAACAATTTCAATGTGAATTGTTAACTGTCGATGGCGATGGCGAGTGAAGAGATTGAAAAGGAGGAAGGGGAAAAGAATGTTTAGTTTCCCTGTAAGAGTGTTATGGTTTGAATTATGCTCTATTTTTTCTATTGCTCGTGTTCCAGAGGGCCCGATTGATGCCTAGCTAGACTATTGGAAAGGAAGAATGGGCAATTGATATTACAGGGACATTGAAATACTCATCAATGGGAGAAATGCATGAAAGAAAAAGATTGGGAGCTTCAACCATATTGGCAGGTATGTATCAATTATTGTGCAATTGATTTAAATCCTAAATTTATTAGATTAGTAAGATGGGTTTGTAAAAAACGTTTCACTACATTAGGGATTTATTCTTGAAATCGATACCCTGTTTGTCTGCTGAATTTCCATTAAAGTTCTTGAGAGGATATGCCAAGATCATATAGTATGATCGCCTAGTAGCTAGCTCGTGTATAGTATGTCGAATAACACGTGAATCTGCCCTGCATTTTCTTGTAGTTCACGACTTTCATTTTATTTTGCTACTCTGTGCATAACCCACATCTTATAGCTTATCAATAAAGCCATTACCCAGTAGAATATTGAATGTTATAGTGATAAGTGCCCATAATATATTTATGAATTTACCGTATACACATATAAAAGGATACAATTGGATAATTTGCATTGGATATTACAAGGATCCCATGCATGAACCAAGAGAATTAAAAGAAGGAAATGTCTGATCACTTAAGAAGATATGAAGGCAGGCAACCATTATAAGTATAGCTCCAAACCATTGCACAGGGAGGTTCTACTAAAGGCTACTGATATAGTAGAGATCTTAGGATTAGGGAAAAGGTAGAGCTTATAGTAATTTTGGGATAATAAGAGAGCCAAGCATTGAATAGATCCTATGCCATGTAGATAATGTGCAAGGAAGTTTATAGAACTTTCTCTGTATCAAGTGTTTGTAGGTCCATGAATCAAGGGTTTTTGTGTCCATGGAAATGTAGTGTTATTGACTTATCCAGATCTAATTGTTCTTAGAATGAAATAAAATCTAAAATAATGTAAATCATAGAAGCCTTCTAGGAAAAATGATAGATATAAAAACTCTATTCCACAAATTCAAATTACCATTAAGAAATTATAAATACAAATGAATGAGACTAGTCCTCTGCCACAAATATCATTTCCCCTGAAACCACATTTAGAATCCTCAACCCAACAACTGCAGAGGCATTGCAACCTCTCGAGGAGGAAATATGTCATGTTTGGTTGTCAAAGTCCATTCCCTCTGAATTACTCACATTTTCTTGTCAATCTCCTTTCCAAAACCAATCTGTTCCACCACTAGCACTTGCTTCACCAACAAAATCAATTTCTTCACTTCCATACCGAGTGATGACTTTTTTGAAATTATTTCCCATCTTGTTGAAAAAAAATCCGCGACAGCTCCTGGTGGATTTGTGAGAATTAAATTCATTAAATTCTAAATTGAATTGCAGTCAAGGAGGATGATGTGTATTTCGATCTGAATTGTAATGTGAAAAAAACACAAAAGGAAGGCATGGAAAATCCCCAAAATCGTATGCCTATATATAAAAATTACTCCTTTTTTTAACGTATTTGGGAAAAAAATTATACAAAAGATTCGTTGTTTGATGGATCACAATCCAAATCCTGAGGAATTGAATTCTGTAGCTGGGTTCCATGGGATGATGGTTAAAATAATGCACTTTTTGTTTTGGAGACTGGAGCTGGGAAACTTATGCAACTTTGAGAAACATCAACATCTACAACGATTTGGGTCTTATTCTTGCGGTCTCCTCTATTATGAGCTGATTTTCACAATCTGAAAAGGAGAGGCTAATACCTAATTTTGGGATCTACAATCTTATGGAGGCTAATACCAGCTTCCATAAATTTTGGAGCTTAAATTGTTAAGTATAAACTAAACTAGAAATTTTATAAGACCATCACGTTGAAATAATCCTTAAAAATCTTAACACCACCCACTGAATTTTTTAGGAAGCCCCTTCCATAACGTCTGCTTAAGTTTTATAAATCTGAGGAAAATATCTTAGAGAAAAATATAGTCATGGGGCTTCAAGTAACATTTGAAATGAACAGGGTGTAATCCTTGTATAATTGATAATATTTTACAGACTGAAGAGGAGGAAGGCTGATGTTTGGTTTTGGAATCCAACAAGGTGTAATCCCTATTGCCTCCTTTGCTATTATGGATTGATAATATTTTACAGACTGAAGAGGAGGGAGGCTGATGTTAGGTTTTGGAATCTAACTTCTAACAGTTAAAAGTTTTCTTATGGTATATAAATTTAGTGAAGGGATCTTAGGGTATAATATAGTCCAGAATTTTAGAACCCGTATCTGTACTAAATTTTAGAACGAATCTCTGTGCATACTTTCATGTGTCACATTTGAGTAACCCTTGAGAAAAAATCAATAGAGTATTCTTCATACTCTAGCATAGACTTAAAGCCAGGAAATGGGTGAAACTTTGTGCTAGTCCACTCCCAACCGCCTCCTCTCATACTTATAACCTTTTTTCCATCCTTATCATAATGATTTCTTCCTGTCATGTAGGTTAGGGCTTCTAGATGCATTCTTTCATGCTAAATTACCAGGGAAATAAATTGTATCCATATTCTTGTTCTTCTCACATAGTCGATCACAACTTCCTTTGAAGGCCATGTTAAGATGTGAATTAAGATGACAAGGAACAAAATTAAAATGATGTGTAGTTTGAATGTGAACAGAGCGTAACAATACAGATAAAATGACAATGCATAGGGAGAAACGTTAATCCTAGTGTGTTTGAGTGATGTTATCCAACTCTAGCTGGCTTTGTTGAGGAAAATGTTTATCAATTTAGTGAATATATTAAATTTTGATTTTTTATAGTATTTTTTGAAAATGCAATTTGGTTTTCAAAGAAATATGATAATTTAATTTTATTAGCATATGTATTTTCAATTTTTTGCATTCTAATTCTGTTAAATCTGTCTCCATTTCATCTCTATTGCTTTCAATTATTTTTTAACATCATTAATTTCAATATTTTTTGTTGTGTTTATTTTCACATTAAAAGTAACTTAACTATTTTTGGACACACTGTTTTCTAATTTTATTCTTGAAAATGCTTTGAAAGCATTTTTTATAAAAGACATGTCTAATATTTAAAAACTTGGATTAGATGGAGTTTGGTGAAAAAGTTTCATTTAAGAATTTATTGGTGTGGTTTAACTAGTCTAATGAGATTTTTAAATTTTGAAATAATGAGATTGATGTGTAGTTTCATTATTAATGTTAGGGAGTGAACCATTTGATTATTTTGTTACCTAGTGATTTTCAATGCATTGAATGGTTACAATAGATAATTAGTACTGTAGGTAAAATGAGAATTATATGCAGTGAATTCATTGAAAATATATATTTTCTATGTAATGAAAAATGTTGACATTTGGAAACATATTTTAATTAAATATTTTATTTAATATATACAAAATATTTCATTTTGTACGGTAATTGTAAGTAACAGATTGTTATATATAGTTTAGAAGATGTCCATATTACTTCTAAATAGAGTTATTGTACTAATGAATACCTAAATGTATTCACTTTAAAACTATAATTAATAAAAAAATATTTTACCTTTTTGGAGGGGTAGATATACCTCTCCACAAACTCTTAAGGATGGCCATGGACATTCTTCAAGAGATCTTTCTTGTTCCTTTTTATGTTATTTCTTAAAAAATTTAATTAAACAATTTACAAATCAAATATGAATATTAATTAAACTAATTATTACTAATTAAAAAATTGTAAATAGATCTTTTATATGATTATAAATAGATGTTGGACTGGGAGGGGGAGTGGGAGAGAAAGGGGGAGAGGTGGGGTAGGAGTGCGAGTGTGAGGGGGTGGGGTAGGAGTGTGAGGGGGAGGGGCAGGGGGAGGGGGAGAGGAAATAGGAGGTGGAGGTGGAGGTGGAGGTGGAGGTAGAGGGGGAGGGAATTGGGGGGGAGTGGGAGAGGAAGTGGGAGTGGGAGTTAAAGAGGGAGTGGAGGAGGAATTGAAAGGGGAGTGGAGGTGGAGTGGAAGTTGAAGAGGGAATGGGAGAGAAAGGGGGAGGGGTGGGGTAGGAGTGAGAGGGAAATTGGAGGGGGAGGGGGAGGGGGAGAGGAAATGAGAGGCGGAGTGGAAAGAGTGAGTGGGAGTGGGAGTGGGAGTGGGAGATGAGGAGGGAGTGGGAGAGAAAAGTGGAGGCGTGGGGTAGGAGTGCGAGTGCAAGTGGGTGGGGTAGGAGTGCAAGGGGGAGTGCAGGGGGAGGGGGAGGGGGAGAGGAAATGGGAGGTGGAGGTTGAGGTAGAGGGGGAGGAGAGTGGGGGGGACTGGGAGAGGAAGTGGGACTGGGAGTTGAAGAGGGAGTGGAGGAGGAATTGAAATGGGAGTGGAGGTGGAGTGGGAAGAGGGAGTGGGAATGGGAGTTGAAGAGGGAGTGGAAGAGGAATTGAAAGGGGAGTGGAGGTGGAGTAGGAAGAGGGAGTGGGAGTGTGAATTGGAGTGGGAGTTGAAGAGGGAGTGGAGTGGAATGGTAGGGGGAATTGAAGGGGGAGGGGGAATGGAGGTGGAATGAGCATGGAGGGGGGAGGGGGATTGCGAGTGGGAGTGGGAGGGGGAGGGGGGGAGAAGTGGGAGGTGGAGGGGGAGTGGGGGGGAGTGGGGGAGGAAGTGGGAGTGGGAGTTGAAGAGGGAGTGGTGGGGGATTGAAGGGTGAGTGGAGGGGGAGGTGGAGTGGAGGTGGAATGGGCGTGGAGTGGGGAGGGCAACTGCGAGTGGGAGTTGGATGGGGAGTGGAGTGGGAGGTGAAGAGGGAGTGGGAGTGGGAGTGGGAATGCGAGGGGGTGGGGTAGGATTGTAATGGGGAGAGGAGTGGGAGTGGAGGGGGAGTGGTGGGTGTGGAGGGAGGAGGCAGTGGGAGTGGAGGGGGAGGGGAGTGGGGGGGAGTGGAAGATGAAGTGGTAGTGGGAGTTGAAGAGGGAGTGGACAAGGAATTGAAAGGGACTGAGAAAAGCGAATGAGAGTGTGAGTGGATGGGGAGGGGGAGGGGGGAGGAGTGTGAGTGAGAGTGGGAGTTGAAAGGGGGAGTGGGAGTGGGAGAGGAAGTGGGAGTGGGAGTGGGAGTTGAAGAGGGAGTGGAGGGGTAGTGGTGGGGGGAATTGAAGGGGGAGTGGAGTGGAGGTGCAATGGGCATGGAGGGGGGAGGGGGACTATGAGTGGGAGGGGGGGGATGAGAAGTGGGAGGTGGAGGAGGAGTGGAGGTTAAGGTGGAGTGGGAAGTGAAGGGGGAGTGAGAGTGGGAGTGGGAGTGGGGGAGGAGGGGGAATGGGGGAGAAGTGGGAGGAGGAGGAGTGGAGGTGAAGTTGGAGTGGGAAGTGAAGGGGGAGTGAGAGTGGGAGTGGGAGTGGGAGTGGGAATGGGGGGGGAGGGGGAATTGAAAGGGGAATGGGAGGGGGAGGGGGAGTTGAAGGTGAAGGGGAGGGGGAGGGGGAGGGGGGGGAGGGGGGGGAGGGGGAGGGGGAGGGGGAGGGAGGGGGAGAGGAAGTGGGAGTGGGAGGAGGGAGGAGGGAGGAGTGCGAGTGGAAGTAAGAGGAATAATTGAAGGGGGAGTGGGAGGGGCAGGGGGAGTTGAAGGTGGAGTGAAGTGGAGGGGGGGGGAGTGGGAGTTGGAGCTGGAGCTGGAGGGGGAGAGGAAGTGGGAGTTGGAGGGGAGTGGAGTGGGAGGGGGAGTGGGAGGGGAAGGGGGAAGGAGTCTGAGTGAGAGTGGGAAGGGGAGTTGAAGGGGGAGTGGAGGTGGAGGGGGAGAGGGAGAGGAAGTGGGAGTGGGAGTGGGAGGAGGGAGGAGTGCGAGTGGAAGTAGGAGGGGGAATTGAAGGGGGAGTGGGAGCTGGAGGTGGATGTGGAGGGGGAGAGGAAGTGAGAATTGGAGGGGTTGGAGGTGGACAAGGGGGGAGGAGGGAGGAGTGTGAGTAGAAGTATGAGGGTGAGTTGAAGTGGGAGCTAGAGGTGGAGGGGGAGTTGACGGTGGAGTGAAGTGGAGAGGGAGTGGAGTAGGAAGAGGGAGTGCGAGTACAAGTGGCTGGGGAGTGGGTGGGGGAGGGGGAGGGGGTAGGAGTCTGAGTGAGAGTGAGAGTGGGAGGGGGAGTTGAAGGGGGAGTGGAGGTGGAGGGGGAGTGGGAGAGGAAGTGGGAGTGGAGGGGGAGTCATAGGGGGAATTGAAGGGGGAGTGGAGGGGGAGGGGGAGTGGAGGTGGAGGTGGAGTGGATGTGGAATGGGTGTGGAGGGGGGAGGGGGGAGTGTGAGTAGGAGTTGAAGGTAGAGTGAAATGGAGGGGGAGGAGTGGGAGTAGGAGGTGGAATTGAAGGTGGAGTGGAGGTGAAGGTGGAGTGGGAGTGGGAGGGGGGAGGGAGGATTGAAGCGGGAATGGGAGGGGGAGGGAAATTTGAAGGTGAAGTGAAGTGGAGGGGGAGTTGAAGGTGGACTTAAGTGGAGGGGGAGAGGAAGTGGGAGTGGGAGGTGGGGGCAGTGGAGTGGGAAGGGGGGAGGGAGGAGTGTGAGTGGAAGTAGGTGGGGGAATTTTAGTGGGAGCTAGAGGTTGAGAGGGAGTTGACGTTGGATTGAAGTGGAGGGGGAGTGGAGGTGGAGGGGGAGTGGGAAGAGGGATTGAGAATGCGAGAGGAAGTGGGAGTTGGAGGGGGGAGGACGGAGGAGTGTGAGTGGAAGTAGGAAATGAAATTTAAGGGGGAGTGGGAGGGGGAAGGGGAGTTGAAGGTAGAGTGAAGTGGAGGGGGGGGAGTGGGAGGTGGAAGTGGAGGTGGAGGGGGAGAGGAAGTGGGAGTGGGAGGGGGTGGAGGTGGACGGGGGGAGTGGAGTGGGAGGTGGGAGGAGGGAGGAGTGTGAGTGGAAGTAGGAGGGGGAATTGAAGCAGGACCTAGAGGTGGAGGGGGAGTGGAGATGGAGGTGGAGTGGGAAGTGGGAGTGGGAGTGCGAGTGGATGGGGAGGGAAGGGGGGAGGAGTGTGAGTGAGAGTGGGAGGGGGAGTTGATGAGGGAGTGGAGGTGGAGGGGGAGTGGCAAAGGAAGTGGGAGTGGTAGGGAGAATTTTCAGGGGGGTGGAGGTGGAGGTGGAGTGGTGGTGGAATGGGTGTGGAGGGGGGAGGGGGAATGCGAGTGAGAGTTGAAGGTGGAGTGAAGTGGAGGGGGATGAATGGGAGTGGGAGGTGGAGTTGAAGGGGGAGTGGAGGTGAAGGTGGAGTGGGAGTGGGAGGGGGGAGGGGAAATTTAAGGGGGAATGGGATGAGGAGGAGGAGTTGAAGGTGAAGTGAAGTGAAGTAGAGGGGGAGTTGAAGGTGGAGTGGAAGTTGGGGGGAGAGTTGAAGGTGGAGTGGAGTAGGAGTGGAAGTTGGAGTTGGAGTGGGAGTGGGAGTCAAAGGGGAGTGGGAGTTGGAGTGGGAGTTGAAGGTGGAGTGGAGTGGAGGGGGAGGGAGAGGAGTGGCCATGGAGTGGGATGCCTGAGGAGGGAGGAGTGCGAGTGGAAGTAGGGGGGGAATTGATGTTGGAGTGAAGTGGAGGGGGGGGAGTGGGAGCTGAAGGTGTAGGTGGAGGGGGAGAGAAAGTGGGAGTGGGAGGGGGTGGAGTGGGAGGGGGGGGGGGGTAGAGTGGAGTGGGAGGGTTGAGGAGGGAGGAGTGTGAGTGGAAGTAGGATGGGGATTTGATGGTGGAGTGAAGTGGAGGGGGAGTGGAGGTGGAGTGGGAAGAGGGAGTGCGAGTGCGAGTGGATGGGGATGGGGAGGGGGGACAAGTGAGAGTGAGAGTGGGAAGGGGAGTTGAAGGGGGAGTGGAGGTGGAGGGGGAGTGGTAGAGGAAGTGGGAGTGGAGGGGGACTGCTAGGGGGAATTGAAGGGGGAGTGGAGGTGGAGGTGGAGCAGAGGTGGAATGGGTGTGGAGGGCAGAGAGGGGGAGTGCGAGTGGGAGTTGAAGGTGGAGTGGAGTGGAGGGGGAGGAGTGGGAGTGGGAGGTGGAATTGAAGGGGGAGTGGAGGTGAAGGTGGAGTGGGAGTGGGAGGGGGGGGGAATTGAAGGGGGAAACGGAGGGGCTGGGGGAGTTGAAGGTGAAGTGAAGTGGAGGGGGAGTTGAAGGTGGAGTGGAAGTTGGAGGGAGAGTTGAAGGTGGAGTGGAGTAGAAGTGGGAGTGGGAGTTGAGGGGGGAGTGGGAGTTGGAGGGCGAGTTGAAGGTAGAGTGGAGTGGAGGGTGAGGGATAGGAGTGGGCATGGAGTGGGAGGTGGGAGGAGGGAGGAGTGTGAGTGGAAGTAGGGGGGGAATTGAAGGGGGAGTGAAGGGGGAGTGGAGCGCGAGTGTGTGAGTTTGATCTCTAGTTAGCATGTCAAGGCTAGTGATCCCTATTTTCACCACATTTCACATGGAATACAACATATTTAAATGGAGATAATAGAGCCGAAATGAATTTTCCAAGTTGGCAAGTGAATTATGATAAACATATGATAGGTACCATTTGATTTATTTTTTTTATAATTTCTCCTATTTATTGGATGTTTGAATAAAGATCTTAATCACAAATTTTGTAAGTATTATTATGCTAATAGAATAAATTTGGATTTCTTATTGGTGATACTCTTGTAAAAGATTAGATCCTACAAGTCTATTGTAATAATTGGTTAGTAAAGAATATCGAGTTTTTTCAGGTCTAGGTTTTCTCGCTAGAATGATTTTTCTCTATAATTAATTGCAATATGATGTATTTCTGTAAGTATTTTTTCCTTGTAAATATATGATTATTTTAATTTTTGCACATGCTTCCTCCAATATATTAATAGAGGATGTATATTATGGGCCTTTGCTTCCTATCAAGGAGAAGAGTACATGATCTTAAAGACCAAGATTTCTAGAGAAAATTATACTTTTGAAAAAATAAAGAAATACAACTTTAGAAGAAGATTACAATTAATGGCTAACTATGCAATGAGTTACTTGTTCATAATGTCATTTGTAATTGAATTAAATAAAAACATTTTTTTATATTGAACAAAAGTGTTTATTCAAATATAAGAATTATATTACAAGTGCACACATCATACTATTTTTATTAGATAAGTTGGCATTTTGAATATCCATGATCCCTTGTAAAAAGGAAAAGATGAGAAGTTAATCCCAACAAAACATAAAATAACAACAAAAATTAACAAGACACAATAGCTTTAAAGGAAAAAGATAGCCTAAAATTAGGATGGTTTTCAAAAAATGATCCAAATCACTTTTATTGATCATGGTAGTAGGATCCGCCTCCCTAAATAGGAGCTTCTTAGAACAAGGAAGAGAAATAAAGTCTATGACACATACTTCTAGTGAATCCAAAGCATAATCCATCCTCAAGCAGTCAAGTTTTTGAACCTCACAAAAGGTTGGAATGGGCTCCTTAGAGTGGCATTTGATCCTTCTTTTTCTAGATAATTTGTTAATTCTTATTTTTCAAGAAGAAATCATATGCATGATCCATTATATTTTAATCTTGAAAAATAATGAAGAGTCTTAAAATTCAACTTGTCGAACCCACTTCCCAAATTTAGAGGAGAAGGTGAGAACCACACGTGCACAAAATCAATCTCCTATTGATCGAGCACCTCAACCAAGTACTAGATTCATCCATCCAAAAGAGAATCATTAAAATCTATTCATATCTGCACTTCCTAAAAGCCCTAACCATCCATGTTAGAGCTCACAAAAATAAAAGGAACAAAAATGGGCATAACAATATGCCCATCTTTCTTAACATGCTCCAATGAAGAAACAATATCCACACCATAATGCTTCAACTTTTACAGAACCTTTGAAAGCCTAAGTAAAACATCATTAACGTAAAAAAATATCATTAGACTTGTCAGAAAACTATAAAATCTTTGGATAAGAAACATCAACCACCTCCAAAACCCTCACAATCTCCCATGAAGAAGTGACAACCATCTTCTAAACCCTATGGTCCACTATTAAAGGAGATAAAAAATCATCCTTAAAACTATTAATGTACAACCTCTGATCCATTCGAGTAGAAGAAGGCACCATAGAATTATGTTTCACTTTCACTATGGAGGGAAAAAACCCTTTTGTTAGACCTAGAAATGAACACCAACACCCTTGGCCTCATCGTCTCTAGAAAACTTTTTTACCTTATCCCGTATCATGTGTTTTTGCCTCCATGTCCCCAACAAACATTTTTCTACTTTAAATGACTTCCAAAAGGATATCATCATTATCATAATCATCATCATCATCATCATCATCATCATCATCATCATCATCATCATCATCATCATCATCATCATCCATTGGATCCACAAATCCATTTTTATTTTAAGGAGAAAAAATCCTAATAGAAGAAGACAAAGAACAATGTCCTTCCATTTCTCACCAATAGTAAGAATTGACATCAATAAGAGAGTCACTAGCTTTTTTAGCAGCCATAGCACCAACAAAAAGTAGCAAAACAAGGGAATTGAGCATACCATTTCCCACTTTGTTTGCCCCAACTCTTGCATCTTTATCTTCTTCGACCTCACCATCTTTTTACATGACTAAATTTGACCCTATTGTCTTAGATGTGCTACTTGTAGTGATAGAGTGAGTAGTAGGGTAAACTAATAGTTGTATCTTCAATTTTTTCTACTACCTTCTCTACTTTCCCTTTTTGCTTCCTCATTGTGTGCATACATGTCATATTATTTCTTAGGACCGTTTTAAATGATATTTATGTGATACTTCAAGTGAAAGGATGACCTTCATCATCTTGACTAGATTTTTATTTAGTTTAGCTTACAATAATCAAATAGTGGATGCCATACATTTGATGTGTTGAATTAATTAAAAAAATTAATGATGATGGAGACTACCTTTCTACAACTAAATTAAATCAAAATATTATTGATGAAAAAACCAATGCTTTTGCTCGAATTGCTGTTAAACTAAATGAAGTCCTAAGTTATGTGGAATACTATCTTTTATACAAAGTTTTATATGTATGCTATGTAAGATATGCAAAAATATTTTTGGTTTTAATAATTTACCATTTAACATACAAATCGATATTAATTTAAAATATATTTTGTTGCATCAATTATACAATTATATTTTTTAATTTTAATTTGTCAACTCAATTATAATTTTATTAAAATTTAAACTTAATTTTGACCTAAATTTAAAATTTGTTAATGTTTTAGGTTTAATAATTTCTAACCAATAAAAAGGTTTATTGAAACTTTAAGCATGGCCACCTTTCCTTTTCAATTAATTTTTTTAAGAGGGAGTGGAGGACAAATTGAAAGGGAGTGGGAAGAGGGAGTGGGGAGTGTGAGTGGATGGGGAGGGGGAAGGGGGGAGGAATGTGAGTGAGAGTGGGAGTTGAAGGGGGAGAGGGTGTGGGAGAGGAAGTGGGAGTGGGAGTTGAAGAGGGAGTGGAGGGGGAGTGGTAGGGGGAATTGAAGGGGGAGTGGAGTGGAGGTGGAATGGGCGTAGAGGGGGGAGGGGTATTGTGAGTGGGAGGGGGACTATGAGTGAGAGGGGGACTATGAGTTGGAGGGGGGGAGAAGTGGGAGGTGGAGAGGAGTGGAGGTGAAGGTGGAGTGGGAGCTGTGAAGTGGGAGTGGGAGTGGGAAGTGAAGGGTGAGTGGGAGTGGGAATGGAGGGGGAGGGTGAATTGAAGGGGGAATGGGAGGAGGAGGGGGAGTTGAAGGTGGAGGGCGAGGGGGAGGGGGAGGGGGAGGGGGAGGGGGAGCGGGAGAGGAATTGGGAGTGGGAGGAGGGAGGAGTTCGAGTGGAAGTAGGAGAGGGAATTGAAGGTGGAGTCAGAGGGGGAGGGGGAGTTGAAGGTGGAGTAAAGTGGGGGTGGGGAGTGGGAGGTGGAGGTGGAGGGGGAGGGGGAGAGGAAGTGAGAGTTGGAGGGAGTGGAGGTGGAGGGGGGAGGATTGGAGTCAAAGGGGGGAGGAGGTAGGAGTGTTAGTAGAAGTAGAAGGGAAATTTAAAGTGGGAGCTAGAGGTGGAGGGGGAGTCGACGATGGAGTGAATTGGAGGGGGAGTGGAGTAGAAGGAGGGAGTAGGAGTGTGAGTGGATGGGGAGGGGGAGGGGGAGGGGGAGTGCGAGTTGGAGTTGAAGGTGGAGTGAAGGGGAGGGGGCCTGTGAGTGCGAGGGGGGGGGGAGGAGGAGTGCAAGTCAGAGTTGAAGGTGGAGTGAAGGTAAGGGGGACTATGAGTGGGAGGGGGGGGGTGGGGGGAGAAGTTGGAGGTGGAGGGGAGTGGAGGTTAAGGTGGAGTGAGAGTGAGAGTGGGAGTGGGAGTGGGAATGGGGGCGAGGGGGAATTGAAGAGTGAATGGGAGGGGGAGGGGGAGTTGAAGGTGGAATGGGAGATGTGAAGGGGGAGTGGGAGTGGGAAGTGAAGGGGGAATGAGAGTGGGAATGCAAGGGAGGGGGAATTGAAGGGGGAATGGGAGGGGGAATGGGAGGGGGAGTGGGAGGTGGAGGTGGAGGGGGAGGGGGAGAGGAAGTGGGAGTTGGAGTTGGAGGGGTTGGAGGTCGCCAGGGGTGGGGGAGTAGAGTCAGAGGAGGGAGGAGGGAGGAGTGTGAGTAGAGGTAGGAGGGGGAATTGAAGCCGAAAATAGAGGTGGAGTGGGATTTAACAGTGGAGTGAAGTGGAGGGGGAGTAGAGTAGGAAGAGGGAGTGGGAGTGTGAGTGGATGCGGAGGGGGAGGGGGAGTGCAAGTGTGAGTTGAAGATGGAGTGAAGGGGAGGGATACTGTGAGTGGGAGGGGGGGAGAAGTGGGAGGTTGAGGGGGAGTGGAGGTGAAGGTGGAGTGGGAGCTGTGAAGGGGGAGTGGGAGTGGGAAGTGAAGGGCGAGTAAGAGTGGTAGTCGGAGTGGGAATGGGGGGAGGGGGAATTGAAGGGGGAATGGGAGGGGGAGGGGGAGTTGAAGGTGGAGTGAAGGGGAGGGGGAGGAGTGGGAGCTTGACGAGGAGGGGTAGAGGGAGGGAGGAGTGTGAGTGGAAGTAGGAGCATGAATTGAAGGGGGAGTGGGAGGGGGAAGGTGAGTTGAAGGTGCAGAGAAGTGGAGGGGGGGGGGAGTGGGAGCTAGATGTGGAGGTGGAGGGGGAGAGGAAGTGGGAGTTGGAGGGGGTGGAGGTGCAGGGGGGGAGTGGAGTTGGAGGGGGGAGGAGGGAGGACTATGATTAGAAGTAGGAGGGGGAGTTGAAGTGGTAGCTAGAGGTGGAGGGGGAGTTGACAGTGGAGTGAAGTGGAGGGGGAGTGGAGTAGGAAGAGGGAGTGGGAGTGCGAGGCATTGCAACAACTACAAAGGCATTGCAACCTCTCAAGGAGGAAATATGTCATGTTTGGTTGTCAAAATCCATTCCCTCTGAATTACTCACATTTTCTTGTCCAACACTTATTTGAACCCATTATATCAGTATTGTCATTCTCCTTTCCAAAACCAATCTGTTCCGCCACTAGCACTTGTTTCACCACTAAAATCAATTTCTTCACTTCCATTACTGAGTGATGACTTTTTTGAAATTATTTCATCTCTACTCATGCTCAATTTATTTCCCATCTTGTTGAAAAGAAATCCGCGATAGCTCCTGGTGGATTTGTGAGAATTAAATTCATTAAATTCTAAATTGAATTGTAGTCATGGAGGATGATGTGCATTTCGATATGAATTGTAATGTCAAAAACACACAAAAGGAAGGCATGGAAAATCCCCTAAATCGTATGCCTATATACAAAAATTACTCCTTTTTTTAACGTATTTGGGAAAAAAAATATACAAAAGATTCGTTATTTGATGGATCAAAATCCAAATCCTTAGGAATTGAATTCTAAACAAGCTTGGAAAGATTGTCAATGACAAAGACTACCCGCATGTTGAATCTGTTCACAACCCTCTTTGGTTGCATTCAAGCATTTAGAGATTTGTAGCTGGGTTTCATGGAAGATGATCCTTAAAATAATGCACTTTTTTTTTGGAGACTGGAGCTAGGAAACTTATGCAACTTTGAGTAACATCAACACCTACAATGATTTGGGTCTTATTCCTGTGGTCTCCTCTATTATGAGCTGATTTTTACAGTCTGAAAAGGAGAGGCTAATACCTAATTTTGGGATCTACAATCTTATGGAGGCTAATACCAACTTCCATAAATTTTGGAGCTTAAAGTGTTAAGCATAAACTAAACTAGACATTTTATAAGACCATCATGTTGAAATAATCTTAAAAAATCTTAACACCACCCATTGAATCTTTTAGGAAGCCCCTTCCATAAGGCCATACCCTAAGTCTTCTTAAGTTTTATAAATCTAAGAAAAATATCTTAGAGAAAAATATAGTCATGGGGCTTCAAGTAACATTTGTGATGAACAAGGTGTAATCCTTGTTGCCTCCATTTCTATTATGGATTGATAATATTTTACAGACTGAAGATGAGGAAGGCTGATGTTTGGTTTTGGAATCCAATAGGGTGTAATCCCTATTGCCTCCTTTGAAGAGGAGGGAGGCTGATGTTAGGTTTTGGAATCCAACTTCTAACACTTAAAAGTCTTCTTGTGGTATAGAAATCTAGTGAAGGGAACTTAGGGCATAATATAGTCCAAAATTTTAGAACCCATATCTGTACTGACTTTGATAGAAGTTCTTGATCAAATCTTTGTGCATACTTTCATGTGTCCCATCTGAGTACCCCTTCAGAACATAATGTTTCCCATCAAAAAAATTAGGAGAGTATTCTTTGTACTCTAGCATAGGCTTAAAGCCAGGAAATGGGTGAAACTTTGTGCTAGTCCACTCCCAACCACCTCCTCTCATACTTATAACATGTTTTCCATGCTTATCATAATCCAAGATCCTATGGTACACATCTTCTTGAGCTAATTTTGTTTTGTTCTCAAATGATTTATTCCTATCATGTAGTTTCAACCTTCTTGATGCATTCTTTCATGCTAAATTACTAAGGAAATAAATCGTATCCATATTCTTGTTCTTCTCACATAGTCAATCACAAGTTCCTTTGAAGGCCATGTTAAGATGTGAATTAAGATGACAAGGAATAAAATTAAAATGATGTGTAGATTGAATGTGAATAGATCAAATGTGAATATTAATTAAACTAATTATTACTAATTAAACAATTGTAAATAAATCTTTTATATGATTATAAATAGATGTTAGAGTGGGAGGGGGAGTGGAAATGGGAGGAGGAGTGGGAGAGAAAGGGGTAGGGGTGGGGTAGGAGTGTGAGGGTGAGTGGAAGGGGAGTGGGAGGGGGAGGGGGAGAGGAAATGGGAGGTGGAGGTGTAGGTGGAGGTAGAGGGGGAGGGGAGTGGGGGGGAGTGGGAGAGGAAGTGGGAGTTGGAGTTGAAGAGGGAGTGGAGGAGGAATCGAAAGAGGAGTGGAGGTGGAGTGCGAGTGGGAGTGGGAGTTGAAGAGGGAGTGGGAGAGAAAAGGGGAGAGGTGGGGTAGGAGTGTGAGTGTGACAGGGTGGGGTAGGTGTGTGAGGGGGAGTGGAGGGGGAGGGGGAGGGGGAGAGGAAATGGGAGGTGGAGGTGGAGGTAGAGGGAGAGGCAAGTGGGGGGTAGTGGGAGAGGAAGTGGGAGTGGGAGTTTAAGAGAGACTTGAGGAGGAATTGAAAGGGGAGTGGAGGTGGAGTGGGAAGAGATAGTGGGAGTGGGAGTGGGAGTTGGAGTGGGAGTTGAAGAGGGAGTGGAGGGGAGTGGTAGGAGGAATTGAAGGGGGAGGTGGAGTGGAGGTGGAATGAGTGTGGAGCGCAGAGGGGGATTGTGAGTGGGAGGGGGGGAGAAGTGGCAAGTGGAGGGGGAGTGGAGGTGAAGGTGGAGTGGGAGTGGGAGGTGAAGGGGGAGTGGGAGTGGGAGAGGAAGTGGGAGTGGGAGTTGAAGATGGAGTGGAGGGGGAGTGTTAGGGGGAATTTAAGGGGGACTGGAGGGGGAGGTGGAGTGGGAGCTATGAAGGGGAAGTGGGAGTGGAAAGTTAAGGGGGAGTGAGAGTGGGAGTGGGAGTGGGAATGGGGGGAGGGGGAATTAAAGGGACAATGCGAGGGGGATTGGGAGGTGGAAGTGGAGGTGGAGGTGGAGGGTGAGAGGAAGTGGGAGTTGGAGGGGTTGGAGGTGGGGGAGGGGGGGAGTGGAGTCAGAGGGGGGAGGAGGGAGGAGTGTGAGTAGAAGTAGGAGGGGGAATTGAAGTGGGAGCTATAGGTGGAGGGGGAGTTGATGGTGGAGTGAAGTGGAGAGGGAGTGGAGTAGGAAGAGGGAGTGGGAGTGCAAGTGGATGGGGAGGGGGAGGGGGAGTGCGAGTGGGAGTTGAAGGTGGAGTGAAGGGGAGAGGAACTATGAGTGGGAGGGGGGGGGAGAAGTGGGAGGTTGAGGGGGAGTGGAGGTGAAGGTGGAGTGGGAGCTGTGAAGGGGGAGTGGGAGTGGGAAGTGAAGGGGGAGTGAGAGTGGGAGTGGGAGTGGGAATGGGAATGGGGGGGAGGTAGAATTGAAGGGGGAATGGGATGGGGAGGGGGAGTTGAAGGTGGAGTGAAGGGGAGGGGGAGGGGTGGGATCTAGAGGGGGAGGGAGGGGGAGAGGAAGTGGGAGTGGGAGGAGGGAGGAGTGTGAATGGAAGTAGGAGGGGTAATTGAAGTGGGAGGCGGAGGGGGAGTTAAAGGTGGAGTGAAGTGGAGGGGGGCAGAGTGGGAGCTAGAGGTGAAGGTGGAGGGGGAGAGGAATTGGGATTTTGAGGGGGTGGAGGTGGATAGGGGGGGGAGTGGAGTCAGAGGGGGGAGGAGGGAGGAGTGTGAGTAGAAGTAGGAGGGGGAGTGGAAGTAGGAGCTAGAGGTGGATGGGGAGTTGATGGTGGATTGAAGTGGAGGGAGAGTGGAGTGGGAAAAGGGAGTGGGAGTGTGAGTGGATGGGAAGGCGGAGGGGGAGGGGAAGTGCAAGTGGGAGTTGAAGGTGGAGTGAAGTAGAAGGGGAGGAGTGGGAGTGCGAGGTGGAATTTAAGGGGGATTTGAGGTGAAGGTGGAGTGGGAGTGGGAGGGGGGATGGGGAATTGAAGCGGGAATGGGAGGGCGAGGGTGAGTTGAAGGTGAAGTGAAGTGGAGGGGGAGTTGAAGGTGGAGTTAAGTGGATGGGGAGAGGAAGTGGGAGTGGGAGGGGGGGGAAGTGGAGTGGGAGGGGAAGGGAGGGAGGATTGTGAGTGGAAGTGGGAGAGGTAATTAAAGCGGAAGCTAGAGGTGGAGGGGGAGTGGTGGTGGAGGTGGTGGAGGAATGGGTGTGGAGGGGGGAGGGGGAGTGCGAGTGGGAGTTGAAGGTGGAGTGAAGTTGAGGGGGAGGAGTGGGAGGTGGAGGGGGAGGGGGAGGGAGAGGAGTGAGAGATGGAGCTGGAGCTACAGGGGAAGGGGGAAGGGGAGAGGTAGTGGGAATGTGAGGGGGTGGAGGTGGAGGGGGGGTGTGCAATGGGACTTGGGAGGAGGGATGAGTGTGAGTGGCAGTAGAAGGGGGAATTGATGGTGGAGCTAGAGGTGGAAGGGGAGTTGAAGGTGGAGTGAAGTGGAGGGGGAGGAGTGGAAGCTAGAGGTGGAGGTGTAGAGGGAGTGGGAGAGGGAGTGGGAGAGGGAGTGGGAGGGGGAGGGGGTGGAGGTGGAGGTGGAGGTGGGGAGTGGGAGTGGGAGTAGGAGTTGAAGGGGGAGGGGGAATTAAAGGTGGAGTGGAGTGGAGGGGGAGGGAGAGGAGTGGGCATGGAGTGGGAGGTGGGAGGAGGGAGGAGTGAGTGGAAGTAGGAGGGGGCATTGAAGGGGGAGCTAGAGGTGGAGGATGAGTTAAAGGTGGAGTGAAGTGGAGGGGGAGGATTGGGAGCTAGATGTAGAGGTGAGAGTGGAGGGGAAGAGGAAGTGGGAGTGGGATGGGGTGGAGGTGGAGGGGGGACCTAAAACACTTTACAAGGAAGCTACTTAAGATTAGACATTAAACCCACCAAAAAGAGTTAGGGTTGAAAACCATCCTACCAGCAGACCTGAACCCAACAACAAAACTAGCCAAAAACTAGTAAATAGAAATCGACACCTAGAAAGAGAAACATAGAAAAGCATAGGAAAAACAAAGTCAAGAAACTAGGAAAACTCTAGAAGAGTTTCCTTCATGTCTGATTTTTTATTTGACATCTTACTAATGGCTGCATTAAGATCTGATAACTCTAGAATCCTCTCTTGTATCTTCTTCATCTTAGAAGATCTGATGTACTTTCCTGACCTAGTTTGGTACTTATCATCATCTTTGATATCATCAATCTTCATAGGAGACCCAACGTTCAACTCCTTCTTGATGTTATTGATGCACTCAACCACATTCCCCATAAATTTCTTGCTATCCAGTAGAATCTTCTTGAGGGTATAATCCATTCTATCCACTTGATCCTATAACAAGACCATCTTCTTATCATCCCTATTCTCCCCAGCTTTGTTCATCCATTCAAACCTAGAATCCATCCTCTCATGAATATTATCCACTTTAGGAAAAAGATATCTGAGATTAAGACTCATAGTCTTGATTTCATGAAAACCTATTTAACTAGGTGGAAGGACTACATGGAAATAGCTTTGGAAGTTTAAAAAACACCAAAAGGGGGATCAATTTTGTCCTCTAGATCTTCCTTGAGGAGTAGAACATTGCTCTCCTTCATATCAACAGTCTTCAGACAAGGAATAGTTCTAGAGGAGGAGGGAATATCATTGTCCATAATAGTCGCATCACATCTCACTTCTTTATCCTTTTTGTCCATTAGCACCACAGTGGGTGCTTCATTGTGCGGAGACATAATGACATCATGGTCCACATAACTGTCATAGTCAACCAAGATAGGGACTTTCATACCACCAGGGTCATTCTCATCATCCCTATCCAAAACATGATCTCAATATTTTTAACCCCTTCCACTTTTGTGTCACTACTGGTAGCAGACAAAGAATCCTTAATATCATCCTTAGGTATTTTTTGAGAATTCCCTTTCAAATTCAAGAATCCCCAAACACTTTCGCCCTTTGGCATAGACTCCATGGAACTTTTCTTCTCAAATTTCAATCTAGAGGAAGAACCCTCCTTACCCTCATCCTCCCTACCTCTTTTAACCAAGCTCTTACTAGACCCACCACCCAGAAACTGAGGAGTCAGGTTGAGAGTAGAATTCTTCTTAACATGCTCAATAATAAGCAGAATAAGGCCTTCATGAAGAACCGGATTACTCTCTTTTCTTTTATGACAAGAAATACTATGATAGAGACAACTAAGCAAATAGAAGGGGAAGGAAACCCTAACCTTATGCCTAAAGTGATAGAGAAGAACACAATTATAAGAATGGGCATGCTTATATCTCCTATCAAGGGTTATATACTCCATAATGGCCACCATCACATTAGACTAGATTTCATTAAAGCTCTCGACATCATAGTGCCCCCCAACATCCTTAATTAGGTGTCTCACTTCCTCTTCATCCTTGGGGAAATGGTGAATGGAATTGTAGGATACCTTCTTATTCCTGTAAAATTTCATCCCTTTCATGCTTAAACCTGAGACTTCAGTAATGGGATCCTCAATAATCTTGACCTCCATTCCTACAATATTAATAGTACCATCCTTCCAACTATCAATGAATCTTTTGGTGACCCCTTCATCAAAGCCATGCAATCTATCCATCTAAGGAATAAGCCCACATTTACACAGCTTATCCTATACTTCCTTCTCTTCCTTCGATCTTTTACAATTCTTGAGTTCATGATGATTCATCTCCCCACCCATACTAACAACAACATTTATAGACAATAAAGGATACACAGTAAGAGTCTTGCACAAGATGAAAAATATAACAATAGAAAAACCTGTCACCACTCTAATGAACTCGTGTCTTCTCCTCTCATTCTTGGGAGCTCATTTTAAAGTGCATTAGTTTGCATCCATCTTAGTTTGCACCATTTAATTACATTAATTACATTACATCATTTTAGTTCACATCAAGAGGTTATTAATTTCACTTACATTAAGTTCATTTTAAACATTTCATTTAATTTCATCTCATTAATACATTGCATTTTTCTTCATGTAGGTGCATTCATTAAAGTTTGTTACATTTAAACTTTGAATTATATTTAAAATATAAAGTGTATCAGGTCATCCATTTATGTCATCATTATTCATATATCATTAATCGCATCCATCTATCATTAAAGTCCATCCATATATCATTATATTAATAATTAAGTTCATTGAATCCATACATTAAATCATATAAGTACATTAAAGTTCATCCACTATAGTTACATCTCGTTAAATATCCATTGCATTACATTACATCATAAGAATGCATCCATAAAATATCATCACATAGTATTAGCCACATAAATCATTAAAGCATTAAATATTCATCATGAGACATCATTTTAAATATTAAACCATGTATTACATGCATCCATCTATTCTATGTCATAAATAAGACATCCACATTCATATCAAAATGTAACATGTACATTCATATCATAAACTGCATCTGAAAAGCATAAAAACATAGCATATAGAGATAAATCATATAGATTTGAATATCATAAAGAACCTAAAAAAGGAATTCCAACACATAATGATATCACCTAAAGTAAATCTATCGCAGAAAATAATGTCCATGGTATCATCAATGTCCATCATCAGTAGATGAAATCAGAGTCCTAACAAAATGAAAGTATCAATAATAAATAACATCATTAGATAAAGAGTATAAGTACAAATGTATCAATACAAGAAATCATAATGTACATCAAAAAATAGCTCATCATATATACATCAACGGCTTGAAGCACCTGCACCATCAATACTAGGACCTATATCAACACCTCGACTAGAGCTCGCCTATAGCCCATGTTGACTCATAGCAGCCATAAATGTTTGCATCATGGTACTAAGCTATGTAACCTGTTGTCTGATCTCAAACACATCAGACTATAAATATTGTACATCGAAGGCCAATGCTAGTGCATGAGTAGGACAAGCCTGAGGAGGAGCCTTTGGAGGAGGAGCCTTTGGAGGAGGACCCTATGGTGGAGGAGCCATGGAAGAAGATGGAAGAACATAAGAAGATGGAAGTTGAGTAGAAGGAAGATGGCCCTGTGGAGGAGGAGGTGTTAGGTGTGTCTGTGCCTGATCTACCAAAATTTGGGTGACCTGTGCATCTATATCCCAACCTAGGTGAGGAAGCTACAACATATCATCCTATGATGTCTGGTAGTCTATTTGAGGATGCTAGATAAGGATCTCTCTAACTATACTCATGCATATAAAGATACTCCCTGTGGCCTCCCAAACTATCATAAAACCTAATCAAAACAAAATCTCTCAATGATCAAGGGAATCCGCCCTATCATCCGTCATGGCATGCACATATAAGGAAGCTCAGGTGAATCCTCAAGGAATGTCTCACATCCCAAATATGGTCTCTAGACCACCTAATCTATATCGTCAACTATGTGACTCTAGTAATCCAACTTGCCCAGGTGGGCCTAGATAACCATCCCCTCTTAGATAAAATAAAAAGGCCATCTGGGATCTCGATGTCGAACTGCAATAGGCCGAGTCATAGAAATATGCTCCCATCTCCATAGCTATAGCAATACCACCTCAACAGAAAGAGTAGCACTGTGCTGATACACCACATCATTGAACTTGTGATATATCTGGGCCAGCATGCACAAGCCACAATAAAACCTATGAGGATGGGTTATCATATCCTCAAGTATCCTACCTCGTCCAAATGAAAATACATGCCCATGTCTGTCTGGAACCAAGAACCAACCAACTAAAACTAATAGTACTACTGGAAGTACTGGGAAGAAAGGAAACTGCGCCCATAACATGCTCTCATCTCCAATAGTGGGGTCACCAAAGCTACATCTACAGACTGTGCCATTTTAGACTTGATCCTAGTAAAATATCTCCCCATGGATGGTCATCAACTGACACATGTCATCGAGGGTAATATTCATCTCCCCCATTATTAGGTGGAATGTGTTATGGTCAAAGTGCCAACGCTCTTCCATAGCTATGAGAAGCCCCTGATTCATGCAGAATTGGGAGAGATAACGCAAGAAAGATAATCCATATTGACCAATTAGTTAGTGCTCCTACATACTCAGATCATCAATCATGTCGAAGGGTAATGGAAACAAACCTCAGACATCTAGCTTCTGAAGTTGAGCTTGTAGAAGCAAGTTTAAACATATCAAAAATAAAAATCATTAACTATTGGATTTTCATAAGTTAATCGACCAATCAAAATCAAATCAAACCACAATCAATTTTCCTGATTCTATTCAGTGAGGACAAAAAATTCATCATCACAATCGACCATCTAAATCAAGATTGACAATCAAAATTCAATATTAAGTGACTCAAACTAACATCACGTGACTTGCTATGGACATGACACAACTCCTAAACCAATCGACTCATTAACAACATCAAATGAATAGGAAAATTGAGTGAAAGGTTGAAAAATTTTGCCAAACAAGGTGTACGCACTATTCCATTGTTTAAATGTGCTGAAAATCAAATGCACAGCTAAAATTATTAAAAGTGCAAGATAAACTATCAAAAGCGTGAAAGCGCTGGAGGAATTAAAATGTTCTACAAGATTCCCCTATACACGTTACTAAAATTATCAAATGCGCAATCAAAATTGAAAGCACACTAGATAGTGCTAAATGTGAAATCTTGACCTAGATTTAATGTTTGGATGCACAAAAAATTGTTTGAAAGCACTGCCCAAAACTGTGGATGCATGCAAAAATATTGTATGCACTACTAAAATGCTTAAAAGTGCAACGAAATTTTAAAAATGAAAAAAATAGGGTTTTTGTAAGAAAAGTCTAAATTTTTCAAATTAAAATATAGAAATTGGATACATACCGGAGGTCCATAGCCAGGTGGGCACTGATACCATCGACCTCACTTGAATCTATGCTCTCGAATTGGGATCACTATCAAAAAAGGCTCAGAGGGTCAGAGTGAAAAAGTAAAAGTAAAAGGTGAAAATGAATAGTGAAAATAACCTTTTACCCCTTTATATAGACCTTTTTTAAATCTAAAAAGGGGAACTTTCGACCAAAAAATGACTCGGGACCCAAATTAAACACCCATTCATCCAAATCAGGGGCATTAGTCATCACAACACTACAAAATCATTATCGGAAATGAAAATGAAATTCACATTTAATTTAAAAATATTTCAATGCAAACGATCATAAATGAAACATATTTCACCAAAATCAAAGTTCATTTCATTTTCAAGGGGGCATAAACTCAAACCATATCAGGGACATCATCGACTTAATAAAATCAGAGACATAATCTTTTAATGGGAAATTTTTTGCTAACAATCAAATGGGGCACCAAAATAATGATTCAGATATCATATCAGTAATCCATCATTGAAATTGACCATCAAGGACTTCAATCGACCAGAACTTCATCAAATTCATCATCGATATGTACATCTTTTGTCAACATAGAATCAAGCATCAACTACTCAGTGACTTTGCATCAAAATAATGAGGATATTCTTTGAACTAATATGATTCACACATTGATTCAAAGAGGGGCATTTGTAATCACCTAAAAATGGTCAGGACTAAATCATGTGGGAAACTAAGGCAAAATCAAAGTAGTAAATTGAAATCAAGCTAAAATCAAAGCATAATTGCAATCAAGCCAAGATCCAATTTTAATTGAAAATAAAAAATTCAATAAATTAATTTAAATCAAATAAATCAAGATAAATCAATTAATTGTATAGTTCAATTTAAATCAAATTAACTCATTCAAGGGGTACATATGGCTAAAAAATCAATTAAATTCAATTAATTAATTCTTATTTTCCCTCACCCACCACATGGGAGGAAAATTCATCAACTAATAGGAATCAAGGATCAAGCTCACATGGATCAAGTTCAAATAGAATCTTAATCACACATAAGGTGAGAGCATCTTGACCACTCATCTTGTCTCTTTGTCCCAAGCTTTGAGGGAAATCCATTTAAATTGTCTCCAAAGGTGGAACTATGGACTTAACCTTAATCCAACCATGATCAACTCAACTCCACCTCCTATACTTACCAAAATCTATAAAAGATAAGGCATAAATTAGGAGATGATCATCCACAAATCTGAGAATTGCATCAAACCGCTTGGATTTTTGAGCTAGATAGGCATTTTAGGCTATTTTAAGCATTAGTTTCAATTGGAATTTGACTTAATTGGCTTAATATCATATCATATTCTCATTTTAAGACTGTCACTAATGGAGGCTTGCTAAGAGCTTATCATTAGCATATTTAAATAGAGATCCATAGGGTGTTTATTACTTTTATTTTCATTAAGTAGCTCACTAATTGTTGTATTCAGGCTATTTTATTCATTTATTTTCAAGCTAACTCTTTGAAGGTACTTTTTATATTATGCATGCATCATGAACATCATGGATTAATTTCTTTTTCTAAAAGAATTTTGTAAAATTTTGGCTCTTTTTGGGGGATTTTGTCACACTAGAACCTTTTTAAAGAATGCATTTTATGCATATTCGACATTCTTGTTCCTCTATATTAATTTTTTTCACCAATACCATGATGGGATCCTATCTTTTTTATTGACTCCCATTGTCATCTACCATGAATATATGCCTAGTAGGCCCATGATGTAGTCCTATGCCTCTTTATCTTGTTAGTAATTGTGTTATTTTATTAATTTTTATCATCCCTTTATTTATTTCTTTTTCTTTTCTTTTCCTCACTATCCATTATAGATACAATTAATAGGGACTTGATAAAATGGTGGATTTGAAAGTTGGGCTTTCCACACTGGAAATATAAAAATATCAATGAAACATTAAAGAGTTGGGAGACAATTAATTTTTTGAACATTTTATAACATAGTGTAGTTTCATAAATTGTATCTTCATATAATTCCATGCTCACTTAGGCTTCACTTTAGTGCTCAATTTCCATGCCCCCAAATCTAACTTATATCTATCAAATCAAGGCATGATTTTACAAGCATAGTACCCTTATGGGTCCCTCACCTCTTTTCAACCCTCTAAGACTAGATTAAGGTGCCTAGCACCCTAGTCATAGTGAAAAATGGTGTTGGGTACTTGTTTGTAGCCAAAAAGTACCTGATTTGAATATTTCAATGGTTTGAAAATGATGAGGGAAAATACTATACACATCAATCTGATTTGAAAATTTTCAACACGTTTCATGAGTCTCACCTATTTAAACATCAAACTTAAAGGAATTCATATCTCATCAAGCAATCAAGCAAGAAATTCAATCATTTTTAAGGAAGAAAAGGAGGAGTTCTAGCATTGAAGAATTCAATGATTGAATATGATATCCATGATCAAGTTCATCTATTTTCTCCATTAGTGGATACATACATGATCCTTCTTCTTAGCATCATCAACTTTCATAACATCTTCAAGACAAGGAAAATCTATTCAAGAAGGTATGTAATATCCCTTATATGTAATAGGTATTAAGTAAATAAATAGATTAATAAATTAAAAGCATATAGTAATCAAACATCAATCTTATTAATTGAATAGAAGTTGGAGGGGGAATTGAAGCGGGACCTAGAGGTGGAGGGGGAGTTGAGGGTGTAGTGAAGTGGAGGGGGAGTGGAGTAGGAAGAAGGAGTGGGAGTGCGAGTAGATGGGGAGGGGGAGGGGGAGGGGGAGGGGGAGTGGGGAGGAGTCCAAGTGAGAGTTGGAGGGGGAGTTGAAGGGGGAGTGAAGGTGGAGGGGGAGAGGGAGAGGGAGGGGGAGAGGAAGTGGGAGTGGGAGGAGGGAGGAGGGTGAGTGGAAGTAGGAGGGGGAATTGAAGAGGGAGTGGGAGGGGGAGGGGGAGTTGAAGGTGGAGTGAAGTGGAGTGGAGTTGGGGGAGTGGGAGCTAGAGGTGGAGGTGGAGGACGAGAGGAAGTTGGAGTTGGAGGAGGTGGAGGTGGATGGGTCTGGGAGTGGAGTTGGAGGGGGAATTGAAGTAGGAGCTAGAGGTGGAGGGTGAATTGATGGTGGAGTGAAGTGGAGGGGGAGTGGAGTAGGAAGAGAGAGTGGGAGTATGAGTGGATGGGGAGTGTGAGGGGGAGGGGCAAGGGGAAGGAGTCCAAGTGAGAGTGGGAGGGGGAGTTAAAGGGGGAGTGGAGGTGGAGGGGGAGTGGGAGAGGAAGTGTGAGAGATAGTGGGAGAGGAGGGGGAGTGGTAGGGGAAATTGAAGGGGGAGTTGAGGGGGAGGGGGAGTGGAGGTGGAGGTGGAGGTGGAATGGGTGTGGATGGGGGAGGGGGATTGCTTGTGGGAGTTAAAGGTGGAATGAGGTGGATGGGGAGGAGTGGGAGTGGAAGGTGGAATTGAAGGTGGAGTGGAGGTGAAGGTGGAGCGGGAGTGGGAGGGGGGAGGGGGAATTAAAGGGGGAATGGGAGGGGAAGGGTGAGTTGAAGGTGAAGTGAAGTGGAGGGGGAGTTGAAGGTGGAGTTAAGTGGAGGGGGAGAGGAAGTGGGAGTGGGAGGCAGGGGGAGTGGAATGGGAGGGGGGGGAGGGAGGAGTGTGAGTGGAAGTAGGAGGGGGAATTGAAGCAGGAGCTAGAGGTGGAGGGGGAGTTGAAGGTGGATTGAAGTGGAGGGGAAGTGGAGGTGGAGGGGGAGTGGAAAGAGGGAGTGGGAGTGCGAGAGGAAGTGGGAGTTGGAGGGGGGAGGAGGGAGGAGTGCGAATGGAAGTAGGAGATAGAATTAAAGGGGGAGAGGGAGGGGGATGGGGACTTGAAGGTGGAGTGAAATGGAGGGGGGGGCGTGGGAAGTGGAGGTGGAGGTGGAGGGGGAGGGGGAAAGGGAGAGGAAGTAGGAGTGGGAGGGGGTGGAGGTGGAGTGGGGGGAGTGGAGTGGGAGGGTGGAGGGGGGAGGAGTTTGAGTGCAAGTAGTAGGGGGAATTGAAGTGGGAGCTAGAAGTGGAGGGGGGTAGAGGTGGAGGTGGAGTGGGAAGACGGACTGGGAGTGAAAGTGGATGGGGAGGGAAGGGGGGAGGAGTCTGAGTGAGAGGGGGAGGGGGAGTTGAAGGTGGAGTGGAGGTGGAGGGGGATTGGCAGAGGAAGTGGGAGTGGAGGGGGAGTGGTAGGGGTAATTGAAGGGGGGGTGGAGGTGGAGGTGGAGGTGGAGTGGAGGTTGAATGGGTGTGGAGGGGGAAGGGGGAGTGCGAGTGGGAGGTGGAGTTGAAGGGGGAGTCAAGGTGAAGGTGGAGTTGGAGTGGGAGGGGAGAGGGGGAATTGAAGTGGGAATGGGAGGCAGAGGAGGAGTTGAAGGTGAAGTGAAGTGGAGGGGGAGTTGAAGGTGGACTGGAGTGGAGGGGGAGTTGAAGGTGGAGTGGAAGTTGGAGGGACAGTTGAAGGTGGAGTGGAGTAGGAGTGGGAGTGGGAGTTGAAGGGGAGTGGGAGTTGGAGGGGGATTTGAAGGTGGAGTGGAGTGGGGGGGGAGGGAGAGGAGTGGTCATGGAGTGGGAGGAAGGAGGAGGGAGGAGTGTGAGTGGAAGTAGGGGGGGAATTGAAGGTAGAGTGAAGTGGAGGAGGGGGAGTGGGAGCTGGAGGTGGAGGTGGAGGGGGAGAGGAAGTGGGAGTGGGAGGTAGTGGAGTGGGATGGGGGGAGGAGGGAGGAGTGTGAGTGGAATTAGGAGGGGGAGTTGACGGTGGATTGAAGTGGAGGGGGAGTGGAGGTGGAGGTGGAGTGGGAAGAGGGAGTGTGTGTGCGAGTGGATGGGGATGTATATTACGAGCCTTCACTTCCTATCAAGGAGAAGAGTACATGATCTTAAAGACCAAGATTTCCAGAGAAAATTATACTTTCACAAAAATAAAGAAAAACAACTTTAGAAGATTACAATTAATGGCTAAGTGTGCAATGAGTTACTTGTTGATAATGTCATTTGTAATTGAATTAAACGAAAACATTTTTTTTATTGAACAAAAGTGTTTATACAAATATAAGAATTATATTACAAGTGCACACATCATACTATTTTTATTAGATAAGTTGGCATTTTGAATATCCATGATCCCTTGTACAAAAGGAAAAGATGAGAAGTTAATCCCAACACAACATAAAATAACAATAAAAAATAACAAGACACACTAGCTTTAAAGAAAAAAGATAGCCTCAAATTAGGATGGTTTTCAAAAAATGATCCAAATCACTTTTATTGATCACAGTAGTAGGATCCACCTCCCTAAATGGAAGCTTCTTACAACAAGGAAGAGAAATAAAGTCTATGGCACATACTTCTAGTGAATCCAAAGCATAATCCATCCTCAAGCAGTCAAGTTTTTGAACCTCACAAAAGGTTGGAATGGGCTCCTTAGACTGGCATTTGATCCTTCTTTTTCTAGATAATTTGTTAGTTCTTATTTTTCAAGAAGAAATCATATGCATGATCCATTATATTTTAATCTTGAAAAATAATGAAGAGTCTTAAAATTCAACTTGTCAAACCCACTTCCCAAATTTAGAGGAGAAGGTGAGGACCACACATGCATAAAATCAATCAAATAAAAAAAATTCATAAATAAAGTTATATTATCAATAGTACAACATTTCCCAAGAGAATTGAAAAAAATCCTAAAAATATTTTCGTTCCAGAAATTCAAGGGAAATTTAGAAATATAAACCCAAACATAAAACTAGAATATTTCATTCCACAAGTCAAAACCATGAGATCAATTTTCAAGAATAAGACCATTCAAACCCATACTAGGGACCACCAAGAAGGATTCTCCAACAATCCTCATTAGAAAAAGGAAAAAAAATATTTAAAAAATATTCAACATAGAAAAAAATTGAACCTTTCATTTAAGTTTCCAAAATAAAATGATTCACCTTCTAACATCATCAATATTCAGACGATTTCCATAGAATCTCCTATTGATCGAGCACCTCAACCAATTACTAGATTCATCCATCCAGAAGAGAATCATTAAAATCTATTCATATCTGCACTTCCTAAAAGCCCTAACCATCCATGTTAGAGCTCACAAAAATAAAAGGAACAAAAATGGGCATAACAATATGCCCATCCTTCTTTATATGCTCCAATGAAGAAACAATATCCACACCATAATGCTTCAACTTTTACATAACCTTTGAAAGCCTAAGGAAAACATCATTAAGGTAAAAAAATATCATTAGACTTGTAAGAAAACTATTAAAATCTTTGGATAAGAAGCATCAACCACCTCCAAAACCCTCACAATCTCCCATGAAGAAGTGACAACCACCTTCAAAACCCTATGGTCCACTATTAAAGGAGATAAAAAATCACCCTTAAAACTATTAATGTACAACCTCTGATGCATTAGAGTGGAAGAAGGCACCATAGAATTATGTTTCAATATGGAGGGAAAAAACCATTTTGTTAGACATAGAAAATGAACACCAACACCCTTGGCCTCATTGTCTCTAGAAATTTTTTTTACCTTATCCCCTATCATGTTTTTTTGCCTCCATGTCCCCAAAAAACATTTTTCAACTTTAAATTACTTCCAAAAGGATATCATCATAATCATCATCATCCATTGGATCCACAAATCCATTTTAATTGAAAGGAGAAAAAATCCTAATAGAAAAAGACAAAGAACAATGTCCTTCCATTTCTCACCAATAGTAAGAATTGACATCAATAAGAGAGTCATTAGCTTTTCGAGCAGCCATAGCACCAACAAAAAGTACCAAAACAAGGGAATTGAGCATACTATCTCCCTCTTTGTTTGCTCCAACTCTTGCATCTTCATCTTCTTCGACCTCCCAATCTTCTTACATGACTAAATTTGACCCTGTTGTCTTAGATGTGGTACTTCGAGTGATAGAGTGAGTAGTAGCGTAAACTGATAGTTGTATCTACAATTTTTTCTACCACCTTCTCTTCTTTCCCTTTTTGCTTCCTCATTGTGCATACATGTCATATTATTTGTTAGGACTGTGTTAAATGATATTTATGTGATACTTCAAGTGAAAGGATGACTTTCATCACCTTGACTAGATTTTTATTTAGTTTAGCTTACAATAATCAAATAGTAGATGCCATACATTTGATGTGTTGAATTAATTAAAAAAATTAATGATGATGGAGACTGCCTTTCTACAACTAAATTAAATCAAAATATTATTGATGAAAAAACCTATGCTTTTGCTCAAATTGCTGCTAAACTAAATCAAGTCCTAAGTGATGTGGAATACTATCTTTCATAGAAATTTTTATATGTATGCAATGTAAGTTATGCAAAAATATTTTTGGTTTTAATAATTTACCATTTAACATACAAATTGATATTAATTTAAAATATATTTTGTTGCATCAATTGTACAATTGTATATTTTAATTTTAATTTGTCAACTCAATTATAATTTTATTAAAATTTAAACTTAATTTTGACCTAAATTTAAAATTTGTTAATGTTTTAGGTTTAATAATTTCGAACCAATAAAAAAGTTTATTGAAACTTTAAGCATGGCCACCTTTCCTTTTCAATTAATTTTTTTTAAATTAACATTTTTCTGTAAAAATATTCTAATTAATTTATTTAATATTTTTTGTATTGGAAAAAATATTTAATTGATTTCAATCTATGTTCCAATTTATTTCAATAATTTTGGGATAATAAGAGAGCCACGCAATGAATCAAACCTATGCCATGTAGGTAATGTGCCAAGAAGTTTACAAAACTTTCTTTGAATCAAGAGTTTCTGGGTCCATGGAAATGTACTTTAAGTATGACTTTTCCAAATGTAATTATCCTTAGAATAAAATAAAATCTAAAATGTAAATCACAATAGTTGTCTACTTACATTTATATTGGAAAAAGGATTGATATAAAAACCGGACCTCCACAAATTCAAATTATCATACAGAAATCATAAATACAAATGAATAAGATTGTATTCCTAGTTTAACTACTTTCCTCAACCCAACAATTGCAGAGGCTTTGCAACCTCTAAATGAGGGCATATGTAATGTTTCATTGTCAAAATCCATTCCCTCAAATTAATCACATCTTTTTGTCCAACACTTTTTCTTGAACCCATTGTGTCAATTGTCATTTTCCTTTCTGAATTCAATCTCTTATCATCCATAACCACTATTATGCTCTACACCATCCACAAGGTTGTTCTGCCTAGCATAACTTGTTCCAGGACTAGCACTTGTTTCACTACCAAAATGAATTTCTCCACTTTCATTACCCAACAAAGTGATGACTTCAAATTCCATTATGAAATTATTTCATCTATACAGATGCTGAATTTATTTCCTCCCTCATGTTTCTTGTTGGAATTCATCATTATCCCAAGGAGATCACTACCATAGTCCTCTAAGTTTTCAATGTCATGGTTCCCTCTCTATGTTCAATCACTTGTGTCATACATAAATCTGTGATAGAATTTCTTTTTAACAATTTATCAAAATTTTGAGTCATTATTTTTTTAAGGATATTTAAATATAAGAAACCATTTTAAATATTCATTGGTGATGATGCAAATGACTTTTTCTCAGATTTAACATTTGTAGTGAAATTATAGTGAGTGAAGACCAAATATGCCCTTTCTCAAGAATTATTTTTCTATTTCAACATTTATGGATGGCTCTAAGAACCTTGGATTATTATATCAAAGGTCTTTGTAGATTATAGAATTTTATAAACCTATACCATTTATTTTGGATGTTAAAGTCCACATATTCACCTCATATAGGACTGTTAACTTTGATTCAAATGTGTAAAAAATGGAACTGGAAATAAAATATTCTTTGAGAGAGGCATAACTTCTGCCGATTTGGAAATATTTAGATTGCAAGTTACAAATGCACTGACAACTTTTTCCTCATTAGCCACTAGATAATTGATTAGATCTCAGCTTCTGTGCTTCTATTCTTCTCTTCCAGAACCCAACAGACCCTTTAATTGTAGACTGAATTGTTTATTCATTTGATAGACACAACGGCCTTGTTCAAATTGAAAGAAAAAAGTTATATTTTCCTTTATTCTATGATTGAGCCCTATTCTTCCATTGATAGGATCACTCACTATCTAACTATTGAGAGAACAATCACTAAGTGTTGTAGAGTCACAAATCAAAAGAAAGGGGACATTACAAATTTTCTCCCTATATAGGTTTCTTTGGATGGGAGCTCTGTTTACACTTTATTTCTTCCATTATGTAGATTGTACCTAAAATTATAAATTTGTAGACCAATTGATTCCCTTAATATGAATCAACACAAATCATTTCAATCAGTAGAGATTTTGTAGGTGCATAATATAATTTGATCCATGTCGTGAAGCTGCTTCAAGTCTCTAATGGCTTCCCTTATTCTTGATAGAAGAATTGAAATGGAAGTATGATGATAGAACCTAACCTTCACTCTCATGTCCCAATTGTAAATAGTGTCATTTGTTTTTAATTATTTTCCCTTCCACGCACATATATTATTCTTCTGACAACCTGAGGAAGTTTGCATAAGGTGATTATAGCCCACCACAAGGAACCCTCTCAAAGTTTTCCCATCATTCACATATCCATTCCCCATCTTAATAACTTGCTCAACCCACATCCTAACTAATTTGCAGAGATTACTCACATTTATCTTCACATTGTCCAATTCCTCTACGAAAAATTTCATCAGAGGAAAATCTAAAATGCAAAAAAAATAATAAATAAATATTCAAGAGAACTTAATCATTGCTAGTTCAAAGGTAATCAATGCTAGTGTGTCATTCCCTAGAATGTCAAAGGGAATGTTGTCCTCTCTAGTGTAGACCACTTTAATAGAAAATGAAGAGTGAAAATTCATTAACCCAAATTCATGTATTTTGGCAAACTCTAGAAATAAATTTTCTAAACCCGAGTCTTTCTTGAGCTCTAGGATTACTGAATGCTTGAAGATCTTCTCCACATAAAATGCCACCCGATACTCCTAATAAAATTTTCTTTGACTTCTCTATCAAATTTTCTATGTGCTCTTACCTTCATTCAAGTGATGTTTTCACTTTATGGTTTGAGTGTTCTTACTTTCATTCTTTATGGTTTGAGTGTTCTTCCTTTCATTCGAGTGATATTTTATTCCATTATGTCAAAGTTTACCTAAAATGAAATAAGGAACTATTTAATCTCATTTTTTTAAGGATCAAAAATTATTTCAATCAAATCATACCATATATGAATTAGTTTTGTGTTGGCCAATTCTGAAATGGAATTTCCTAATTAATTATGGATCAGACCAAACTAAATGTAAAAACAATTTCTCTCTATTCATGACATCTAAGCGTAAGGGCACCCTATTTCATTCATTACTTGATCGATTCCCTCACCCTATCTCTCCATGTGCTAGATCTTCTTCACTGCCACTGTCCATTCATTACCTAGTGTGCCCTCGTAAACTATTTTGAAGGCCCCATTTCCTAGCTTCTATTTCTCCCCAAACCCCTTTGTGGTGAATATGTGGATCGCTAATCCTCTGCTCACATCCAATTATCTTTTTCAACTTCATACAACCTTGCTTATCCTTTTCAATATACAATATAAGATCCCCCTAGTATTAGTACTACTACTACCCCTGCAACTATTCTTGTACAAACAAGATTTTAGGGATAGATTATTTTAAATGTAAAATATTTGTTTATTCTTTGAGTATGGAAATCAGATTTTTAGAAATAGTTTAAAGTACTAAGTAATACAAATTTTTATGATATTTCTTCTAAAATTTTGTTGACAAGATCTTTAACGATTTCTAGCGTGGATAATATTCTTTCAAAGAAATTTAGGGCATAGACGAGTAAAACTTAGTTTTCAATTTCTTGAGAAATTCTTTTAGCAAAATCTTTAATGACTTCAAACATGGAAACATATTCTCAAATAAATTTTAAGCACATGCGAGTAAAGCTCTTAGTCTTCGATTTCTTCTAATTTTTTTTCACAAAATTGACTTCCAACATAGAGAACATATTTTCAAAGAAATTTAGAGCACTGGCGAGTAAAAGTTAGTTTTCTATTTATTGAGAGAAATGTCTAGAAAAATATTTAACGACTTTGATGTAGAGCCTAATGATCAATCCCTTCAACAAGATCAAAAGGCTCCACATGCTGTAAAAAAAAACACACTATGTTTCCTAGTTGTTTCACTAGGCCTTCTTGCACCAATAGGGTCAAATCAACTCCCAAGATCCAGGACTCATTGCCAAGCCATCCTAAGGTCTTATCCAACCTATTTCAACCTGTTTCAATATTCATCAAGCTCTCGCAATGTCCATTATTATAAAGATCATCTAAACAACTCGAAAACTAGGCCTCCTACCTAGTAGCCCTCCATTTCCTGATTTTTGGAATTTTGACCTCGAACTTCCAAAACACTTACAAACTAAATTTCAGATTTAGATACCCATTTAATTTTTACACAACATATCAAAAATCAGGTAGGGTTGTTTCAAAATATCACCCTAAAAAATTGCTGCTCCATTTTTCCTTCCTAGGCCTAATAGGTCACTTTTACAAAGAAACCCTATCCCAGACTCAATACCCAAAGTTTCCACTTTCAAAAAGTTTTAATCTGGTCCCAGTTAGAGTAATATGTAACCAATTTGATTCTACATGCCTCCTATACCTAAAATCCCCAAATCACTCCTCAAAACCCCTAAAACTAAGGCTTCCTCAATCCTCATCTTCCTAGCACTTGCATACCTTAACCAAATGTCCTACACCATGTATTCAACATTAAATTTTACTGTTTTGCATAAAATTATACCCCTATTAAGGAATTTCCTCTGCTCCTACACTTGTGGCATCAATTTTGTGTTCTTTTCCCACTCTTCATCATGGTGTACACCCACCCAATCAAATTCTCCTACATCCAAATGATTAGTAACATCATACATATGTTACATGGGGTCCATTCAATGATAAAAAAAATAAAAATACATTCATTGAATGACCCATTAAACCATTGAAAGGATCAAAATAGCATTATTTCAATGCTCCAAAATGATCACCTACAACAACTTTTCAAATCGGAAATAAAATATATTATAAGAACCTCCAAATAAGATATAAAATTATGTTATTACATCCTTAGATCACCAATAATCCATTTCCAAGTTTAGATCAATCAACTAAGCATCAAAACCACAAGATTTTTACAAGAAAACTTGGATTTTATTGATTTCTTCAATTTGTTGATACAAAATGTATCCCAGATTCATACCATTCTGTACTTTCATGTTTCTCAATGCTTAAATAGACCAGCCATGATAACCTTTCCAACTAACCCAATGTGGATGGAACTTCTAACTATGCAAACTAATCCTATTTTTGGAGTTTCCCTCAAAATCACAATTAGTCGTTATTATTCAAATATTTAAATTCTAAAACTTATTTAAATAAACTCTTAATAACCTATAACCTTAGCATTGGTCATTTTGTGACCTTATCACATCATTAAACTCCTAAGACCCCTACTTGACTCCACTTGGCATGATATTGCCATATTACAATAATTTGGTCTTATGGTCCTTACCATGACCATTAGAACATTTGCCACTACATTTGATTTTATATCTTTCCTCACATTTCATAGGAACTAATGGGCCAAATTATAATGTTTACAGACCTTATAAGTCATTCTAGTCTTCCAATGCTTAAGGTTATCCATGTGACCCCCTAGTAGTCTTCCAAGCCTTAGGTGCTCCTACACCATACTCCTCAAGTTTGAAAATTTCCAAGTCATCTTGGAAATTTCTACAAACAAAACATGTTAGGAGAACCAAAAAAATTATTTTGACTCTTGGTTTCTAGAGATCATTATATTTGATCCATTCCACCATTTCTTGTTGTTGTCCTCTATTACTCCTCTTCATCTTCACTTTAGGCTTGTCATTTCTTGCAAATGTGTACTCTTCTTTCTTTTTAGTGCTTTCCATAGGATTTGTCTTGCTCTGAACTCTTACCACTATAGCACATACTTGAAAAATCATCCAATGTACCACCAAAAGGTACCCTTCTTTCTTGTTACCAATCTACCATATCTCCATGTTGGGAGAATTCACCAACTTTTGAGCCTCCTCATGGCCCATTATCTCTACTAACTCCTCTTCATCCTTGGTCTCTCTTTTTTAGAGACTACTCCTGCTATCAAAGCATCCTTATGCCATTTACCTTGGCACACAAAGTGATCATCCATCACGAAGGCTGCATCATGAGCCTCACAATCTACTATAGGGGTACCTTCAGAAATTGTACCCTCCAAAGGACATGTCACTATCACAATCAAAAAACTACCAACACATTCAAGCCCTCCAAGACTTGATTCTCTATTTTCCTCACCAGCATCTTCTTCTTCCACATTTTCTTCAGCCTCTTGAACCTCCTTAGCATTAGATTCTTTTTCTTCTTCACCATTTGTCATTACACAAGCATCTTGAACCTTGTCACTATTAGGTACTTCCTCTAGGAGTTCAAAAAGTACCTTCAACCTCCTTTAATTTTCCTCTAATTCTCTTTCCATTCTTTGCATCATCATTTCTTCTTTTCTTTGTTTCCTCTTTTCTTCTCCTCATTCAGAGACCCTTGCAATGCTTGTAGCATCTCCCTCCGTGACCTTGTCAAAGCCATCTCCACCTATTTAGGACTCATTTCCTGGATCTTCTCACTCTTATACCAATATGATATAGTTCCCAATGATCAATCCCTTCAACAAGCTCAAGAGGCTCCATATGCTGTCTAAAAAACACACTATGGTTCCTAGTCGTTTCACTAGGCCTTCTTGCACCAATAGGGTCAAATCAACTCCCAAGAGCCAAGACTCATTCCCAAGCCACCCTAAGGTCTTATCCAACCTATTTCAACTTGTTTCAATAGTCATCAAGTTCTCACAATGTCCACTATTAAAAAGATTATCCAAACTGCTCCCAAACTAGGCCTCCTCCCTAGTAACCCTCCATTTCATGATTTTTGGAATTTTGACCCAGACTTTCCAAAACACTTACAAACTAAATTCATGCAGATTCAAATACCCATTTAAGAGTTACACAACATATCATAAAATCAGGTGGGGATGTTTCAAAACATCACCATAAAAAATTGTTGCTCCGTTTTTCCTTCCTAGGCCTAATAGGTCACTTTTACGAAGGAACCCTATCTTGGACTCAACACCCAACCTTTCCAATTTTCACAGAGTATTAATATGGTTCCAATTAGAGGAATATGCAACCAATTTGACTCTATAGGCCTCCTATACCCAAAATCCCCAAATCACTCCTCAAGAACCCCTAAAACTAGGGCTTTCTCAATCTCTACTTCCTAGCACTTCCAATCCTCAACCAAAGGTCCTACACCATGTATTCAATCTTAAATTTTTTCTATTTTTCATAAAATTATATCATTGTTAAGGTAGATCCTCTGCTGCTACACTTGTGGCATTAATTTTTTGCCCTTTTCCGAAGTTTCCTCTTGGCGTACACCCACCAAATCAACTTCTCTTGCATCAAAATGATTAGTAACATCATAAATATGTTACATATGTTCCATTCAATGAGAAAAAAAAAATCATTCATTGAATGGCCCATTAAACCATTGAAAGGATCAAAATAGAGTTATTTCAATGCTCCAAAATGATCACCTACAACAACTTTTCAAATTTGAACAAAATATATTATAAGAACCCCAAAAATAGATATAAAATGATGTTATTACATCCTTAGATCATGCACAATTCATTCCCATGTTTGGATGAATCAACTAAGCATCAAAACAACAAGATTCTTTCAAGAAAACTTGGGTTTTTTTTATTTCTTCATTCTGTCGGTACAACATGCATCCTAGATCCGTACCATTCTATATTTTCATGTTTCATAACCTTTACAACTAACCCAAAGTGGTTGGAAATTCTAACTATGCAAACTAATCCCATTTTTGGAGTTTCCCTACAAATCACAATTAGTCGTTATTATTCAAATATTTAAATTCTAAAACTTATTTTAATAAACTCCTAATATCTGATAAGCTTGCCATTGGTCATTTTGTGATGTTATCACATCATTGTTCATTCTAGTCTTCGAATGCATAAGGTCATCCATGTGACCCCCTAGTAGCCTTCCAGCCTTACGTGCTCCTACACCATACTCCTTAAGATTGAAAATTTCCAAGTCCTCTTGGAAATGCCCGCAAACAAAAAAATGTTAGGAAAACAAAAATCTTCATTTTGACTCTTGGTTTGAAGAGATCAAAGTTTTTGATCCATTGCACCCTTGCTTGTTGCTTCCTTCCATTACTCCTCTTCATCTTCACTTTAGACTTGCCATTCCTTGGCAATGTGTACTCTTCTTTCTGCTTACTTCATCCAATAGTCCTTTTCATGCTCTAAACTCTTACCATTGTTGCAGATACCTAAAAGCTCATCCAATGTACTACCAAAAGGTACCCTTCTTTCTTGTCACCAATCTGCCATATCTCCATGCTTGGAGAATACACAAACTCTTGGGCCTCATCATGGCCCATTATCGCTACTAAATCTTCTTCATGCTTAGTTTCTTCTTCTGAGACTACTGGTCTTATCAAATCATCCTTATACCATTTACCTTGACACACAAACTGATCATCCATCACTAAGGTTGTATCACGAGCCTCACAATCTACTACACAGGTACCTTCATACGGTGTACCCTTCAAAGGACATGTCAGTGCCCCAATAAAAAAAATACCAACACATTCAAGCCCTCCAAGACTTGATTCTTTATTTTCTTCACCAACATCTTCTTCTTCCACATTTTCTTCATCCTCTTGAATCTCTTCAGCATTAGGTTCTTTTCCTTCTTCAGTATTTTCCATTACCCCAACATCGTGAACCTTGTCACTATTAGGTTCTTCCTCCTCTAGGATTTCAATAGGTACCTTCAACCTCATTTTATTTCCCTCTAATTCCCTTTCCATTATTTTCATCTTCTCTTGCATCATCCTTTCTTCTTCTCTTTGTTTCCTCCTTTCTTCTTCTATTTTCTTCTCATCATCTTCCTCTTTGACCTTGTCAAATCCTTCTCTACCTATCAAGGACTCATTTCCTAGATCTTCTCACTCTGATACCAATATGATGTAGACCCCAATGATCAATCCATTTAAGAAGATCAAGAGGCTCCACATGTTGTCCAAAAAACACACTATGTTTCCTAGTTATTTCACTAGGCCTTCTTGCACCAATAGGTTCAAATCAATTCCCAAGACCCAAGAATCATTCACAAGCCATCCTTAGGTTGTATCCAACCTATTTCAACTTTCTATAGTCATCATGTTCCCACAATGTCCACTATTATAAATATCATCCAAAGTGCTCCCAAACTAGGCCTCCTCCCCAGTACCCCTCCATTTCCAGATTTTTCTACATTTGACCCTAACCTTAAGAAAAATTACCAATTTTTTTTAAAATTTAGAGAAGCATTTAGTGTTTACACAACATATGAGAAAATCAGATAGATTTGGAACATCACCCTAAAAAAATGTTGCTCCCTTTTTCCTTACTAGGCCTAATAGGTCACTTTTACAAAGGAACCCTATTCTAGAGTCAATACCCAACCTTTCTACTTTTCAAAGAGTTTTAATATGGTCCCAATTAGATGAATATGAAACCAATTTTTTTCTACAAGCCTCCTCTTCCCAAAAGCCCCAAATTACTCCTCAAAAACTCCTAAAACTAGGAGATTTCTCAATCTCCCACTTCCCACCACATCCACTCCTCAACCAATGGTCTGACAACATGTAGTCACCATTAAATTTGTCCTTTTTTCATAAAATTATACCCTTGTTAAGGCATATTGTCTACTGCTACACTCGTGACATCAATTTTGTGCCCTTTACCCACTCGTCCTCATGGTGTACACCTACCAAATCAAATTCTCCTACATCTAAATGATTAGTAACATCATACATACATTACATGGGGTCCATAAATCATAAAAAATAAATACATTCATTGAATATCCCATTAAAAAATTGAAAGGATCAAAATAGAGTTATTTCAATGCTCCAAACTGATCACCTACATCAAATTTTTAAATCTAAAACAAAATAGATTATAAGAACCTCCAAAATAGATATAAGATGATTTTATTACATCCATAGATCATCCGCAATCCATTTCCATGTTTAGATCAGTCAACTAAACATCAAAACAACAATATTTTTGCAAGAAAACTCAGATTTTATTCATATCTTCAATTTGTCCATATAAAATGCATCCAAAATCCATACCATTATGCACTTTGATCTCTCCCAATGCCTAAAATACCCATACTAATCTTTACAACTGACCTAAAGTAGTTGGAACTTCAAACTATGCAAACTAATCCCATTTGTGGAGTTTCCCTCCACATCACAATTAGTCGTTATTATTCAAATATTCAAAGTTTAAAACTTATTTAAATAAACTCCTAATAACATATAACCTTGGCATTGGTCATTTTTTGACCTTATCACATTATTAAACTCTTTAAGACTCCTACTTGACTCCACTTGGCATGATATTTCCATATTACATTAATTTGGTCCTATGGTCCTTACCAGGACCATCAAGATATTTGTCACTACATTTTATTTTATTTCATTCCATTACATTTCATAGGAACTAATGGCCCAAATTACAATGTTTAGAGACCTTATAAGGCATTTTAGTCTTCCAATGCTTAAGGTCATCCATGTGACCCCCTGGTAGTCTTCCAAGCCTTAGGTACTCCTGCACCAGACTTACGACATGTAGACAAAATTTTTAAAGAAATTTAATGCTCATACTAGTGAAACTTATTCTTTGATTTATTGAGAAAAATTTGTAAGAAAATAGATGAAAATTTATTTAAAATCTCTTTCTATGGAAGATATGTTACATATAGTGGAAGTTCAAGTAAAATCACCTCCAATGAGAAATCCAGTCCTGTTCGTTCCTCTACAATTCCCAAACATGTACCGAGAAGGATTATAGTTTGAAGATTCTATTAGATTAAAGCTTTAATCAAACTTCTAAATGCACAAATATGAATGATGCAGGGCCCTCTGTAGGTCATAACTTTTGACTTAGGTCTGGGTTTTTGCTAAAAAATTTTGAGTGCGTGCCTTAGGTCGTGGCATTAGTTTTGCGAATGGATTTCAAATCAATTGAGGTCTATTTTAGCACATTTTCAGGAGCTGAAAGTTTCATCTCGGGCTTCGAAATCAGCTTTTAGTGTTTTTTCTCTATTTTTTTTAGAAAGTTCTATTTTGTAATAAATTCGAGTTTATGTTATCAAAATAGAACTTTCTAAAAACTAGAGAAAAAACACTAAAAGCTGATTTCAGAGCCCGAGATGAAACTTTCAGCTCCCGAAAATGTGCTAAAATGGACCCCAATCGATCAAAGATCCATTGGCAAAACAAATGCCACCACGTGAGGCAGGCACCCAAAAAATTTCAGCAAAAACACAGACCTAAGTCAAAAGTTATGACCTCCAAAAGTTTTTGTATGAGATTATGACCTACAGAGGACCCTGCATCAGTTTATAAATATTTATAATTGTGAATAAATGTTTTTAAGTGTTTATAAGTGTGAATAAATATTTATAAGAGTGAATAACTGTTTATAAATATTTATAAATGCTTATAATTATGAATAAATGTTTATAAATGTGTTTAAGTGTTAATAAGTGTTTATAAATATTTATAAGTGTTGAAAAGTGTTTATAAATGTTTATAAGTATTTATAAGTGTTTATAAATGTGCATAAATATTTGTAAGTGTGAATAAGTGTTTATAAGTGTACATAAGTGTTTATAAATGTTTATAAGTATTTATAAATGTTTATAAGCATGAATAAATATTTATAAGTGTGAATAAATATTTATAAGTGTTTATAAGTGCTAATAACTATTTATAAGTCTTTATAAATGTTTAAAAGAGTGAATAAGTGTTTATTAGTGTTTATAAATATCTATAAATGTTTAAATAAATGTTTATAAATGTGAATAAGTGTGAATAAATATTTATAAGTGTGAATAAGTGTAATGTATAAGGGTAAAAAGGTGTTTATAATTGTGAATAAGTGTTTATAAGTGTGAATCAGTTTTTATAAGTGTGAATAAGTGTTTATAAATGTGAATTGAGTGTTTAACTAAATGTGAATAAGTGTTTATAATTGTTTATAAATATTTATATGAGTTTAGACATGTGAATAAATTTTTATAACTATTTATAGATGTGAATAAGTGTTTATAAATATTCATAAGTGTTTATAAGTGTGACTAAATGTTTATAAGCATCTATAAGTGGTTTTGAATACTGGAAAAAATATGTTTTGGAGGGATCTAAAACCCCTTACAAGGCAGCTACTTAATATTAAACATTAAACCCACCAAAAAGATTCAGGGTTGAAAAAAATCCTGCTTGCAGACCCGAACTCAACAACAAAACTAGCCAAAAACTAGTAAACAAAACCGACACCCAACAATAGAAACATAGAAAAAAATAGGAAAAAAATAGGAAAAATAAACTAGGCAATCTCCAACAGAGTTGCCTTCATGTCTTATTTGTATCTGAGAACTCCATAATCCTCTCTTGTATCTTGTTCTTTTTGGAAGATCTGGTGCACTTGCTTGACCCAGTCTTACTAATGGTTACATTAAGATTTGAGAACTCCGTAATCCTCTCCTATACCTTGTTCTTTTTGGAAGATCTGGTGCACTTGCTTGACCTAGTCTGGTCCTCATTATCTTCTTTGATATCACCGATCTTCATAGAAGACCCAACATTCAACTCCTGCTTGATGTTATTGATGCACTCAACCACAGCCCCCATAAACTGATTTCTATCTAGTAGAATCTTCTTGAGGGTAGAATCCATTCTATCCACTTTATCCTACAACAAGACTATCTTATTATCATCCTTGTTCTCCCTAGCTTTGTTCATCCATTCAGACCCAGAATCCATCCTCTCATGAATATTATCCACTTTAGCAGAAAGAGATTTGAGATTAAGACTCAGAGTCTTGATTTCATGAAAAAAACCATTTAACCAGGTGGAAGGACTACATAGATGTAGATTTGGCTATTTACAAAACACCAAAAGGGGAATCAATTTTGTCATCCAGATCTTCCTTGAGGAGCTGAACATTTCTCTCCTATATATCGACACTTTTTAGAAAAGGAATAGTTCTAGAGGAGGAGGGAATATCCTTGTCCAAAATAGTTGTATCACATCTCACTTTTTTATCCTTTTTGTCCATTATCACCTCAGTGGAGGCTTCATCGTGTAGAGAAATAAGGACATCATGGTCCACATAACTATCATAGTCAACCGGGATAGGAACTTTCTGACCACCAGGGTGATGCAGGGCCCTCTATAGGTCATAATCTCATATAGAAACTTCTAGAGGTCATAACTTTTGACTCAGGTCTGGGTTTTTGATGAAATTTTTTGGGTGTGTGCCTCAAGTGGTGGCATTTGTTTTGCCAATGGATCTTAGATTGATTGGGGTCCATTTTAGTACATTTTCAGGAGCTGAAAGTTTCATCTCTGGCTCTGAAATCAGCTTTTAGTGTTTTTTCTCTAGTTTTTAGAAAGTTCTATTTTGTAATAAATTTGAGTTTATGTTATCAAAATAGCACTTTCTAAAAACTAGAAAAAAAACACTAAAAGCTGATTTCAGAGCCCGAGATGAAACTTTCAACTCCCGAAAATGTGCTAAAATGGACCCCAATTGATCTAAGATCATTGGCAAAACAAATGCCACCACTTGAGGCACGCACCCAAAACATTTCAGCAAAAACCCAGACCTGAGTGAAAAGTTAGGACCTCCGGAAGTTTTTGTATGAGATTATGACCTACAGAGGGCCCTGCATCATAAACACCTATTCACACTTATAAACACTTATAAATATTTATAAATACTTATTCACACTTATAAACATTTATTTGCATTTATAAACACTTAAAAATATTTATTCACAATTATAAACATTGATAAGCACTTATTTACACTTATAAATTATACCTATTCACATTTATAGATACTTATGCATGCTGATAAACACTTATTCACATTTATAAACACTTATTCATAGTTATAAACAACTATAAATATTTATAAATACTTATAACACTTATAAAGTCGTATTCACACTTATAAACATTTATTCACACTTATAAACATTTATAAACATTTATAAATACTTATTCACACTTATAAACAATTATTAACACTTATTAACACTTATAAATATTTATTCACACTTATAAATATTTATAAACACATAAATATTTATTCACAGTTATAAGCACATATATTCGTAGTGAAGGGGAAGACTAAAGTGGGTGTGCCTTTGGCCTCCAAATTTTGAGTTTTCTCTTCTCTTTCTGGGAGTTTTCTCCTTTTGTTTAGCTGATTTTCCTCCCTTTGGGGTTGATATGCCCCTCTCATGGGCTTTCTAAGGGATTTTTTGTCTGTATAAATCTTTGCCTTTTGGGTATGTCTAGGACACCCATTTTTAATGTGAATGGAAAGGGGGAGGGGTTTTCTTCCCTGCTTCTTTCCCCCTGATCTTCTTAAAGTAGCGTAAAGTAATATTGAATATTAATATATTATAATGGCTTTGCCATTTTTGCCAAAAAAAAATTTATTCACAATTATAAACACTTATTTACACTTATAAATACTTATTCACAATTATAAACACTAATAAATATTTATAAATACTTATAAACACTTATTCACACTTATATACACTTATAAACACTTACAAAAATTTATTCACATTTATAAACACTTCTTAACATTTATAAATACTTATAAAAATTTAATCACACTTATAAACATTTATAAATAATTATAAACAGTTATTCAAATTTATAAACAATTATTTACAATTATAAATGTTTATAAATACTTATTCACACTTATAAACACTTGTAAATATTTATTCATATTTATAAACAATTATTTGCACTTATAAATACTTATTCATAGTTATAAACACTTATTCACACTTATAAACTATTATTCACACTTAAAAAATGTTATTCACACTTATAAACATGTCTAAATATTTATTAGCACTTATAAACAATTATAAATACCTATAAAATCTTATTCACACTTATAAATAGTTATAAACATTTACAAACACTTATTCAAGTTTATAAACACCTATAAATACTTATTCACACTTATAAACATTTATTTACACTTATTCACACTTATAAACTCTTGTAAATATTTATTGACTTATAAACATGTATTCACACTTAGTCACCCTCATAAACACTTATAAATACTTATTCACACTTATAAAAACTTATTCACATTTATAAATGTTGGAGTAATATTATTCACTCCTTATTTAAGTTTACTTAGGTCAACTCATAAATGAGTTAGATAGATAAATTTGAGTCTAATTTGGACTCTATCATATCTTAGAGGATATTGTAAGAGTTCTATCAAAACTCTATCTCCTCCTGGTTGAGACACTTGTCTCAACCCTATCCTTTCTTTCTACTAGCTCTTGCCTATTTAAGCAGAGCCCTTGTATGTGTATTCTCACCTCAGTTCAATCTAATATAGTGTTGAATACTTCTCTCTTCTGGTGGATGTCTGTGGATTGGGTTCTGGGTATAGGATAGTTTATCCTAACATGGTATTAGAGCCTAAGTCTTACAACTCTTTCTAGTTTAGAGGGTTTTCATTTTTTGTTTAATTTTTGAGGTCCTAGTTTTCTGTGATGTAGTACACCCATGCTCTTAAATCTTCCCCCTCTATTTCCAAATCCTCCCTCGTCAGTATCCTTTTGATTATAGGCTATTGTCCCATTTCATCTTTGTAGTTCATGGTCGAAGTGGGTCATCTTTGGCAGTTTCGTGACATTGTGGGGTTGATTTGCATGCAGTGGTGTTTCTAAAGAATTTTCCTGAGTTATCATTATGGACAAATTTTTTTATTGTAATCAGTAGGATCTTACAATAATCGAAGGCTCACATCAATTTTTGAAGAAATATGTGGATGCTGAAAGCATTGGGGCATGCTACATCTCACGTGGCTGCATGATATTCTCTAGCCCATGTATTCACTTTTGGTCTATGCGGTTAAATTTGTCTAGCACTCCATTCATCAAAGGTGGTTAGATCTAGTGTGCACATTATCAGGAGATCCACTTGGAGATATAATGTGAACAAATTTGAAGGCAAAATCTAAAGTCCATTCCGTTTGATAAGACTTTTAGATCGGGCTTCTTGACTTATAGATTAGGCTTGGTCAATCGTATTGAGGCTTCATCTCACTGCACCATATCCTTGGCCTGCGAGGATGCTTTGAGCCTACATGAAGACCAAGAGACTAGGAGGTAGATAGTGCATTGGGCTTTGTGCTCATGGTATCCACCACAGTCTCAACGCTGGCCATTTTTTTGGCTTATGCACAAATTGGAGTTGAGTGTGGAGACCTTGTTAGCCTCTCTCTTGCGTGGTGTGCTTGTTGTGAATGGTCTTTGGCCCTTGTGTGGAGGAATCTGCAAGTAAAATTTTCATCGTAAAGGTGTGTGCACAAGAACATTTGCATTAGAGGAGTTCATTCACTGCTTCATGCTTTTAGTCCATCTACCTCTGGCCACCCCACGCTCCATGCTCCATCAAAACCGCCATTGCTTGTCTTGAATGAAGATGATTATTAACTGAGTATTGATTAAGTTTGCAGACACCAGTACACTCTCTTTTATTTATTATTCCTCATCAACATGTGCACTGAGGACCACAGATGGGTGCGCAATTGATTAGTATGTGTTAGGTTGAACCTTGTAATTCTTTTTTCATTAACTTGGATCATAATTTTTCTCTCACATTTTGAGTAACTTCTGAGTTTTGCCTTTTGCTTCTTTCTTCTTCTCTCCTGTAATAGGTTATTTGCATGTAGGTATTCTTGGCGTTCTATAGATTTGTATCTCTCAAATCCTACAATATGGACTGAATGAAGGGCCTACATTTCTTTTATGGACTATCAGCCATTTTCTTTGGTGGAATAAAGTGTCCTTCTTACTGCGGTTATCCAATCTTAGGTGCACCTATTCAAGACTAGTGGTTGGTGCATCAAAGTGAACGTGGATCTTATTCATTTGCCTACGTTTCAAATCTGGCTATCGACTTTCACTTTTGGTCAGAGTCCACAATTAATTTTTCTACTAAGTTCATCTATTATGGAAGTCAGTGATTGTTGTTTGACCACATTATTGCAAGGCGTCTTAACTCCTAGCTGGACTACTTAATGTTTCGGTCAGCGGTTAGATCTTTTTTTGTCTAGCCCACTTAATTCTTTGTAATCTAGCACCAATTTGGAGTGTCCTTGTTCTTATAACTACACCTTCGATGAGTATAATCCAAAGGCTACTAGAACACCATTTATCCAAGTGGAGCATGTTCATTTCTTTCATGGCTTTGACCAAGTGAAAGCGGGTTATTAAATGCATGCACAACAGTTTCATGGTGAAAGGTGCACATTTATTTTTGGTAGGTGGCAAGGTGCTTCAAGCACATCTCATGTGGTAGCATCAATTTTAGTAGTTGGACCTACGCATTCAATTGTAGGCTTATTGAGTGATTTTTTTGAAGATATGATCCATAGAATGTGGTGGCATTAAAGTGCATTAACTTCATTGTGTGTCTGATCTAAAGGTGGATTCATTAATTTGACCGACATTTAAGGAAGTTTCTGCATTCACTTAGTTGCTAGAAGCAACCAAGATATCACCGACAAGCTACTTTGATGGATTATGCTACTATGACATAGGTATTTTCTAAAAAAATTTCCATTCAATGCCACTTTGACTATCTTGAAGTAGAAGTTGTTTCTATTTTCTCTTGGCAAAATTACTATTTGGGAATTGTCAAAATAGTTTGTATCTATTTGGGGGGGGGTGTATTTTGCATATTTATCCTTTGTGTACCCTTGTCCAACATGTTAGACCCTAGGATTGAGTTGCTCACCCCACATAACTATCACACATGGAAGCTCAAAATGATGCAGTTGTTGCAATCTCGAGGCCTTTGGCAGTTATTACAAGCTAACCAACCCGAGGTCACAAAAGCATTTGAGTAGTTTGTTCATAGAAACAAAATGGATGAGGCAAAAGGACTCATTGGTCTTCATGTGTCAGATAACTTTTTGTTTCACATTTTTGAGTGTACAAAACCAAAAGAAGTATGGGATAAGCTTGCAGGGTTGTATGGTAAGGTCAACCAATTCAAAATCTTGCAGCTTGAAGCCGGTCTCACTTCTACTTCCTGAGATGAATTTCCCTCTATTCAGGATTTTCTTACATAGTTCAAGTCAATTTTGTCTTAGTTGAAAGGTTGTGGTCATGCCAAAGAAGATAAGGATTGTATTTTCTTGATTTTTTTCTAAGCATAGAGGTCCTTTTCAAATGTTTGCCCCTACCTTCTATTCTACTATGGATGCTATGGGAGACTATCATAAGATGCCCTCATTTGAGGACTTCTGTGATTGGTTAACTAGGGAGAAAGCCAAGTTGATTCAGATGGATGCTCTTCCTAAGAGTCATGCATTGATGGCTCAATCTCCTAAAGGCAAGCGTAAGTATAAGAAGAAGCCACAAATAGATTCATTTCCAGGAGGTAAGCCTCCTTATAGGCCTCCCTATAAGCCTAAGGTGAATAATGATCAGAAGTCTAAGCCTACTTCTCCTTCTCCTCCTCCTAACTTGGGAGGGTCATCTTCAAAGTATAAGAAGAGACAAGAGAATACTTCTTTTTAGGGTAAATCTAGGCCTAATAACACACCATACTCTCAAAGGCTAGCAGCATTAGAAGAAGCTATGGAGAGGCATAACATTATAGTGCCTAATTCTAATTCCTTGAGCAAAGGCCGAGCCTTCTTTGCTAAGGCTTCATCATCTACAAGTTCTAGTTGGATTCTTGATTCTGATGCTTCACATCACATGACTCATTCTATTGATCTTCTTGATTCTCTTTTTGATAGTTCTACTTCACATATTACAGTTGGGAACTCCTCACAGATTCCAATTCTAGGGACAGGCTCAGTTAAGATGCACGATGGTAACATTGATGATGTTCTCTTTGTTCCTAATATTTCACAGAATCTTCTTTCCATCTATCAAATTTGCAATCATGGTGATGGAAAAATTGTTGAGATTTCTCCTACTAATGTGAATATTACAGAGATGCAGAATCTTGAAAAGGTCATTGCTACAGGAACAATTGATCATGCAGGCTGCTTGTATAGGTTTGATGGATTTGATTCTTCATCAGGTTCATCCCTTATTTCCCATGTAGATTCTACAAGCAAGCTTTGGCATGAAAGGTTTGGACATCTAAATTATAGATATCTCCAAAAAATGAGCACACAGAACTTGGTCATTGGTCTACCTCAAATCTCTTTTTTAGATGGAGTTTGTTTGGGTTGTGTTCTTGGCAAGCATCATCGAGATCCCTTTCCTAAGGGTATGGCCACATGAGCTTCGACTCCCCTTGAGTTGGTGCATAGTGACCTCATATCATTTCCAACTCCTTCATTTTTAGGGGCCAAGTATGTGCTCACCTTCATTGATGACTTCTCCAGGTGCATGTCGGTGTACTTTTCAAAGTACAAGAATGAGGTTCTTCAACACTTCATCACCTTTCTTGCATTTGTGGAGAAGAAATCAGTATATTCCCTCTAGAAGATATACATAGATAATGGGGGGGAGTATGTCAATCAAGCATTCAAGGAACTCTATCATACTCAAGGTATTCTTCCTCAGCATACAGTACCATACACTCCTCAGCAAAATGGTTTGGCCAAGAGGAAGAATAGAACCTTACAGGAAATGACCAATTGCATGCTTCAGTCTCGGTCCATGGCTCCAAGTTTTTGGGCAGAGGCTGTCAATTGTGCCAATTACATTTAGAATCATATGCCTCATAAAGCAGTACTGAATAAGAATCTTGAAGAGGCTTGGTCTCATGTCAAGCCCCGAGTATCCCATTTCAAAGTATTTGGCATTGATGCATGGACATTTATTCCTGATAATCGGTGCAAAGCAATGGAGAAGAAAATTCAGCGATTCATATTTGTTGGCTATTGTGAGGATGTGAAGGGATATTGATTGTTTGATCCTATCACTCAAGAGGTTCATTTTTGTCATGATGTTCATTTTGATGAATTCTTTACTCAATAGGATTCTTCATCACAAGCCTCTCCCTCTCTTCTTCCACATTCTTCTTCTGAGGGTGTCTTTCCTTCAGATGATGATGATATTGTTGATGCTCCTGGTGCTACCATTCCTAAAGATGGTATTGATCTAGTTGTTGACATTACTCCATCTTCTTTTACTCCTCCACCTCCACCTAGTAGACCTTTATGGGCTCAAAAAATTATTGAGGAAGCTGGTCCTCTTGTAGGTGATTCAATAGCCACTCATCACACTCATTCCCAAACTTTAGGTATCAGTATTTTGAGTCATGCAATCGCTACTAATCCTCAGAAGTTTTTAGATGCTTCAGGTATACCCGAATGGGATAATGCTATGGATGAGGAGTACTCTTCTTTAATTAAGAATCATACTTGGGATTTGTTTCCTCTTCCTATGGGAAGTAAGCTAGTTCAATGCAAATGGGTGTATCGTACTAAATTTGTAGCTAATGGTTCTGTTGATAAGTATAAGGCCCGTCTAGTGGCTATGGGGTTTTCTCAGGTTGAAGGTATCGACTATTCTACGATCTTTTCTCACATTACCAAGATGGATTCCATTCATCTTTTACTTTCTATTGTTGCATCAAAGGGTTGGTCAGTGTATTAGATGGATGTGAAGAGTGCCTTCTTGCATGGTGATCTTAAAGAGGAGATCTATATGGAGAAACCATAAGGTTTTGTATGTAATTCTTCCCTTGTATGTAGGCTTTGACTTTCATTATATGGTCTCAAGCAGGCTCCTCGAGCTTGGTATGAGAAGATGGATAGTTTTTTGCTTGCTTCAGAATTCACTAGATGTCATTCTAATCCTATAGTTTACATTCAACAACATGGAAGAAATCTTCTCATTCTTGTTCTTTATGTGGATGACTTGATACTCTCAGGGAGTTCTCATGCCATGATTGAGAAAAATCAAAGAGCCTTAATGAAACAATTTGATATGACTGACCTTGGTTTGCTGCATTATTTCCTTGGTCTTCAAATTCATCAATCTTATGTAGGTATTTCAATCTTCCAGTAGAAATATGCTCTTGATTTGCTACAACAATTTGGAATGGCTGATTGTAAGCCAGCCCCTACTCCTTTTCAATCAGGTGTTGTGTTGTCTACCAACTGCACTACTCCATCAGTGGATGCTACCTTATATAGGTAGTTAGTTAGCAGCCTTTTGTACTTGACACATAGTCATCCTAATATTTCCTTTCCAGTTAGTTTGGTCTCTTGGTTCTCTCAAGATCCTCATGAGAGCCATTTTCAGGCAACTAAGCACATTTTACAGTACATTCAGGGCACTCTACAGTTTGGCATTCACTACACATTAGGTGCTACTGAGATTGTGAACTTCACCGACTTAGATTGGGCTAGTGATGTTGATGACTGAAAGTCTACCTCTAGCTTTGTTTTCTACCTTGGTTCTGGTCCAGTTGCTTGGTCTTGTAAAAAGCAAACTGCTATTGCATTATACTCAACTAAAGCTGAATATTGAGGAGCTGTCTTAGCTAGTCAAGAAATTCTTTGGCTTCGACAATTGATGACAGAGTTTGGCTTCCCTATTAATCATCCCACTACTCTTTGGTGTGATAATCAGAGTGCCATACATATTTCTCACAACCCTGTGGAACATCAATGCACCAAACATTTATAAACACTTATAAATATTTATAAACATTTATTCAGACTTATAAGCACTTATTCAGACTAATAAACTTATATTCATACTTATAAACACTTATAAATATTTGTTCACACATATAAATACCTATTCACATTTATAAAGTCTTAAAAATACTTATAAATATTCATTCACACTTATAAATACTTATAATCATTTATTCACACTTATTCACACTTATGCACGCTTATTCAAACTTATAAGCACATATAAACATTTATTCATATTCATAAACACTTATTCATACATATTTATACTTATAAATAATTATTCACACTTATACACATTTATCAATAATTATTCCCACTTATAAACACTTATTCACACTTATAAATACTTATAAACACTTATTCAGATTTATAAATTTTTATTCAAGCTTATAAACACTTATTTCCACCTTTAAACACTTATACACACTTATAAACAATTATAAACACGTATAAATATTTATTGATACTTATAAACACTTATTCACACGTATTCACATTTATAAACACTTACTCACACTTATTCACATTTATAAATACTTATAAATATTTATTCACTCTTACAAACACTTATTAAAACTTATGAATATTTATTCACACATATAAACACTTCTTCACATTTATAAACACTTATAAACATTTCTTCACATTTATAAACACTTGTTAAAACTTATAAACACTTATTAACACTTATAAATATTTATTCACATTCACAAATACTTATAAACACTTATTCACATTTATAAATACTTATAAATATTTATTCACACTTATAAACAATTGTTCACAATTATTCACACTTATAAACACTTATTCACACTTATAAATACTTATAAACACTTATTCACATTTATAAATACTTATAAACAGTTATAAATATTTTTCACACTTATAAACATTTATTCACACTTATAAATACTTATTCAAATTTATAAATATTTATAAATTCTTATTCACATTATTAAATAATTATTCACACTTATAAACATTTATAAATAATTATTCCCACTTATAAACACTTACTCACACTTATAAATATTTATAAACACTTATTCACATTTATAAATACTTATAAACATTTATAAATTTTTATTCAAGCTTATAAACACTTATTTTCACCTTTAAACACTTATAAACAATTATAAACACGTATAAATATTTATTCATACTTATAAACACTTATTCACACGTATTAACATTTATAAACACTTACTCACACTTATTCACATTTATAAGTACTTATAAATATTTATTCACACTTATAAACACTTCTTCACATTTATAAAGACTTATAAACATTTCTTCACACTTATAAACACTTGTTAAAACTTATAAACACTTATTAACACTTATAAATATTTAGTCACATTCATAAATACTTATAAACACTTATTCACATTTATAAATACTTATAAATATTTATTCACACTTATAAACATTTATTCACACTTATAAATACTTATTCAAATTTATAAATATTTATAAATTCTTATTCACATTATTAAATACTTATACACCCTTATAATCATTTATAAACACTTATAAACATTTGTTCACATTTATAAACACTTATTCACACTTATAAATACTTATAAATCTTTATAAACACTTACAAATATTTATTCACCTTTAAAAACACTTATTCACACTTATAAACACTTATATACACTTATAAATAGTTATTCACATTTATAAACACTTATTTATACTTATAAACACTTATAAACATTTTTCACATTTATAAAAACTTATTCACACATATAAATAGTTATTCACATTTTATTTTTATTTTATTTTTATCAATAAGGAGCCAAAGCCGAAGGATTCTATTAAAAATATTAAGTTTTCAAAGATAACATGTTAAAAGCAGTAGAGTCTACAAATAAAGTGTCAGAGGCAACCGAAATACTAAGTGACATTGCTCAGAACCTCTATGAACACTCGTATATCAAGCACAACTTGAGCTAAAAACTCTAAACTATAAGGAAAAAAGGGGCAGATTTAGGAACTTAGCACCATTGTTGATCAGAGGTAGAGGAAGAGTCATTCTCCAAACTACTGGAGGAGCCATGAGTGTCCTCTTCCTTGTTTTGAGATCCAGTGAAGTTCTCTTGATTAGCAAATTCTTCTACCTAGGCCCTTTGTTTAGCTTCATCCTCTTCCTCCTCATCCTCCTCTAACTCAGCAACATCCGAAGAATCTTAACACTCAAGCCCATCTAGTTTCTCATCTTATTTATACTGGAATACCCAGTTTAAATATTTATGACATTTTTCATCAATCTCTTACGGAGTAAGCTGGAAACATGAATAATTTGGTTGTACCTCCCCTGAAATGGTCTTCAAAAATACTCCACAGGCTGCAATGTTGGCCAAATCATCTGCCTTGATGTTTCCAATGTAGCTTGTAGACACCATCTTGGAGTAGACCCTGATTTCATAGCATTTACTATGATCATGGAATCACCTTCAATCTCCATTTTTCCCAAGCCAAGATTGTGTGCAACAGAAAGACCAAACAATAAATCTTTGAATTCTGCCATATTATTAGTGTCTATTTCCAAGGGTTTAGCCTATATTTCTAAAACCTTACCATTCGAAGAGTGTATTATACAACATGCCCCTGATGGGCCTGGGTGTCCTTTAGAAGCCCCAACAAAATTGAGTTTAAACCAGCCTAAAGATGGGGACAACCACAAACAAGTAGCTCTGAAAATTGTATTTGATTTACATCATATGCCTAGAGTGATTGGGGTTTTAAGACCAAACCAACTTTTGATCATCTTCTCATCCCAATTGGTATAGAACTTATGTCAAGCTAAATGAGCTTGAATGGGATAATTCATAACCTCTACTATAACTGTTTCGATTTTGTTGAAAACAAAAGCAATTTCCATAGATTTACCCTGAAAAAGTCTTATGTTTCTTTCCTTCCAAATTTCCCAGATCAGAATGGACGGGCAGATAATCCTTAAATTGCCACATAAACTATTTCCATAAAGCATGGGCCAAGATTTGAAGAGAGATAGAATGTCTCATGGGAAGGCTAAGAACCAACCTAATTTTGTGCATAGCGAGTTCCAACATTCATTGGAAAATGGACATGGTAACAATATATGATTAATTTCCTCTTCACTATTGTGGCATAAAGAACATCTAGAGGGTCCCTAATACCCAATCTTTAGAAATCATTATGTAGTTAAAATCCTATCTTGAGAAGCTACCCATGTGAATAAACCTGCCTTGGGAAGACATACTTTGTTCCAACATAGTTGTATTGGAAGTCCATATATCCTTGTCTAGACAAGCCCTAACAAGATCTTAAAACCATCCTTAACATTATAGGTTCCTTATTTAGCCCCATTCCAAATGATTTCATCCTGTCCCTGTTTGAATAAAAATAATCTATCTTTAAGAATCATCCTAAATCGAAGTAGTTCCAATGGGTCAAGAATGAGTTTTGAAAAATCTCTCCACTACCAAGAACCATTTGTTGTGGATAGAGGTGCAGGAATAATGTAGTCTTTGACAAAGGGACCCCAAAAAGCCAAACATACCTAACTAATTCTATTCGGGCCCAACAATTGGTTGATGCTAGGATGCCCACCCCAGGAATCCTCCCAAAACAGAGCTTTACTACCCTCCTTGATGTTCCATCTAATGTTATTATCTATGATGTCTCTTGAATTAGAGATGAAATTCCAAATTCTTGATCCTCTAGGAAAATCCTTAATTTGAGAGACCTCTAATTCAATGTTATTTCCAAGATACTTCCCTCTAATAATTCTAACCCATTTAAGGTTTTGATCCTTCATGATTTTCCAGTAAAGTTTAGCTCCTAGTGCTTGATTCTGCCACATATGGTTTTTGATACCTGTGCCCCCTGCATTTACTAGTTTAAAAATCTTGTCCCAAGATATGAGGGTGAATTTTCTATTTGTGTCTATGCCCTGCCAAAAACCTTTCCTCATTTTCTTGACTATATCCATGTAGCAACCCGTGGGAAGAGAAATGTAAAAAATTAGATCTATAGGGATTGCAGCCAATGTAGCTTTAGTCATCACAATTCTACCCACCCAGGATAACCATTTTGATCTCCAAGAATCCATCTTACTATCTAGTCTTTCATTGATAGGTTTCCAAGGTGAAGTGGTTCTCAAAGATGTATCTATGGGGATCCCCAAGTATGAACATGAGAGAGAACCTATTTTGAAGATTAATACTTTTTCTATTTTATGTTGAAGTTTCTTTTTTGTATGAAAGAAAAATATCATAGATTTGTCTTTGTTAGCTACTTGACCAGAGGTTGTAGCATAGTTATCAAGTACTATTTTGATCTGAATAGCCTCCCTCATAATGCCTTTTCCAAAGAGGAGAATGTCATCTACAAATTGTTGATGTGTGATTGCTTTCATAAAGGAAGTGATTTCGATCCCCTTAATAATTTCTTGATCCTGAAGACTGATTACACTACAACCCAAAGCTTCTGCCACAATGATGAATAAAAAGCGAGATAGGGGATCACCTTGTCTAATTCCATTGGAGCCTTTGAAGAATCCTAAGGGGGATCCATTTACTAAAATGGAAAATTTTGGAGTAGAAATACAATAGAATATAAGATTAATCCAAGCCTTAGAGAAGCCAAAATTTTCCATACATTTTTCTAAAAACCTCCAATCCACCTTGTCATAAGCTTTCTTGATGTCTAATTTGATAATCATGCTAAGTTGCTTATTGCATTGGATGGAATGAATGGCTTCTTGAGCAATTATTATTAAACACTTAAAAATATTTATAAACTTGTATTCACACTTATAAATATTTATTCACATTTATAAACACTTATTCACACTTATTCACACATATAAATACTTATTTAAATTATTCACATTTGTAAACAATTATTCACACTTATTTATAATTATAAATATTTATTTACACTTATACATGCTAATTCACACTTATAAACACTTATTCACACTTATATAAACATGTATTCACTCTTATTCACACTTATAAATATTTTTTCACACTTATAAACACTTATATAAACTTATTCACACTTATAAACACTTGTTCACACTTATAAATATTTATAAACACTTATAAACATTTATTAACACTTAACAACACTTATTCACACTTATGAATCTTTATAGACACTTATAAACATTTATGAATACTTATAAACATTTACAAATACTTATTCACATTTATAAACACTTATTCACACTTATTAACACTTATAAATATTTATTGACATTTGTAAACACTTATTCACATATATAAACATTTATTCACACTTATAAACACTTATTAATACTTATAAACATTTATAACTACTTATTCACATTTATAAACATTTATAAATACTTATTTACACTTATAAACACTTATTCACATTTATAAACATTTATTCACACTTATAAGTTATGCTTATTAACAGTTATAAATACTTATAAATATTTTTCACACTAATAAATAGTTTTTTTAAGCAAAAAGTGACAATGCACTTATATTTATTATTATATTAATAACTAGTTTGGGGGGCTCCCTAGAGAAAGAACTAGCAAGAAAACTCTAGAACCTCACTCATGTACATAAGAGAAAAATTGATCCATAGCCTAACCATTACAATAGCAATGTGTATGAGGGCTCGACACTATAAAGAGTATATAATTTATAAATATTTAGAACAACCTATACACATCCATATTGAATTCATCATCAATACTATGCCCAAAAAATGAAATGCAGCTGAAATCAGACTCCCAAGTAGAGCATGTGCATGCACCCCATTAATGAAGGAATAAAAAGTAGATAGTGTGACAAAAAATAAGGCATCCCCAATCAACATAGGCCAACTGATGTCAGCATCATTTCCATTAGCATATGCCTAACTAGCAACAAATAAACTTACCATCCAATGGCTTTTAAAAAAAAGATAGTCAAATTGGGCACCAAATCTGAAAACCACAAAGGCTTCTTCTTCAATCAACTAGTAGCCCACATAGCATAAAACCCATGACCAAGATTATCCAAAGACAATATTAGTACACACAATCCCAAAATGGCCATCCTAATTATAGTCGCACAGAAAGCCCAAAAGCCCCAAAATTGCAAAACTTCTCACAACCTTACTATACTTGTTAAGCCCAAGAAATTTTTGATGCACAACCTTAGTGTAAATGATATCTAGCAATGAATAAGACTGAAAGAGGTCCACGACATTGGACATAGACACAAATAACAACTATGATAGGAAGAAACATATTTTTACCTATAGCTTAAGAATATTGTTACCAATGAAACTATGAACAACATGTCTAATGGAAACATTGTAAATCACACAATTGTCATCTAGATCATCATCATAAATATGTGCAGAAAATATTCCCTCCGCATCTTCTACCTTCAAATAGATTATGTTGTTCAGCAAAAAATCTTCCGAATGGAAGCATTTACAAGTAACTTGGTGGGCAATTATATCATGAAGGGTAAATGACAATCCCATCATACACATCTCGCTAAAAAATTGATGGGTCACACATGTATAGGTACATACACATATAAACACTTATAAATATTTGTAAATAATTATAAATGTTTATTTACACTTATAAGTTACATTTACAACACTTATTCACACTTATAAACACTTAGAAACATTTATAAATATTTATAAACACTTATTCACAATTATAATATAAACACTTATTTAGCTTGTAAATATTTATAAACACTTATAAATATTTATAAACACTTATAAATACTTATAAACACTTGTTCACACATAAATACTTATAAATATTTATTCACACTTATAAATACTTATTCAAAATTCCACATAGAAACAAAAGTATAAACTCATGCCATAGTTTAACCACATATTAAATATACATGCAAATTTATTGAAACATACATGGAGTTTATCCAAATATACCAAATATAAACATGTTTCACAAAAAATTGTTCTAAGACACATAAAGATACTAAGCTCAATAAAGTCAAAGTACAAATATGCACAAAATAAATCCCAAAGTTCAAGCACACTTGACACTAAAGTTTAAACATATAGTATAAGTTATTGTCAAAGTTAAGTTACACTCTTCACAAGACTGAATGTGAAAGTTCAAATATATGCATATGTAAAAGTGCAAATGTATGCACCCTAAAATAGTCGCCTAGACTTTGGGCCCCATTTATTCAATTTGTCAAATATCAATTTCTTGAATAAATGCTTCGCAATTTTCAAATCTATTCCTTGATCAAATCCCAATTAAATCAATAATTCAAATATTTCTAAGGTTTGATCATTTCATCAATAATTTTATTTAATTAAAAGAAATATTCTCTTTTAAATAAATAAAATAGGCTTATTTAATTAAAAGAAATATCTTAAATAAAATAATCTTATTTAATTAAAACCCCTTTTAATTGAATGATTTTATCTTATTTAATTAAATATTCCTCTTTTTATTAAATAAACTTATCTTATCTATTTAAAAGATAATTCCTCTTTTAAATAAATAAAATCCCCACTTAAAGCAAAATCTGTGATGGAAAAGGAAATAAATCAAATATAAACAAAACAAAAATCCTTTTCCTGATTCTTTCAATAATTTTATTTAATTGAAAGAAATATTCTCTCTTAAATAAATAAAATAACTTTATTTAATTGAAAGAAATATCTTTTAAAATGAAATAAATTTATTTAATTAAAATCCTTTTTAATTAAATAATTTTATCTTATGATATCTCTCTTTTAATTAATTAATGTTATCTTATTTAATTAATAGAGAATCATTCTTTTAAATAAATAAAAAATCCTCTTAAAGCTCTTTGTGATGAAAAAAGGGAAACAAATAATTAAAAATAAATAAAATCCCTTTTCTCTCCACACTTTCTAAAAATGGGCTTTATTTCCTCTTTTTGGATTTATCCCACATTGCTCTTGAGGATGCATTCTCTTCCACATTTTCCTATATAAGGAGCCCTCTCCTTCTCATTTCAGATCTGAGAATTTTCATGTTATTGTTATACTGCAGGTTTGGAGAGCAATCTTGGAAGAAGCTTGTTGAGCACATTTGGAGCTTGGATATTTGAGATTTCTTTCTTCTTGTCTTCTTCTCTCATGCCTTATGGCAATCCATAGTTTAGATTAATATTGCATTCACATAATAGTTTAAATTCATGTTTCCTTTCATATATTAACATTGTATAAGCATTCATTTCAATAGAATAATTTATTTCTTGCATTGTTATCATCTAGAATAGTTTCATTTGCATGCAATAACTTGATGATCATGGAGATTAGCATGCTTGCTATTCATCTTTGAATCTCTCATTTCTTGGTGTACTTGCATGGGCATAACTAGGTCAATCTGAGGGCCTCATATACAAACCCCTGCACTCCATGAATAGAGAGTTGTGAATCACTGTTTGAGACCTCATTCTTGAGTGTTATTGAATGTAATGATTCATAGAAGTGTGACTACTTTCTAGCACACATTTTTGGCACCCACCGTTGGGCAGAAAAGATTAATTTCTAGCCTCATTCTTGATTAGTTTTTCAGTTTTAGTGTTGGTTCTAGGCCTTGTACGGCCATGTACAGATAGGAAACCCTATAATATAATAATGGATAGATATAATGATGAATAATATTTATCATTCTTTTTGTTTGGTTCATTTTTATAAATAAATGAATAAGTTATGGTCATTTTGGTGAAAGGGGGTATTTGTAGATTTGAGATTCTCTGAATACAGTCAGATTGAAACGTCTAGTATGGACAAGGTATGAAGAATCAGGACCTCTAATAATATTCATTGGAAAGATACATGAATTAGGTTTCATTTCCTTTTGGTTTGAATCATTTTTATTCAGATTTGTGAAAGTTATGGGCATTTGAGTGAAAACTAATTTTTAACAATCTGCATTGGAGTTGCAGGCAATGATTTTCTCTTAGAAAATAATTTATGAATGGAAAAAATAAATGGATTACATATTTGGAAACTAAATTCAATAGTAGTTGTTTTGAAATTGGTTTGGTTCCATTTGGATTCTTTTTGAGAAAGATATGTCATTCTCTAGACAGGGTTTGGTGTTTTAAATCTGATTTATGATAGAAAAATTGCAGTCTGAAAAGGTTATTGGTTGAGGAACCAAATGGAATCATAAGACCTTATAATTTTTGGAAATGGTAGTTCTTGATGTTGGATAAAAACTTCATTCTTTCCATAAATTTTAATATTGTGATTTTATGGGTCAAATAAATCAATCGTTAAAGACTGTCTTGAAGACAACAATGCTAAATCAAACTCCTAACAATTGATTTTCATATCTAACCATCTTAGGGTTTTTTTTAGGATGTGTGCTAAATGTTGGAGTGTAGATCTTTGGACCTAAGGTGAGTTCTTAAAATCTCTATAACACTTGGTTTGGGCATAAAATCAATCTCTCATGTGTTTGGCTTGAGTGTTACATGCTTTCATAGAACACATTTTTTATGCTCTTAATAGGAAATGAATGAACATAGATTTACTTTTATACAAGTTTGTGTTTAAGTGAATGCTTGTGTTTAAACATTAAGTAATTCTTGGTTTCAAATATCAAAACATCTCATTGAGTAATCTAGGGCATGGATTCATTCCTAGTTTACATGAAGAGTTAAATGCACCACTTTGTGGACTCACTTCATGTTTACTTGGAAAGTTAAATATTCCATGATTCAAACCCTCTTGCACTTATGAGTAGTATTGATTAGTAGTCTTAAATTACTTGTGATTGATCTAGATTTCTATCTTGGGTTATTGGACTCACTAATCCGCTGGCCCCCTGTTTCCACCCTGTGGTTGCAATCTCAGGGCCACATTAAAGGGGAGGGGTCTATAGGAAAGAAGCATTAATTGTTCCACTAGGAAACCCTTTTGTTCTTTTTGGAACTCACTTGTTTTCTAGGTTGTGGACTCATTTGTAGCTTATGTGGGGTGTTAAGTGTTCCACCTTGTGGACTCACCTCATATTTTCTTTAAGCGTTAAGTGTTCCACCTTTAGTGCTTTTCAATACTTTTTGATAGAGAATTACTTACTTTTCATTTTTTTAGAAGGCCTGCTTGGGGATTTCATCACCTAAAGGGATGACCTTAACTCCCATGTTCTGGTGGAGTATAAATATCAGGAGGTGAATCCAAAGACACCTCTCTTGGGAATGAGTTAGATTTCACTCTTAGCTAAGCCTCAAAGAATTTTATACCTTTGAGAAGTGATGGAGGAGATTTGGGTTACCGTCTCCCCCCAGCTATGTGATTTTTGATTCTTCTCATCTATGGATTTGGGCCTCATGTACCTTGCGTATATCAAGGACACCCTTTAGAAAAGCCATGTATATCCTTGTAGATAGCTTGCTAGGATTTTTTTGTGTTCTGAGTGCCTGCTAAAACATATCCAAGAACATACACAAGTAGAATCTTTAAGGAGTAGCATACTAAGTCACTATTCTTGTTCATGTGCAAGGTTTCTTTTCCCCTTGCTCATTGTTTGAAGACAATTGCTTTCTTGAACTCCCTGATTGCTATCTTATGTGCTTGATACAAATCCATTGATATACTTGCTTGGTCTTTGAAAATGAACAACAAACTGAAATACTGAGTTCTTCGATTAGGTGACTTGTCCTAGTTCTAGAGACCTATTCTATATTTAGGGTTCTTGTGTCCTTGACCTTTTGAGTTAGTGATCCTTGATCTCATAAGTGATTTTTCTTGAGATTGGAAAATCAAGAACTGTTCCTATCAAATAGATAAATTTTCAAACTCTTTGATAACACACTTGGAGAGTGCTAGTAATCTCTTCGTCCACCCATTTTCATACAATTCAAACTTAGTATACTTTGTGTAAATCATCCTCCTGATCCATACGTGCTCGGGTATTCACCCAAGAATTGAGCACCTTTGTGGCAGTGTTGGTTTGCACCTATTTGCAACAGTTCTATTTCACCATTTCTCTCAGACAAGAGAAAACTTTTACTATCCTAGTCTAGTATTGACGTTTCCTAGAATTGTCTATTTTCCTGAACTCTCCCTTTCATGTTAGTAACAACAAGATATCAAGTGAGCCAAGGAAAGTGACCTCAGATAGTCTTCAACCAACTACCCCCAGTTCAAACTCGTCAAAAGAGAAAGGAAAAGGAACCAATATTTGACCAATCACCTAGGAGTAAGTCTGAAACTTGGTTTGACCCAAAGAGCCATTTTAGCAATTTGAGTACCCCCTCAGCACCTTCCCACTTGGGTATGGATATGAGTTATACTGTCACTCGATGGGAGAGGGAAGCCATGGATCAAACCCTTGATGATATCTATGAAAGACACAGAGACAAGATTTTGTTTAGTAATTCCTCTCATGATGCTCAATCTAGTTCACCCCCCATCAGCACTAGGTACCTAGATGCACATCAAAGAGCCAAAAGGCATGAGAGACAAGCTCACCTAGAACAATGGTCACAACATGAAGACCAAGACAATGAACCTAGTGATGCTCATGTCAATGCAATGTATACCAATGATTTGTACAAACATTCAAGACCAAAATCTCCACTTCGAACAACCTCAAGGCATACAAGTGAAAGGCTTAAAAGGATTGAGCGTGAGAAGAAAGCCTTTTTAGATGAGCAAGCTGCACAGCAAGAAAAATTTAGACAGCTTGAGGCAGAGAGCCAAGCTTTATTGGAAGTACAAAGGAAACTTGCTCAAGAAGAGAAAGATAGGCTTTTATCCCAACAAATTAATACCCAATTGAAAAATAGGGGTGCCAATAGTGGAAATAATTCTTCTCCCTCCACCCCTTCCAGAACACCAAGAAGTAGAAGGCCGTCAAGAACCCCTTCTAGATCTCCTAGTCCTAGAGGAAGAAGGGCCTCTCAGTATGCTCACTATAGGAGGTAGACCCCTACTAGAAATTCAAGACCACACTCCCAACATGTACATCATGGTTCCCAACATGGAGGTGGTAGCTCACATTATGACCTTGATACTCAAGACTTCATGCAAATGCAACAAGAGCCTATCTTCCAACAGTATGTGGAGAGGTATTTGGAACAAAACAAAGATAAATTCTTGGAAAGTCTAATCAACAAGGGTGCCAGAGTCCCTTATAATTTTGATGTGGACAACAAAATACAAAAGAAAAATCCCTCTCAAGGGGAAGAAATCCACCAAATGAAGCAAATGATGGAGAAAATGATGCAACCTAAGAGCTCATTCTCACCAGACTCGATTTGTCCTAATCCATTCGACAAGAGTGTGAGTATGAAGGATTTTCCAAAGAGGGTGGAATTCCCTCAATATGATAAATATGATGGTAGTGGTGATCCACATGACCATGTGCGCCAGTTTTATACTATGAGCTTTGAATTCCATCAGGATGACTCCTATTTGATGAGGTTATTCCCTATAAGTCTTAAAGGACAAGTAATGGAATGGTTTACTAATATCACTCCCCTTGTCAAAAATTTTAGAGAACTTGTTCATCAATTCATTCAACACTTCACATATAATCTGTCAAGATCTGTTACTATGTTGGACCTATGCAACTTGAAACAAAATCAGGGGGAACCCTTTGTTACCTTCTTGCAAAGGTGGAGGAGACAGTGCTCTTGGTATCCTAGGATGATCTATGAGGATGAAAAGATTGACATACTTGTCAGTAACTTGGTGCCTGAAATGAGATATGAGATCAAAAAGATAGTCTTCAATTCCTTTGATACCATGATTGAAACTGCATGCCGCATTGAGGATGTTCTAAAAGAACAAGGCATTTTGCCCAAACATAGCAACAATGGCAACAATGGTCAACAAAACAACAAGGATAAAGGGAAGAACAACAATTGGAACAAGAACAAACAAGTTGTCAATGATGGAGTTGTAGACTCTCCCCAACCTAAAGATCAAGGTGTCCTTCACTTGTCCAGTGCAGTTCAAGCTATGAAGCTCAATGCACCTCCTCAGCAAGAAAGTAAACCAAGATATCAGGAGAGGCCCAAAAAGGAGAAGTGACAATTTACCAAATTGGGTGACTCATATGAGGATGTTCTCAAAACTCTCATTGCTAACAACTTGGCACATCCTCAGGATCCTGAAAAACATTACATCCCTGACATTAAGCCACATTGGTGGGATGAGAAGGCTTTCTATACGTTTCATAATGGCATTGGGCATACCATTGAGAATTGCTGGAAACTCAAGCACATTATCCAAGATCTCATTGAGAATGGAAAGCTTAAGGTGGATGGACTGAACACCAATGCTGATCACAAAGCATTTAAAGAGTCATTGCCTAAGTATGACAAGGGGGAAACCTCTAAACCAAAGGATGGCAAGGCTGCAATCAACTACACTTACACAGTGGAAAAAAATGTGGTAAACATGCTTGAAGTTGTGGAGCCAAGTGTTAATATGATGAGGAGTAAGGACCCACATGGTTATGACTCTTCCCCTATCTTTGACCAAGAACCTATTGTAGTGCTGAGAGGTCCTCATTCTAGGTTATCTTCTCAAGCCCTTAATGCTATTACCAAGAGTCAAAGCCCTATTGTTCTTAGAGGTCCTAGTTTAGGTCCATCCAACAAACCCAAGCAAGTGGCATCCAATAATGTCACCAAGTCTACCACTGCTCCCAAACCAAACTACAATCTTGTAGATTAGTTACAGAAAACTCCAGCACAAATATCAATCTTGGAGCTTCTAGAGTTGTCCCCTAGACATAAACAGATCCTTGAGGATGCTTTGCGCATAGAAAATGTCCCCAACAACATTGATATAGACCAATTCCAAGGCATGGTGAATCACATTACTAGCCCACATTACCTCTCTTTCTTAGAAGATGATGAAAAATCCCTAATCCATCCACACAATCTTGCCCTTCACATTGAAGTAATGATTCATGCGCGTGTTGATAGATGGGGGTGCTGGGCTAAATATTTGTACTTTAAGTTTGTTAAAAACTTTGGGCTATTGAGAGGAAGTGATTGACACTAAAAAGAAGATCACTATAAAGGCCTATGATGAGGCAGAATGAAGTTCTAAGGGGTTGGCTATCCTTCCTGTCAGGATTGGCCCAATTGAAAAAGATATCTTGTTCCAAATTGTTGATACTGGACCCCTTGCATACAACATCTTATTGGGTAGACCATGGATTCATGACATGTAGATAGTACCATCTACCTACCACTAGTGTGTTAAGTTCCCCTGCAATGGAGTAGAAATTTGCATACCAGGGGATAACACTTTATCAGTTAATTCAATCTCAACTAATGTTCATGTCCCTCTTAATCGAGAAGCAGAGGATTATCAAGCAACTTTAGCAGACTGTCAAGACAAGTTTAAATCAATAGACCTTGGCATGAGGGGGGTATCAACTTGACTCTTTTGCAAAGATGCTTGTTTCCCCTAGGTCCTATGGAAAATCTTCATAGGAGATGAAACCATCTTCTTTGGCAATGACACTATTTGACAAGTTTGTGGAATCCTCAATACCAATACAAGATGAAAAAGAGGAAGTAGCTATTCGAGATTGGATATACAAAGAGGAGAAGTACTAGCATAATGAAAATTTCTCCTCCTCTCCTAAGTCCTATGGGAGAGGATATACTTTTGTCAAGAAGATGGGTTATCCAGGATATGGCCCTCTTAGTCATAGGTTAGATGCTAGAGCCGAACCACTTAATCATGATCTTTTTGGATGTAAATCTAAGAAACCGGTTGGCTTAGGCTTTATGAAGAATAACAAGTGCACTGTCCCCATTCCTAATAGGTGGGATAGTGAACATGACATAGAATATGTACCAGATTTGACAAATCAACAAGACATGACAGATGATTGGGTACCTTCAACAAATATCCTTTGGGGAGATTCCAAAGATTTAACAATTGACAGTCCTCCTATCCTAGCTGTGATAGAGAGTGACTATATGAATGCAAGATTGACCATGGATAGTGTCTCCATCCCAGCTACAATGGATGGTGATAATTCAAATAATTTTGTGATTGAGCAAATTGCTAGAGGAGAGGAAACTCTTCCAAATCTTGAGGCTTCTACATCATGAGGCCCCAACAATAATTCAGAAACAGACTCTCATGATTTTGAATGGGATTCACTCTTAGATGCAATAGTTGACTTGGATATGGATGTTCTCCATGCTTATAGTTCTCAATTAGATGTAGCTAATGAGTCATGTGTCAGATTAGAAGATTGGAACCCACATGTCGCATTAGTAGATGATTCTTCGCTTGATAGGGTAAATTTTGATTTAGACACCTTAGAGGGATACTTGACAGACTCCAATTTTGTGGTGACCAGAGATGACATCACCTATATCCTTAATCTTGAACCAGTCATTAACCTACCACTTATTGACCCCAACCTTATTGATTGGTCTCAATGTTATCAAGAGCCTCAACTCTTGACATTTCACACTGACTATGAGATCACCTGCTATCTAAATGCCATTGAACCTGTAGTCTCTTCCACCAGTGAACCAGCTACCAGTATGATAGAACCTGACATCAAGTACCTTAGTCACAAGATAAAAAGAAAAGAAAAAAAGAATAAGAGTTCTGATGGCAAAAACCACTGTGTGGTGGTGTCAGAACCAAAAAATAAAAAAATAAAAGATGTATCCAAGGGTGAAAACCTCTCTGTGGCACCTACGGATGAGGTACTTGATAGTCTCCCAAGCTATTTTTAGGAAAAATCATCAGTATTGGTTGAACCTACAGAAGCTATTAATTTGGGCATAGAAGAGGCTCCAAAAATTGTACACTTGGCTAAATCTTTATCACCTCAAGAAAAGAAAGCCTACACTGAGTTCCTCCAAAACAAGAAAATTAATTTTGCATGGACATATTCAAACATGCCAGGGTTAGACACTAATCTCATTATGCATCATTTGTCCATAGCTCCAGGTGTCAAACTAGTCAAACAAAAGTTGAGAAAAATGCACCCTCATATAGCTCTTCTAGTGAAAGCTGAATTAGAAAAGTTCCTTGGTGCAGGATTCATTAGAGCTATAGACTATGCCGACTGGATTTCCAACATTGTACCTATTTCCAAACATGATAAATCCATCCAAATCTGCACAGATTTTAGAGATCTTAACAGAGCATGCCCAAAGGATGATTTTCCACTTCCTTACATAGACATGATAGTGGACATGACGACAGGCTATGAGATCTATTCCTTGATGGATGGTTTTTCTGGGTATAATCAGATCAAGATTGCTCCTGAGGATCAGGAAAAGACTGCATTCACATGCGCATGGGGTACTTATTGTTGGAACATCATGCCCTTTGGATTGAAAAATGTAGGAGCTACTTATCAAAGACCTATGACAACCATCTTCCATGACATGATGCATAAGAATATGGAAGATTATGTGGATGACACCATCGCTAAGTCTAAGAAAAGAGGAACACATCTGGCTGATTTAGAAGTAATTCTAGATCACATGGAACAATTTCAACTAAGATTAATCCCAAAAAAGTGTGCATTCAGTGTTACTTCTAGAAAATTATTGGGATTCATCATTTCAGCCAAAGGGATAGAAGTGGACCCTGAAAAGGTCCAAGCCATTATAGACATGCCACCTCCCAAAAATATCAGTCAAATGAGGAGTCTTCAAGGATGCCTTCAATCCATAAGGAGGTTTATTTCACAATTGGTAGATAGAGCACAACCCTTTAACAAAAACTTGGATAAAGGTGTTCCATGTGTCTGGAATGAGGATTTCCAGAAGAGCATGGATCAAATTAAGGAATACTTGGGAAGTCCTCCCATTTTAATGCCTCCCATTCCAGGAAAACCCCTCATTTTGTATGTCTCAGCTACTAAATCTTCACTGGGGGCATTGTTGGCTCAATTAGATGAACAAGGGAGAGAAAGGGCCATATATTATATTAGCCACACTCTTGTTGCTTATGAGGTCAATTATACTAGTATTGAAAAAGCTTGCCTTGCAGTAGTGTTTGCTTCTCAAAAATTATGACACTATATGCTTGCGCACACCATACACCTCATAGCAAAAATTGATCCTCCCAAATACTTACTCGGTTAAGAAGCTCTCATGGGTAGACTTGCTAAATGGATGATGATTCTTTTTGAATTTGACATAGAGTATATTGAGCGCAAGGCAATCAAAGGCCAGGCTATTGCAGATCAACTGGCTAATTTCCCAATTCAAGATAATATTCCCATTCAAGTCAATTTCCCAGATGAAGATCTTATGTACATGACTGAGAGATCTTGGAAACTGTTCTTTGATGGTTCCTACATGCAAAATGGTTTTGGAGTTGGTGTGTTGTTTGTCTCTCCACATGGGTACACTATTCCCAAATATTACAAGTTACTCTTCCCATGCACAAACAACATAGCTGACTATGAGGCTTTAACACATGGATTGAAAATGGCTATATAGTGGAATATCACAGAACTACATATCTATAGGGATTCTCAGTTGATCATTAATCAAGTCAATGAGCAATACCAAACAAAAGATGACAAGTTGATACCTTACAAAAAAATGGTTGATTCATTAAGATGGTATTTTACTTTTGTCACTTTTTAGCAAGTCCCTAGGGCTGAGAACAAAGTAGCTGATGCTATGGCCACCCTTGCTTCACTTCTTCAGTTAGAGGAACGTGAGTCTAGATATGAATTCCTAGTGGAAGAGCTACATTATCCCATTTATGACTCTCAAGAAAGCCACATCATTTGTACCCTTATCAATCATGAATCCTCTCGCTATGGTGCTATTTACTCATATCTCCATGATGGCATCATCCCTGACACATTTAACCAATCTGAAAGAAGAAACCTTGTCTGTAATGCCTCTCTCCATTCCCTCATCTCTGGTGATTTGTATAGGAGGGGTCTAGATGGGACACTTCTTAGGTGCTTAGAAAAGGAGTAATATGATCAAGAGCTAGTTGACATCCATGAGGGCATATGTGGGGGACATTCTAATGGTCTTTCCATGGCTCAAAGGTTGCTTAGGGTGGGGTACTATTGGCCTACGATGCAGATAGATGCGGTAGCTTTTGCCAAGTCTTGTGAAAAATGTCATAAACATGGACACCTGATACATGCTCCAGGTAGGGAGATAATTCCTTCTATATCTCACTCGCCATTTTAGCGATGGGCCTTTGACCTTGTTGGGCAGATTCATCCCAACTCATTAGGTGGAGATAAGTTCATTATCACTGCTACTGACTACTTCACAAAATGGGTAGAGGCTGTTCCACTTTCTGTTGCCTCAAGCAAGACCGTGTCTTTATTCATTTTCAACCATATCATCTGTTGATATGGAGTACCATCTGAGATCATCACTGATAATGGGGGTCATTTCAAAAACAAGGACCTTACACAACTCTGCCAAAGATTTGAGATAAAGCAACATTGGTCCTCCATTTACTTCGCACAAGGAAATGGTCAAGCAGAGGCTTCAAATAAAACCATTCTCAAGATTTTACACAGAACAGTTCATAAGAATGGTAGAGCCTGGCACCTATAGATAAACCCGGCCTTGTGGGCCTATAGAATGAGTATTTGTACTCCAACTGGGGCTATTCCTTTTTCCCTCACATACGGCACTAAAGCAGTGTTACCTTTAGAGGTTGAGATTCCGTCACTTAGAGTCTCTCTCAAAGGTCTAGTTACAGATGAAGACTATCGCGCCATGAGATTACAAGAATTGGAACTTCTAGATGAAAAGCGTAAAGCATCATTTGACCATATGAGGGTCTACCAAAAGTGGATGTCCAAGGCATTCAACAATAAGGTTCACTCTAGAGAATTCCAAGTAGGAGATCTTGTCCAGTGAGAGAATCCTAAAAACCAACAAAATAGAGAACAAAAGGGCAAATTCGAACCTAATTGGCTTGGACCCTACATTATCATAGCAACTTTTGGTACAGGTGCTTATTTACTATCTATTGAAGAGGGGGAGCAGCTCCCTAAGCCTATCAATGTTTTACACCTGAAGAAGTTCTATCCTTGATGCCCGTTCTATCTGGGGGCATCTTTTGTACATACTTATTGATCCTGAAAAAATTCTAAAAAAATTCATATATGATGCTGAAAAAATTCTAAAAATTAGAAAATGTCCTTAAAAAATTATCATCTTAGTGAAAACCTAGCAATAGGCACTTTGATGTATCTCAAAAAAATTATATATTCCAAAAATACCAAAAAAATAAAAAATTCAAAAAATTCAAAAAAAATAGAAAAAGTGCCTTGGTGAAAACCTAGAAACAAGCGCCTTGGTAGCAAAAATACAAAAAAATTATAAAAAGTCCTGAAAAAATTCTTCCAAGTGGTGAAAACCTGGAAACAGGCGCTACTTGAGGCCTTTGCACCCTTATTTCTTAGCATGCATCCTCGACACTTAGCCTTTCTCCATCATACCTTGTCCTTGTTGCCTTGGTTTGGAATTGGTCTTTGTCTTTGTCTAGGGGACATCACTGTGTTAGATTTGGTCTCTTGGATATGCTTTTCTTTAGGACACCTCGCAAATGGTGTTTTTCAACACCAACCCAACTATGTTTTTCAACACAACCCTCGACATCGAGTGTTTTTCAACACTTATCAGTTTGGTCTTATCTAGTTTGGTCATGTGATCTTACCTACTAGCAAGAATTCGATCCTTATCCTCGGAACTCAGTATCAGTTTACACACTTAAAATTTTTAAATGCAACACTTAATGCTTGAGATATTTCATGATCTTTTCTTTGTGTGCTGATTGATATTGATTTTTGTTGAGTGTCCTTGTCTAATAAGTCTCTCCATGATGCATAGCTAGAGGACTTGGAGCATGGGGCATGTTTTTATTTGATTTCTGCTTGTGGGTGTTGTCTTGAACCTCTTCTGTGTCTCTTGTTGTCTCCTTGACACACTTAGGAGATTTAAGGCATCATCCTTGACTATTTTTTGCACAACCATTCTCATGGTCATCCCGGCATTTATGCCTTGATGCGAGCATGGTTTGGCTACATTAAATTGGGTAAGCTAACATTGCAGTCATCTTGACCTTTATGTCTTTGATGCTCATGTTAGAATCTTTCCACATTCCAATCTGATATAAATCACATTCATATCTTCATAGTTGCATTTTTTACTAGTGTTGATTGTGTGATTGTCCGATGTCCGGTAATAATGTCCCTCTGATGAAAATAAGTTCTTTTACATTCTCTAATGAATGATGAACACAAAAATCCTATGTTACCCTATTGTAAGTACACCTTTGCATTTTCATGTAGCTTGCATTGTTTAGACTTCATGTTAAATTTGCACTTTTAGGCTGCATTATGAGTTTGAGAGGGTTTCCTTCATCTTTCTTGTGGACTTTTAGTCAACTGTGGTCACATTTTGATCTTCATTTCCTTACCTTCTTTCATGATCTCAATCGAAATTCCCTATCTTAAACAGTTGATTGATTTTGGGGCATCTTCTTTCTGGAGGCAAATTCTCTTTCTTCTCTCCATTTCTTTCCATTTATTCCAAACTTCTATCTTCCATTCGCTTTCACCCCACTTCTTTTCTTCTAATTCAACCTTGGGGCATAATCTTTCTTGCTGATCTACCTTGGTTCTATGATTTTTTATTTATTTTTTATCTTTCATCTTATGTCAAGAACCTTATGTTTAGTTCGATTTGATCAAATTTATCAATTTACTATTTCTCCTCTATCTCATTTCGATTTTGATGATGAGGGGGCAGTACCTACCAAACTTCAATGCTTGATTCAGCTTTATCAAATTTATCAATTGCTTCTTTTGGGGCAACCTTGCTTGAGATTCTTATCTCTTATTTGACACTTGACAATTACCTATTCACAGGTGTTGGCCTTGTCTTTTTCAGTCTGCTTATCTATGTCCTGATGTGTTCCCATCCATCGAACACACATCTGGGTTGTTTTGTGATCCCAAATCAATCTCACACTTCAATTCCATTCTTTGACTGCATGTGATACTGAGTCAGCCTCACATTAGTCAAAGAGGGGCAAATGTATGCACCCTAAAATGGTCGCCTAGACTTTGGGCCCAATTTATTCAATTTGTCAAATATCAATTTCCTGAATCAATGCTTTGCAATTTTCAAATCAATTCCTTGATCAAATTGCAATTAAATCAATAATTCAAATATTTCTAAGGTTTGATCATTTCATCAATAATTTTATTTAATTAAAAGAAATATTCTCTTTTAAATAAATAAAATAGGCTTATCTAATTAAAAGAAATATCTTAAATAAAATAATCTTATTTAATTAAAACCCCTTTTAATTGAATGATTTTATCTTATTTAATTAAATATTCCTCTTTTTATTAAATATACTTATCTTATTTATTTAAAAGATAATTCCTCTTTTAAATAAATAAAATCCCCACTTAAAGCAAAATATGTGATGGAAAAGGAAATAAATCAAATATAAACAAAACAAAAATCCTTTTCCTGATTCTTTCAATAATTTTATTTAATTGAAAGAAATATTCCCTCTTAAATAAATAAAATAACTTTATTTAATTGAAAGAAATATCTTTTAAAATGAAATAAATTTATTTAATTAAAATCTTTTTTAATTAGATGATTTTATCTTATGATATCTCTCTTTTAATTAAATAATGTTATCTTATTTAATTAATAGAGAATCATTCTTTTAAATAAATAAAAAATCCTCTTAAAGCTCTTTGTGATGAAAAAAGGGAAACAAATAATTAAAAATAAATAAAATCCCTTTTCTCTCAACACTTTCTAAAAATGAGCTTTATTTCCTCTTTTTGGATTTATCCCACATTGCTTTTGAGGATGCAGTCTCTTCCACATTTTCCTATATAAGGAGCCCTCTCCTTCTCATTTCAGATCCGAGAATTTTCATGTTATTGTTATACTGCAGGTTTGGAGAGCAATCTTGGAAGAAGCTTGTTGAGCACATTTGGAGATTGGATATTAGAGACTTCTTTCTTCTTGTCTTCTTCTCTCATGCCTTATGGCAATCCATAGTTTAGATTAATATTGCATTCACATAATAGTTTAAATTCATGTTTCCTTTCATAGATTAACATTGTATAAGCATTCATTTCAATAGAATAATTTATTTCTTACATTGTTATCATCTTGACTAGTTTCATTTGCATGCAATAACTTGATGATCATGGAGATTAGCATGCTTGCTATTCATCTTTGAATCTCTCATTTCTTGGTGTACTTGCATGGACATAACTAGGTCAATCTGAGGGCCTCATATACAAACCCCTGCACTCCACAAATAGAGAGCTGTGAATCACTGTTTGAGACCTCATTCTTGAGTGTTCTTGAATGTAATGATTCATAGAAGTGTGACTACTTTCTAGCACACACCAATGCACTAAAATGATTATTATCAAAGTTAATACACATTTCCCACAAAAGAGAATAAAGTGAATATCATAGTTTAAACACATTTCACATATAATTAGTATGTTTCACACTTAATTTTTTCAAATATACATTTTAAACATATACAAAATAAATGTTAATATTTAAATATTAACATAAGTGAATGAAAAAGTTCAAAGTCATTTCACATAAATCAATTTATTTTTTAAATTATTCATAAATATACCAATAAAAAATGTCAATTGCCTCAAATAAATTGATGGATTTCAACAAATAAGTCACACTACTAATTGGGAGGAGATGATGAAGTAGGCAATGATATCCAATTTGTGGGAAGGAGATTTTCACTCCAATGGAAAATGTTAGGATGAGTGAAGATGGTTTGCAAGCTCAGAAGAATGTAATTCTAGAAATTCAAGGTAATAAATATATAAATCATTTGAAAGAGAAGGAAATTTTGAAAACAGAGGACGGGTGATAGGATTTATCAGAATAGTCATCATGATTCTTTTAACTTGAATAACAAATGAAAGTGAATGTTGATGATTATTAGTGAACTGAAGGAAACGAAAGATAAAATGTTGATTTTTTCTAGCACGAGGTGTAGAAGATATTGAAAACCTCGTTAACCTTGTTTATATTAGGGAGATGAAAGGGTTTCTTATTCTAAATTTTGTGAAATTTTGCATTCCCAAGCTCAATGAAACTAGAATAAAAAATGGTCTTGTACATAGAGAAATGGTAGCATAGGGGAACCCAGTAGAGAAATGGTCATGATTCATATTTGTACAAGAACAAACAGGATTGGATTTCTCATTGGAGGTGACTTTACTTGAACTTCCACTATATGTAACATTTCTTCCATAGCAAGAGATTTTTAATAAATTTTCATCTATTTTCTTACACATTTTTCTCAATAAATCAAAGAATAAGTTTCACTGGTATGTGCATTAAATTTCTTTAAAAAATTTATCTACATGTCGTAAGTCTGGTGCAGGAGTACCTAAGGCTTGGAAGGCTACCAGGGGGTCACATGGATGACCTTAAGTGTTGGAAGACTAAAATGCCTTATAAGGTCTCTAAACATTGTAATTTGGGCCATTAGTTCCTATGAAATGTAATGGAATGAAATAAAATAAAATGTAGTGACAAATATCTTGATGGTCCTGGTAAGGAGCATGGGACCAAATTAATGTAATATGGAAATATCATGCCAAGTGGAGTCAAGTGGAGTCTTAAGGAGTTTAATGATGTGACAAGGTCACAAAATGACCAATGCCAAGGTTATATGTTATTACGAGTTTATTTAAATAAGTTTTAAACTTTAAATATTTGAATAATAACGGCTAATTGTGATGTGGAGGGAAACTCCAAAAATGGGATTAGTTTGCATAGTTTGAAGTTCCAACCGCTATAGGTTAGTTGTAAAGATTAGTATGGGTATTTTAGGCATTGGGAGAGATGAAAGTGCATAATGGTATGGATTTTGGATGCATTTTATATGGACAAATTGAAGATATCAATAAAATCCAAGTTTTCTTGCAAAAATATTGTTGTTTTGATGTTTAGTTGACTGATCTAAACATGGAAATGGATTGTGGATGATCTATGGATTGTTTAATGGGATATTAATTGAATGTATTTATTTTTTATGATTTAATGGACCTCATGTAATGTATGTATGATGTAACTAATCATTTATATGTAAGAGAATTTGATTTGGTAGGTGTACACCATGAGGAAGAGTGGGTAACAGGCACAAAATTGATGTCACAAGTGTAGCAGCAGAAAATATGCCTTAACAAGGGTATAATTTTATGAAAAAAGGAAAAATTTAATGGTGAATACATGGTGTTGGACCATTGGTTGAGGTGTGGATGTGGTGGGAAGTGGGAGATTGAGAAATCTCCTAGTTTTAGGAGTTTTTGAGGAGTAATTTGGGGCTTTTGGGTATAGGAAGCTTGTAGAATCAAATTGGTTAGATATTCATCTAATTGGGACCATATTAAAACTCTTTGAAAAGTAGAAAGGTTGGGTGTTGACTCTAGAATAGGGTTCCTTTGCAAAAGTGACCTATTAGGCCTAGTAAGGAAAAAGGGAGCAACATTTTTTTAGGGTGATGTTCCAAATCTATCTAATTTTCTCGTATGTTGTGTAACCATTAAATTATTATCTACATCAAAAAAAAAATTGATAATTTTTTTTAAGGTTAGGGTCAAATGTACAAAAATCTGGAAATGGAGGGGTACTAGGGAGGAGGCCTAGTTTGGGAGCACTTTGGATGATCTTTATAATAGTGGACATTGTGGGAACATGATGACTATTGAAACAAGTTGAAATAGGTTGGATACAACCTAAGGATGGCTTGTGAATGATTCTTGAGTCATGGGAATTTATTTGACCCTATTGGTGCAAGAAGGTCTAGTGAAACAACTAGGAAACATAGTGTGTTTTTTGGACATGTGGAGCCTCTTGATCTTCTTGAACAGATTGATCATTTGGATCTACATCATAATAGTATCAGAGTGAGAAGATCTAGGAAATGAGTCCTTGATAGGTAGAGAAGGATTTGACAAGGTCAAAGAGGGAGATCCTACAAGCATTGAAAGAGTTCCTGAATGACGAGAAGAAAAGAGAAGAAGAAAAGAAGATGCAAGAGAAGATAAAAATAATGGAAAGAGCATTAGAGGAAAATAAAATGAGGTTTAAGGTACCTATTGAACTCCTAGAGGAGGAAGAACCTAATAGTGACAAGGTTCAAGATGTTGGGGTAATGGAAAATACTAAAGAAGAAAAAGAACCTAATGTTGAAGAGGTTAAAGAGGATGAAGAAAATGTGGAAGAAGAAGATGCTGGTGAAGAAAATAAAGAATCAAGTCTTGAAGGGCTTGAATGTGTTGGTAGTTTTTTATTAGGGAAGTTTCATGTCCTTTGGAGGGTATAACGTATGAAGGTACCTGTGTAGTAGATTGTGAGGCTCATGATACAACCTTAGTGATGGATGATCAGTTTGTGTGCCAAGGTAAATGGCATAAGGATGATTTGATAAGACTAGTAGTCTCAAAAGAAGAAACTAAGCATGAAGAAGAGTTAGTAGCAATAATGGGCCATGATGAGGCCCAAGAGTTTGTGTATTCTCCAAACATGGAGATATGGCAGATTAGTGACAAGAAAGAAGGGTACCTTTTAGTGGTACATTGGATGATTTTTTAGGTATTTGCAACAATGGTAAGAGTTTAGAGCATGAAAACTCCTATGGAATGAAGTAAGTAGCAAGAAGAGTGCACATTTCCAAGGAATGGCAAGCCTAAAGTGAAGATGAAGAGGAGTAATGGAAGGAAGCAACAAGCAAGGGTGCAATGGATCAAAAAATTTGATCTCTTCAAACCAAGAGTCAAAATGAAGATTTTTGTTTTCCTAACATTTTTTTGTTTGCCGGCATTTCCAAGAGGACTTGGAAATTTTCAATCTTAAGGAGTATGGTGTAGGAGCAAGTAAGGCTGGAAGGCTACCAGGGGGTCACATGGATGACCTTATGCATTGGAAGACTAGATTGACCAATGATGTGATAACATCACAAAATGACCAATGGAAAGCTTATAAGATATTAGGAGTTTATTTAAATAAGTTTTAGAATTGAAATATTTGAATAATAACGGCTAATTGTGATTTGGAGGGAAACTCCAAAAATGGGATTAGTTTGCATAGTTAGAATTTCCAACCACTTTGGGTTAGTTGGACAGGTTAGTATGGGTCTATTTAAGTATTGGGAAACATGAAAATATATAATGGTATAGATCTAGGATGCATTTTGTACCAACAGAATGAAGAGATAAAAAATACCCAAGTTTTATTGAAAGAATCTTGTTGTTTTGATGCTTAGTTGATTCATCCAAACAAGGGAATGAATTGTGCATGATCTAAGGATGTAATAAAATCATTTTATATCTATTTTTGGGGTTCTTATAATATATTTTGTTTCAAATTTGAAAAGTTGTTGTAGGTGATCATTTTGGAGCATTCAAATAACTCTATTTTGATCCTTTCAATGGTTTAATGGGCCATTCAATAAATGTATATTTTTTGTCTCATTGAATGGAACCTATGTATCATATTTATGATGTTACTAATCATTTGGATGCAAGAGAAGTTGATTTGGTAGGTGTACACCATGAGGAAGAGTGGGAAAAGGGCACAAAATTGATGCCACAAGTGTAGCAGCAGAGGATCTACCTTAACAATGGTATAATTTTATGCAAAATAGAAAAAATTTAATATTGAATACATGGTGTAGGACCTTTGGTTGAGGCTTGGAAGTGCTGGGAAGTAGAGATTGAGAAAGCCCTAGTTTTAGGGGTTCTTGAGGATGATTTCGGGCTTTTGGGTATAGGAAGCCTATAGAGTCAAATTGGTTGCATATTCCTCTAGCTAGAACCATAGAAATACTCTATGAAAAGTGGAAATGTTGGGTGTTGAGTATAGGATAGGGTTCCTTCGTAAAAGTGACCTATCAGGCCTATGAAGGAAAAACGTAGCAACAATTTTTTATGGTTATGTTTTGAAACATCCCCACCTGATTTTATGATATGTTGTGTAACTCTTAAATGGGTGTTTGAATTTGCATGAATTTAGTTTGTAAGTGTTTTGGAAGGTTTGGGTCAAAATTCCAAAAATCATGAAATGGAGGGTTACTAGGGAGGAGGCCTAGTCTGGGAGCAGTTTGGATGGTCTTTTTAATAGTGGACATTGTGGTAACTTGATGACTATTGAAACAAGTTGAAATAGGTTGGATAAGACTTTAGAGTGGCTTGGGAATGAGTCTTGGCTCTTGGGAGTTGATTTGATCCTATTGGTGCAAGAAGGCCTAGTGAAACAACTAGGAACCATAGTGTGTTTTTTGGATAGCATGTGGAGCCTCTTGATCTTCTTTAAGGGATTGATCATTGGGAACTATATCATATTGGTATAAGAGTGAGAAGATCTAGGAAATGAGTCCTAAATAGGTGGAGATGGCTTTGACAAGGTCACAGAGGGAGATGCTACAAGCATTGAAAGGGTTTCTAAATGAGGAGAAGAAAAGAGATGAAGAAAAGAGGAAACAAAGAGAAGAAGAAATGATGATACAAGAGAAGATGAAAAGAATGGAAAGAGAATTAGAGGAAAATTAAAGCAGGTTGAAGGTACTTGTTTAACTCCTAGAGCAGGAAGAACCTAATAGTGACAAGGTTCAAGATGCTGGCATAATGAAAAATGGTGAAGAAGAAAAAGAATCTAATGCTGAGGAGGTTCAAGAGGTTGAAGAAAATGTGGAAGAAGAAGATGTTGGTGAGGACAATAGAGAATCAAGTCTTGGAGGGCTTGAATGTGTTGGTAGTTTTCTGATTGTGATAGTGGCATATCCTTTGGAGGGTATAATGTCTAAAGGTACCCCTATAGTAGATTGTGAGGCTCATGATGCAGCCTTAGTGATGGATGATCACTTTGTGTGCCAAGGTAAATGGCATAAGGATGCTTTGATAGCAGGAGTAGTCTTTAAAAAAGAGAGACCAAGGATGAAGAGGAGTTAGTAGAGATAATGGGCCATGAGGAGGCTCAAAATTTGGTGAATTCTCCCAACATGGAGATATGCTAGATTGGTAACAAGAGAGAAGGGTACCTTTTCGTGGTACATTGGATGAGTTTGCAAGTATGTGCTACAATGGTAAGAGTTTAGAGCAAGATAAAGCCTATGGAAAGCACTAAAAAGAAAGAAGAGTACACATTTGCAAGAAATGGCAAGCCTAAAGTGAAGATGAAGAGAAGTAATGGAGGACAACAACAAGAAATGGTGGAATGGATCAAATATAATGATCTTTGGAAACCAAGAGTCAAAATAAATTTTTTTGTTCTCCTAACATGTTTTGTTTGTAGAAATTTCCAAGAGGACTTGGAAAATTTTCAAACTTGAGGAGTATGGTGTAGGAGCACCTAAGGATTGGAAGACTACTAGGGGGTCACATGGATGACCTTAAGCATTGGAAGAATAGAATGACTTATAAGGTCTATAAAAATTATAATTTGGGCCCTTAGTGCCTATGAAATATGAGGAAAGATATAAAATCAAATGTAGTGGCAAATGTTCTAATGGTCATGGTAAGGACCATAGGACCAAATTAATGTAATATGGCAATATCATGCCAAGTGGAGTCAAGTAGGGGTCTTAGAAGTTTAATGATGTGATAAGGTCACAAAATGACCAATGCTAAGGTTATAGGTTATTAAGAGTTTATTTAAATAATTTTTAGAATTTAAATATTTGAATAATAACGACTAATTATGATTTTGAGGGAAACTCCAAAAATAGGATTAGTTTGCACAGTTAGAAGTTCCATCCACTTTGGGTTAGTTGGAAAGGTTAGTATGGACAGTCTATTTAAGCATTGAGAAACATGAAAGTATAGAATGGTACGAATCTGGGATACATTTTGTATTGACAGATTGAAGAAATCAATACAATCCAAGTTTTCTTGCAAAAATCTTGTTGTTTTGATGCTTAGTTGATTGATCTAAACTTGGAAATGGATTGTGGGTGATCTAAGGATGTAATAACATAATTTTATATCTTATTTGGAGGTTCTTATAATCTATTTTATTTCAGATTTGAAAAGTTGTTGTAGGTGATCATTTTGGAGCATTGAAATAATGTTATTTTGATCCTTTCAATGGTTTAATGGGCCATTCAATGAATGCATTTTTTTTTATCATTTAATGGACACCATGTAACATATGTATGATGTCACTAATCATTTGGATGCAAGAGAATTTGATTGGGTGGGTGTACACCATGAGGAAGTGTGGGAAAAGTGCACAAAATTGATGCCACAAGTGTAGGAGCAGAGGAAATTCCTTAATAGGGGTATACTTTTATGAAAAATAGTCAAATATAATGTTGAATACATGGTGTAGGACATTTGGTTAATGTATGCAAGTTCTACGAAGATGGTGATTGAGGAAGCCCTAGTTTTAGGGGTTTTGAGGAGTGATTTGGGGATTTTAGGTATAGGAGGCATGTAGAATCAAATTGGTTACATATTACTCTAATTGGGACCATATTAACACTTTTTGAAAGTGGAAACTTTGGGTATTGAGTCTGGGATAGGGTTCCTTTGTAAAAGTGACCTATTAGGCCTAGGAAGGAAAAATGGAGCAATAGTTTTTTAGGGTGATATTTTGAAACAACCCTACCTAATTTTTTGATATCTTGTGTAACACTTAAATGGGTATCTAAATCTGAAATTTAGTTTGTAAGTGTTTTGGAAGTTCGAGATCAAAAGTCCAAAAATCTGGAAATGGAGGGCTACTAGGGAGGAGGCCAAGTTTTCGAGTTGTTTAGATGATCTTTATAATAATGGACATTGCAAGAGCTTGATGAATATTGAAAGAATTTGAAATAGGTTGGATAAGAACTTAGGATGGCTTGGAAATGAGTCTTGGATCTTGGGAGTTGATTTGACCCTATTGGTGCAAGAAGGCCTAGTGAAACAACTAGGAAACATAGTGTGCTTTTTTGACAGCATGTGGAGCCTCTTGATCTTGTTGAAGGGATTGATCATTAGGCTCTACATGAAAGTCATTAAATATTTTTATAGACATTTCTCTCAATAAATAGAAAACTAATTTTTACTCGTCAGTGCTCTAAATTTCCTTGAAAATCTGTTCTTTACGTTGGAAGTCAATTTTGCTAAAAAAATTTAGAAGAAATCAAAGACTAAGAGCTTTATTCGCATGTGCTTAAAATTTCTTTGAAAGTATGTTTCCATGTTGGAAGTCATTAAAGATTTTTCTGAAAGAATTTCTCAAGAAATCGAAAACTAAGATTTACTCGTCTATGCTCTAAATTTATTTGAAAGAATATTATCCATGTTGGAAATCGTTAAAGATCTTGTCAACAAAACTTCACAAGAAATATCATTCAAATTTGTATTACTCAGTGCTTTAAACTATTTCTAAAAATCTGATTTCCATACACAAAGAATAAACAAATATTTTACATTTAAAATAATCTATCCCTAAAATCTTGTTTGTACAAGAATAGTTGCAGGGGCAGTAGTAGTACTAATACCGGGGGGATCTTATATTGTATGTTGAAAAGGATAAGCAAGGTTGTATGAAGTTGAAAAAGATTATTGGAAGTGAGTGGAGGATTAGCAATCCACATATTCACCACAAAGGGGTTTGGGGAGAAATAGAAGCTAGGAAATGGGGCACACTGGGAAATGAATGGGCAATGGGAGTGAAGAAGATCCAACACATGGAGAGACAGGGTGAGGGCATCGATCAAGTAATGAATGAAATAGGGTTCCCTTACGCTTAGATGTCATGAGTAGAGAGAATTTGTTTTACATTTTGTCTGGTCTAATCCATAATTAATTAGGAAATTCCATTTCAAAATTGGCCAACACAAAACTAATTCATATATGGTATGATTTGATTGAAATAATTTTTGATCCTTATACAACTGAGATTAAACAGCTCCTTATTTCATTTCAGGTAAACTTTGACATAATGGAAGAAAATATCACTCAAATGAAAGTAAGAACACTCAAACCATAAAGAATGAAAGTAAGAAAACTCAAACCATAAAGTGCAAACATCACTCGAATGAAGGTAAGAGCACATAGAAAATTTTATAGAGAAATAAGAGGAAATTTTATTAGGAGTATAAGTTGGCATTTTATGTGGAGAAGATCTTCAAGCATTCGGTATTCCTAGAGCTCAAGAAAGACTTTGGTTTAGAAAATTTATTTCTAAAGTTTTCCAAAATACATGAATTTGGGTTACTGAATTTTCACTCTTCATTTTCTATTAAAGTGGTCTACACCAGACATGACAACATTCCCTTTGACATTCCAAGGAATGACACACTAGCACCGATTGCCTTTCAACTAGCAATGAGTAAGTTCTCTTGAATATTTATTTATTATGTTTTTTTGGGTTTTAGATTTTCCTCTAATGGAATTTTTTGTAGAGGAATTGAACAATGTGAAGATAAATTTGAGTAATCTCTACAAATTAGTCAAGACGTTGGTTGAGCAAGTCATTAAGATGGGGAATGGATATGTGAATGATGGGAAAACTTTGAGAGGGTTCCTTGTGGTGGGCTATAATCACCTTATGCAAACTTCCTCAGGTTGTCAGAAGAAGAATATATGTGCGTGGAAGGGAAAAGAATTAAAAACAAATGACACTATTTACAATTGGGACATGAGAGTGAAGGTTAGGTTCTATCATCATACTTCCATTTCAATTCCTCTATCAAGAATAAGGGAAGCCATTAGAGACTTGAAGCAGCTTCACAACATGGATCCAATTACATTATGCACCTACAAAATCTCTACTAATTGAAATGATTTGTGTTGATTCATATTAAGGGAATCAATTGGTCTGCAAATTTATATTTTTAGGTACAGTTTACATAATGGAAGAAATAAAGTGTAAATAGAGTTCCCATCCAGAGAAACCTGTATAGGGAGAAAATTCATAATGTCCCCTTTCTATTGATTTGTGATTCTGCAACACTTAGTCATTGCTCTGTCAGTAGTTAGATAGTGAGTGATCCTATCAGTGGAAGAATAGGGCTCAATCATAGAATAAAGGAAACTATAACTTTTGTCTTTCAATTTGAACAAGGCAGTTGTGTTTGTCAAATGAATAAACAATTTAGTCTACAATTAAAGGGTCTGTTGGGTTCAAGAAGAGAAGAATAGAAGCACAAAAGCTGAGATCTAATCAATGATCTAGTGGCTAATGAGGAAAAAGTTGTCAGTGCATTTGTAACTTGCAATCTAAATATTTCCAAATCAGCAAAAGTTATGCCTCTCTCAAAGAATATCTTTTTTCCAGTTCCATTTGTCACACATTTGTATCAAAGTTAACAATCCTATATGAGGTGAATATGTGGACTTTAACCATCCCAAATAAATGGTATAGGTTTATAAAATTCTATAATCTACAAAGACCTTTGATATAATAATCCAAGGTTCTTAGAGCCATCCATAAATCTTGAAATGGAAAAATAATTCTTGAGAAAGGGTATATTTGGTCTTCACTCACTACAATTTCACTACAAATGTTAAATCTGAGAAAAAGTCATTTGCATCATCACCAATGAATATTTAAAATGGTTTCTTATATTTAAATATCCTTAAAAAAATAATGACTCAAAATTTTGATAAATTGTTAAACAGAAATTCTATCACAAATTTATGTATCAGACAAGTGATTGAACATAGAGAGGGAACCGTGACATTGAAAACTCAAAGGACTGTGGTAGTGATCTCCTTGGGCTAATGATGACTTCCAACAAGAAACATGACAGAGGAAATAAATTCAGCATGTGTATAGATGAAATAATTTCAGAATGGAATTTGAAGTCATCACTTTGTTGGGTAATGAAAGTGGAGAAATTAATTTTGGTAGTGAAACAAGTGCTAGTACTGGAACAAGTTATGCTAGGCAGAACAACCTTGTGGATGGTGCAAAGTATAATAGTGGTTATGGTTGATAAGAGCTTGGATTCAGAAAGGAAAATGACAACTGACATAATGGGTTAAAGAAAAAGTGTTGGACAAAAAGGTGTGATTAATTTGAGGGAATGGATTTTGACAATGAAACATTACATATGCCCTCATTTAGAGGTTGCAATGCCTCTATAATTGTTGGGTTGAGGATTTGTGGCAGAGGAAAGTAGTTAAACTAGGAATACAATCTTATTCATTTGTATTTATGATTTCTGTATGATAATTTGAATTTGTGGAGGTCTGATTTTTATATCAATCCTTTTCCCAATGTAAATGTAAGTAGACAGCTACTGTGATTTACATTTTAGATTTTATTTTATTCTAAGGATAATTACATTTGGAAAAGTCATACTTAACACTACATTTCCATGGACCTAGAAACTCTTGATTCAAAGAAATTTTTGTAAACTTCTTGGCACATTACCTACATTGCATAGGTTTGATTCATTGCATGGCTCTCTTATAATCCCAAAATTATTGAAATAAATTGGAAAATAGACTGAAATCAATTAAATATTTTTTCCAAAAGAAAAAATATTAAATAAATTAGTTAGAAGATTTTTACAGAAAAATGTTAATTTTAAAAATATTTATTGAAAAGGAAAGGTGGCCATGCTTAAAGTTTCAATAAACTTTTTTATTGGTTAGAAATTATTAAACCTAAAACATTCACAAAGTTTAAATTTAGATCAAAATTAAGTTTAAATTTTAATAAAATTATATTTGAGTTGACAAATTAAAATTAAAATATACAATTGTACAATTGATGCAACAAAATATATTTTAAATTAATATTGATTTGTATATTAAATGGTAAATTATTAAAACCAAAAATATTTTTGCATATCTTACATAGCATACATATAAAACTTTCTATAAAAGATAGTATTCCACATCACTTAGGACTTGATTTAGTTTAGCGGCAATTCGAGCAAAAACATAGGTTTTTTCATTAATAACATTTCGATTTAATTTAGTTGTAGAAATGCAGTCTCCATCATCATTAATTTTTTTAATTAATTCAACACATCAAATGTATGGCATCTACTATTTGATTATTGTAAGCTAAACTAAATAAAAATCTAGTCAAGATGATGAAGGTCATCCTTTCACTTGAAGTATCACATAAATATCATTTAACACGGTCCTAAAAAATAATACGACATGTATGCACAATGAGGAAGCAAAAAGGGAAAGCAAAGAAGGTGGTAGAAAAAATTGTAGATAAAACTATTAGTTTACCCTACTACTCACTCTATCACTACAACTAGCACATCTAAGACAATAGGGTCAAATTTAGTCATGTAAGAAGATGGTGAGGTCGAAGAAGATGAAGATGCAAGAAGTGGAGAAAACAAAGTGGGAGATGGTATGCTCAATTCCCTTGTTTTTGTACTTTTTGTTGGTGCTATGGATGCTAAAAAAGCTAGTGACTCTCTTATTGATGTCAATTCTTACTATTGGCGAGAAATGGAAGGACATTGTTCTTTGTCTTCTTCTATTAGGATTTTTTCTCCTTTCAATAAAAATGGATTTGTGGATCCAATGGATGATGATGATGATCATGATCATGATGATCATGATGATGATGATGATCATGATGATGATGATTATGATGATATCCTTTTGGAAGTCATTTAAAGTAAAAAAATGTTTGTTGGGGACATGGAGGCAAAAAAAACATGATATGGGATAAGGTAAAAATGTTTTCTATAGACGATGAGGCCAAGGGTGTTGGTGTTCATTTTCTAGGTCTAACAAAAGGGTTTTCTCCATCCATATTGAAACATAATTCTATGGTTCCTTCTTCTACTCTAATGGATCAGAGGCTGTACATTAATAGTTTTAAGGGTGATTTTTTATCTCCTTTAATAGTGGACCATATGGTTTAGAAGGTGGTTGTCACTTCTTCATGGGAGATTGTGAGGGTTTTGGAGGTGGTTGATTCTTCTTATCCAAAGATTTTATAGTTTTCTTACAAGTCTAATGATATTTTTTTAGCTTAATGATGTTTTCCCTAGGCTTTCAAAGCTTTTGTAAAAGTTGAAGCATTATGGTGTGGATATTGTTTCTTCATTGGAGCATGTTAAGAAGGATGGGCATATTGTTATGCCCATTTTTTGGCCTTTTATTTTTGTGAGCTCTAACATGGATGGTTAGGGCTTTTAGCAAGTGCAAATATGAATAGATTTTAATGATTCTCTTTTGGATGGATGAATCTAGTACTTGGTTGAGGTGCTTGATCAATTGGAGATTCTATGGAAATTGTCTCATTATTGATGATGTTAGAAGATGGATCATTTATTTTGGAAACTTAAATGAAAGGTTTAATTTTTTTCTATGTTCAATAATTTTTAAATAATTTTTTTCCTTTTTCTAATGAGAAGGATTGTTGGAGAATCCTTCTTGGTGGTCCGCAGTATGGGTTTGAATGGTCTTATTCTTTAAAATTGATCTCATGGTTTTGACTTGTGGAATGAAATATTCTAGTTTTATTTTTGGGTTTATATTTCTAAATTTCCCTTGAATTTTTGGAACGAAAATATTTTTAGGATTTTTTTCAATTCTCTTGGGAAATATAGTACTATTGATAATATAACTTAATTTATGAACTTTTTTTATTTGATTGATTTTGTGCATGTGTGGTTCTCACCTTCTCCTCTAAATTTGGGAAGTGGGTTCGACAAGTTAAATTTTAAGACTCTTCATTATTTTTCAAGATTAAAATATAATGCATCATGCATATGATTTCTTCTTGAAAAATAAGAACTAACAAATTATCTAGAAAAAGAAGGATCAAATGCCACTCTAAGGAGCCCATTACAACCTTTTGTGAGGTTCAAAAACTTGAGTGCTTGAGGATGGATTATGCTTTGGATTCACTAGAAGTATGTGTCATAGACTTTATTTCTCTTCCTTGTTCTAAGAAGCTTATATTTAGGGAGGAGGGTCCAACTACTATGATCAATAAAAGTGATTTGGATCATTTTTTTAAAACCATCCTAATTTTAGGCTATCTTTTTTCTTTAAAACTATTGTGTCTTGCTAGTTTTTTGTTGTTATGTTGTTATTTTATATTTTGTTGGGATTAAATTCTCATCTTTTCCTTTGTACAAGGGATCATGGATATTCATAATGCCAACTTATCTAATAAAAAAAACTCATGATGGGTGCACTTGTAATATGATTCTTATATTTACATATAAACACTTTTATTCAATATTAAAAAATATTTTCATTTAATTCAATTAAAAATGACATTATGAACAAGTAACTCATTAAACACTTCGCCATTAATTGTAATCTTCTTCTAAAGTTTTTGAACAGTGGTAATTTGGAATCACCACTATTTGTGTATGTGTGTGGGGAAAATGTAAGATTCACTCCTAAATCCAAATTCCCAAAGGAGAGATCTAATTTGATCAACCAAGATGTTAATACACAATTGAATCAATCTATGAAGAATATGAAAGAGAGAGAGAAACCCTATACTTCCCTATAGTTGGATTGAGCTTAAAATCTGAAATAATTGAAGTGCAAATACTAACCTTGAATTAGGGCAAATCTGGAAAACACTGAATTCTAGCTTCTGTATGAACTTTCTGAAGATTTTGTTACTTCTTCTAGACTATAAATGTTGAGGTGGACAAAACCCATAAATCTTTTCTCCAAATTCACACAAGTTGACTTTGACCTTTTAAAAGGTCAAAGACCACATTATTTATTTGAAGTCCGATTCCGATTCTATTCGCAGATCTTCAAAGATTTCCGAAAAGGGTATCCAAATTCACTCTCAGATCCGAGATTCGACAACTGTGCCTACAAGAAAACTAGTTTTTTTGTTTGTTTGGGTGGTTTGCTTTGGTTAAACCCCGGTTTGGAATCAACCTTAATATTGAAATTGAAATAGGAGAATGCTAGCAAGTAGTAGAAATGAATCTAACAATGAAGCTATCCAATTCAATAGATATGCTAATGTATTTGGAATGTAATCAAATATATTGATATGAAAGCTTGAACATAACATGATCAAACCTCCATGATTGTATGCTTGAAATCCACCTTGAGGAAATAATGATATGGATCTTGAAGATGAACAAAGGATCTTGAAGGAAGATCACACCACCATGGTGGCTAGATCTAGGGTTTGAATGATAGATCTTGAATGCTTGAGCCAAATCCCTTCAATCACTTGAATGCTTGAATCCTTGATCTTAAATGGAGAACTTGGATGAAGAAGAAGACTTGAATGAATGCTTTCTTGATCACCTTGAGAACTTGAGACCTTGATTGCTTGGATGAGATGGAGAAAATGAGAGCGGAAGGCCTCCTTTTATAGTGATCTAGGGCACACTCCTCTAGATGGGCCACCTTGAAGAATTAAACCCCACTTAGGTCCTCACCTTTAGAAAATATACCTTGATTAAATACAATTAAAGGATTTACCATTTCAGAACTTGAAACAACTGACTTAGAGGTGGAGAAATAACTTTCCTGAAAGCTAAATTACCAACAAATGACAATTTGAAATCTTGGTGGGAAGAGGTCAAGGTCGAGGTTGACCCTGACTTAGTCAGGGTCGAGGTCAACTTTGACCTCAGACCCTAACTTTTTCAGGTTCTGCAACAGAGATCCCAGAGATGCTAGAAACTTAGAAAATGATGTCTGAACAGGACCCAGTGTCTGGAAAAGGTAGAAAATCCTCATAATGATATGATGAAGGACTAGGAGGTCTCATTTCTGAACCCTACCTAGAAAATGGAGCCATGGAAGAGAGAAAATCAGGGAATTCCTTAAGGCCTTAACCCTAATTTCACCTAGAATAAAGAAATCAAGTGCAGACAAGAAGTGGAAGACAAGGGAGAATGCAAAGATGCCAATCATGACCCTAAACCACTTACTCAGAGGGATAAACACTCTTAACATGGAAGTGCTTCCATTTTAAGATGATACATTAACCCCCACTTTAGCAAGAGTATGGATTCAATGCAAACTCTTGGTAAAGGAGAAGAGAGAAAAGATCCCAGTGGATTCAAAATGAGATAAAATAACACTTAGCTAAAGACACAAGCCCCTAGACCAAGGATTCTAACTCAACATACATACATGAGAGTATATAAGAGAATAAGGGTTAGTACTACACAACCCAAATCAATTAGCATAAGAAACCTTGCTAAGAAATATTTCTCATACCAATATCATATTTGGAAAGCTATCATAACATCATAAATGATTACATAAGAAAGACAAGAGAAACACTATAGACAACATAGCTTCATGATCCAGTCCTACTAGCATGAAAGCAAAAAGAGAGAAAAGAGAAAGTGATTACCTCGCCCGGTAAGATGCCTACCTTATCGTGAATCACCCTGGAGGGGGAGCCCAATAGGTTCACCCATAAACTGTGCTTGCAATTATAATGTGTCTTCTGAAAGCTTCTAGAATATCCATAGATCCACCTTCTTGTATCACTATGAATATGAAATGCGTGTCTTCTCAGGATTTAGCAACTTATGCGTGTTACCTTCGAAAGATTTAGCATATAGGTGCATGTCTTTTCAGGATTTAGAAACTTATGTGCATTACCTTCCAAGATTTAGCATATTTGAAATTTGGAAATGTGTGTCCCTTCAAGATTTAGCAACTTATGTATGTTACCTTCAGAGGATTTAGCATATTGAAAATTTTGAAAAATATGTGTCTCCTCAGGATTTAGCAACTTATGTGCATTACCTTCAAAATATTTAGCATATGAATGCATGTCTTCTCAGGATTTAGCAACTTATGTGCATTACCTTCCAATATTTAGCATATAAAAATAAAAAACTATAGTACAAGGGAGACCCTGCATATGCCCCCCTCCTTAATATGACAAAAAACATACTATTTTGTCATGTTAAGGAAAGAAAGAACAAGGATAAAGCCTTCTTCAACATCAAGAAAATATCCATAGACAACACCCAGTCCAAGCCAAGAAGGTCACAGCTCCTATGAGGCCATGGAAGGGATGAATGTAAAAGATCTCATGCAAGAAGTGAAAAGAAAGTAACCCTTAATGAGGGATAGCACACTATTCAGTTTCCAAGGTGAGAGATGTATCAACCATGGAAACCCAATGTCAAACAACAAATAAGGTTTGTAGAAAGGACATAGGTTCGCAAATGCAAACCATAATTTTCATGTATGATTGGATATCACATAATAGATAGATACTGCTTAACCAAGGAAAGAGGTGAATCCCTAGAAAAGAAGAGAATACCAGATGAAATAACAATGCATAGATTTGAATAAGATAGAAAAGCATACCAAGCCTCCAAGGCTAAAGTACTTCTACCAAACTCACAACCCATATTTTTGACTCCATGTGTGAATGTTTGAAGATAGAAAAGAAGGATAAGACATCTTTTCCCCCCAAGTGTAGGAACAAAGATGGAAGAGGATACCTACTTCAAAAAGCAAGGAGATATCCTGCTTACGACAATGTATAGTATATCCTTAGCGAGAGATATTGACCCCTACATCCAAGAGTATAGATAATTGTGAAAAGGATATGTGACTTATGGAAATGGACCCTCAATGAAAAAGATCTTATCACTAACATCTCCACCAAAGAAGAGTGTGTTTAGATAAGATATCATTTTTCAAAAGGTGGGAACAAAGATTCAATCATCAAGCCCCCTGTGAAGAAGAGCAAGAGGAATCTTAGGAATGAAGGAAAACAATTTTAACACCAAGAAAGAATAAAATTTTATATTAAACATAATTTGCAACATAGAGAAGAAGTGATGATCGAGGACAACAACTTCTCATATAAGAAGATTATCCATAATCAACACCTCTGTCACTATGATGAAATAATATTGTAACATAAGAAAATACTACTAAGCTAAGGAAAGAAGTTCCCCTAGAGAAAGAAGGAAGAACCTTGCCCCCCAAGGGATGAAAGACAAAGGATATTTTTACAAAACACATGTCCTAGAAAACATTTCCTAAGAAGAAAATATAATTCCTAGGAATGGATAAAAACATCATGCAAGACTATGGAAGAAGGAAAGATAAAGACTACTAATTAAATCTTAATAAAAATACCTAATGGATCCTAAAAGAGTGGATAAAATGATTCCTCTTGCCCCCCAGTCATGAGACAAGAGGATAGGAACATTTACTCCAGCTCTAATGGTGGGGAATCCCCTATATCAAAATTATGAAGAAGTTGTAAGACGACATGAGAAAAAAGTATAATACCACACGCAGCCCTATCCCTAACATATAATTTGAAGTTGTTACAATCGGCAAGCAAATGAGTATTAAAATAGTGGAAAGGACATTTAAATTTATACAAAGCATCAATAGGTATAGGTCTAAATCTTTCCTTCTTAGAATTCATTAGCTCCACATATACTATTTTAGCAATTTCTTGACGAGTGTGAGGATTATCCATTAGAGATGTAGAGAGATGAGCGTTAAGGGGAGGATGAAGATCCACACCTCTTAACTTGACTTGAGATTTAGAAGTTCCAACACCACACATATCCGGTTTAGGAGGTATATTAATGGGAAATTTAATACCATGTTCATTAACTCCTAACCCTAAACCTTTATAGCCTTGTTTATTCACCATATGATATCCAGTAGTGTACATATCATGCAAAGCTTCTCCAGGAGGTGATTGTTTATCATGTTCATGAGTAAAGGTCGTATAAGGTGGGATAATAGGTTTGGAAGAAGTTTATTTACCCTTTCCTTTAAGATCATCATGATTAGGAGGAGAAGGTAAATCAAAGAAATCTTGCACATCTGCATCCTGCACTATAGCTTGAATCCCATCACAAGTACGAGAAGAGTGAGGATTAATAGATGGAGAATTAGGTATTAGAATAGGAAGATTAGGATGAAGAGTAGGATGAAGATTAGGAAGATTAGGAAATGGTGTATCATCTACCAAATTCTTCACATAATCCAAAAGATGAATAAGGCTACCACAGAAATCCCTAAGAAAAGTTTTAAATGCGGGTAGACTAGTATCAGTCAACTTCACAAAAGCATAAGCAAGAGAAAAGTGAAGGGTCATCAATGTTATGAAATGAATAATACCCTCATAAACATCATATGCATTATAAATAGATGCTAGAAGAAGAGTAATAACAAACATGATTATGCACCAAAACATCTTAACAATCTTCATGATAAATAAAAATGCAAGAAATATGTTTCTGTATTTTATTCAATATATAGATTTTTTTGAATTTTTGAAGTATAGATGCAAGAGAAAAATGTAAATCTAACACCAAAAAGAAAGATAGTAAGCTAGTTGGGTTCACCAAAATGAATAGTGGTAATTTGGAATCACCACTATTTGTGTATGTGTGTGGGGAAAATGTAAGATTCACTCCTAAATCCAAATTCCCAAAGGAGATATCTAATTTGATCAACCAAGAGGTTAATACACAATCAAATCAATCTATGAAGAATATGAAAGAGAGAGAGAGAGAGAAACCATATACTTCCCTATAGTTGGATTGAGCTTAAAATCTGAAATAATTGAAGTGCAAATACTAACCTTGAATTAGGGCAGATCTGGATAACGTTGAATTTTGGCTTCTGTATGAACTTTCTGAAGATTTTGTCATCTACTCTGGAATGGAAATGTTGAGGCAGACAAAACCCATAAATATTTTCTCCAAATTCACATAGGTCGACTTTGACCTTTTAAAAGGTCAAAGACCACATTATTTATTTGAAGTCTAATTCCGATTCTATTTGCAAATCCTGAAAGATTGCCAAAAAGGGTATCCAAATTCACTCTCAGATCTAAGATTCCACAACTGTGCCTGGAAGAAAAATGGTTTTGTTGTTTGGTTGGTGGGTTTGCCTTGGTCAAACCCTGATTTGGAATCAACCTTAATATTGAAATTGAAATAGGAGAATGCTAGCAAGTAGTAGAAATGAATCTAACAATGAAGCTATGCAATTCAATAGATATGCTAATGTATTTGGAATGTAATCAAATATATTGATATGAAAGCTTGAACATAACATGATCAAACCTCCATGATTGTATGCTTGAAATCCACCTTGAGGAAACAATGATATGGATCTTGAAGATGAACAAAGGATCTTGAAGGAAGATCACACAACCATGGTGGCTAGATCTAGGGTTTGAATGATAGATCTTGAATGCTTGAATCCTTGATTTTAAATGGAGAACTTGGATGAAGAAGAAGACTTGAATACTTGAATGAACGCTTGCTTGATCACCTTGAGAACTTGAGAGCTTGATTGCTTAGATGAGATGGAGAAAATGAGAGAGGAAGGCCTCCTTTTATAGTGATCTAGGGCACACTCCTCTAGATGGGCCACCTTGAAGAATTAAATCCCAATTAGGTCCTCACCTTTAGAAAATATAATTTGATTAAATACAATTAAAGGATTTACTGTTTCAGACTTGGAGGTGGAGAAATAACTTTTTCGAAAGCTAAATTACCGGCAAATGTCAATTTGAAATCCTGGCGAGAAGAGGTCAAGGTCGAGGTCGACCCTAACCTAATCAGGGTCGAGGTCGAATTTGACCTCAAACACTAACTTTGTCAAGTTCTACAACAGAGATCCCAGAGACGTTGGAAACTTAGAAAATGATGTCTGAATAGGACCCAGTGTCTGGAATAGATAGAAAATCCTCAGAATGATATGATGAAGAACTAGGAGGTCTCATTTATGAACCCTACCTAGAAAATGGAGCCATGGAAGAGAGAAAATCAGGGAAGTCCTTAAGGCCTTAACCCTAATTTCACCTAGAATAAAGAAATCAAGTGCAAAGAAGAAGTGGAACACAACAAAGAATGCAAAGATGCCAATCATGACCCTAAACCACTTACTCGGAGGGCTAAACACTCTTAACATGGAATTGCTTCCTTTTTAAGACGATACAGTTTTATTTCTTTATTTTTGTGAAATTATAATTTTCTCTTGAAATCTTGGCCTTTAAGATGATGTACTCTTCTCCTTGATAGGAAGTGAAGGCTCATAATATACTTCCTCTATTAATATATTGGAGGAAGCATGTGCAAAAATTAAACTAATCATATATTTACAAGGAAAAATACTAAAGAAATATATCATACCTCAATTACTTATAGAGGAAAATCATTCTGGCGAGAAAACCTAGACCTAAAAAAAATCCATATTATTTACTAACCAATTATTACAATAGACTTGTAGGATCTAATCCTTTACAAGAGTATCACCAATAAGAGATCTGAATTTATTCTTTTGGCATAATAATACTTACAAAAGTCTTGATTAAGATCCTTATTTCAAACATCCAATAAATAGAAGAAATAAGTAAAAAGAATATCAAATGACCTAATAAGGAATCTATGAGCTAAAACAACCCAAATATACAATGTAGAAATTTGAAGCTCAAGATTTGACACTCAAATCATAATTTTTGGCCACGTGATAAAAATAACATATTATTTTCACCTATCATATGTTTATCATAATTCACTTGCCAACTTGGAAAATTCATTTTGATCTAGTATCCCCATTAAAATATGTCTTATTCCGTGTGAAATGTGGTAAAAATGGGGATGACTAGCCTCAACATGCTAACTAGAGCTCAAACTTACTCTCATCAATCATTTCGTTAACAAAGTAATTAAATTTTCCTAGCTTTAAACTAATAGAGATAGGTATGAGTTGGTAATGAATGAATGTGATTTAAATATCCTCTTTTTATTGATTCAATATGACAAGATAAGATGCAACAAAAATTAGGTGAAATGGTATGAAATTGCACACTAATCAACATAAACAATAAGTTATTAGTCTTATATATCAGTTTTGAATATAAATCTGAGAACAGGAATCAAAGAGGAACGTTTCATTTAAATTGGCCTCAAAATAGTAGGAATATTTTGGTAGGCAAGACAATCCCAACAATTTCTAATACTAATATCAAACACCAATTTGGACTCAAGATGTTTATCTAATCCTTCCTTTAAATTTTCTTAGGAAATATATTATAATAATTCACTAAGGATGGACTATTTTTCTAATTGATAGTTTCCTAGTCATTTTTTCAAGATCTAATTCTTCAAAGACCGAGTTTACACATCTTGGATCCACAAAACCTTAGTCCTAGATATGAAAACCCACACACATGACAAATAAATATTGTATTTGTGTTGTAAAAGTTCTTTCCTTAGTTAACGCCCATGGATTCAATCTTCCTATAACAATAATGTCTAAAAATAAACCTAGAATATAAATTAAATAATGTCAAATCACAATTATATACCTTCTCCAATAGATTCTCTTTGTCTTTAAGATGTTATGAAAGTTGATGATGCTAAGAAGAAGGATCATGTATGTATCCACTAATGGAGAAAACACATGAACTTGATCATGGATATCATCTTCAATGCTAGAACTCCTCCTTTTCTTCCTTAAAAATGATTGAATTTCTTTCTTGATTGCTTGATGAGATATGAATTCCTTTAAGTTTGATGTTTAAATAGGTGAGACTCATGAAATGTGTTGAAAATTTTCAAATCAGATTGATGTGTATAGTATTTTCCCTCTCATCATTTTCAAACCATTGAAATATTCAAATCAGGTACTTTTTGGCTACAAACAAGTGCCCAACACCATTTTTCACTATGACTAGGGTGCTAGGCACCTTAATCTAGTCTTAGAGGGTTGAAAACAAGTGAGGGACCCATAAGGGTACTATGCTTGTAAAATCATGGCTTGATTGGAGAGATATCAGTTAGATCTGGGGGTATGGAAATCGAGCACTAAAGTGAAGCCTAAGTGAGCATGGAATTATATGAAGATACAATTTATGAAACTACACTATGTTATAAAATGTTCAAAAAATTAATTGTCTTGCAACTCTTTAATGTTTCATTGATATTTTTATATTTCCAGTGTGGTAGGCCCAACTTTCAAATCCACCATTTTATCAAGTCCCTATTAATTGTGTCTATAATGGATATTGAGGAAAAGAAAAGAAAAATAAATAAATAAAGGGATGATAAAAATTAATAAAATAACACAATTACTAACAAGATAAAGAGGCATATGACTACATCATGGGCCTACTAGGCATATATTCATGGGAGATGACAATGGGAGTCAATCAAAAACATAGGATCCCATCATGGTATTGGTGAAAAAATTTAATATATAGGAATATGAATGTCAAATATGCATAAAATGCATTCTTTAAAAAGGTTCTAGTGTGACAAAATACCCCAAAAAGAGCCAAAATTTTACAAAATTCTTTTAGAAAAAGGAATTAATCCATGATGTTCATGATTCATGCATACTATAAAAAGTACCTTCAAAGAGTTAGCTTGAAAATAAATGAATAAAATATCCTGAATACCACAATTAGTGAGCTACTTAATGAAAATAAAACTAATAAACACCCTATGGATCTCTATTTAAGTATGCTAATGATAAGCTCTCAGCAAGCCTCTATTAGTAATAGTCTTAAAATGAGAATATGATATGATATTAAGCCAATTAAGTCAAATTCCAATTGAAACTAATGCTTAAAATAGCCTAAAATACCTTTCTAGCTCAAAAATTCAAGCGGTTTGATGCACTTCTCAGATTTGTGGCTAATCATCTCCTGATTTATGCCTTAGCTTTTATAGATTTTGGCAAGTATAGGAGATGGAGTTGAGTTGATCATGGTTGGATTAAGGTTAAGTCCATGGTTCCACCTTTGGAGACAATTTAAATGGATTTCCCTCAAAGCTTGTGACAAAGAGACAAGATGAGTGGTCAAGATGCTCTCACCTTATGTCTAATTAAGAGTCGATTTGAACTTGATCCATGTGAGCTTGATCCTTGATTCCTATTAGTTGATGCATTTTCCTCCCATGTGGTGGGTGAGGGAAAATAAGAATTAATTAATTGAATTGAATTGATTTTTTAGCCACATGTACCCCTTGAATGCATTAATTTGATTTAAATTGAACTATACAATTAATTGATTTATCTTGATTTATTTGACTTAAATTAATTTATTTGATTTTTTATTTTCAATTAAAATTGGATCTTGGCTTGATTGCAATTATGCTTTGATTTTAGCTTGATTTCAATTTAGTACTTTGATTTTGCCTTAGTTTCCCACATGATTTAGTCCTGACCATTTTTAGGTGATTGCAAATGCCCCTCTTTGAATCAATGTGTGAAGCATATCAGTTCAAAGAATATCCTCATTATTTTGATGTAGAGTCACTGAGTAGTTGATGCTTGATTCTATGTTGACAAAAGATGTAGATATCGATGATGAATTTGATGAAGTTCTGGTCGATTGAAGTCATTAATGGTTGATTTTGATGATGGATTACTGATATGATGTCTGATTCATTATTTTGATGCCCCATTTGATTGTTAGCAAAAAATTTCCCATTAAAAGATTATGTCTCTGATTTTATCAAGTCAATGATGTCCCTGATATGGTTTGAATTTATGCCCCCTCGAAAATGAAATGAAATTTGATTTTACTGAAATATGTTTCATTTATGATTGTTTGCATTGAAATATTTTTAAATTAAGTGTGAATTTCATTTTTCATTTTCGATAATGATTTTGTAGTGTTGTGATGACTAATGCCCATGATTTGGATGAATGGGCGTTTAATTTGGGTCCCGAATCATTTTTTGGTCAAAAGTTCCCCTTTTTAGATTAAAAAAAGGGCTATATAAAGGGGTAAAAGGTTATTTTCACTATTCATTTTCACCTTTTACTTTTACTTTTTCACTCTGACCCTCTGAGCCTTTTGTGATAGTGATCCCAATTCAAGAGCGTAGATTCAAGTGAGGTCAATGGTATCAACACCCACCTGGCTAGGGACCTTTGGTATGTACCCCTACAAACTCGCTTCGTCCAATTTCTATATTTTAATTTGAAAAATTTGGACTTTTCTTACAAAAACCCTATTTTTTCACTTTTTAAATTTTGTTGCACTTTTAAGCATTTTAGTAGTGCGTACAATTTTTTTTGCGTGCATCCGCAATTTTGCGCGACACTTGCAAACAATCTTGTTGTGTGTCCAAATGTTAAATCTCGGTCAAGATTTCACATTCAGCACTATCTGATGCACTTTCAATTTTGATTGTGCATTTGATAATTTTAGTAACATGTACAGGGGAATCTTGTGGCATGTTTTAATTCCTGTAGCGCTTTCATGCTTTTGATAGTTTATGTTGTGCTTTTAATAATTTTAGCTGTGCATTTGATTTTCAGTGCATTTAAACAATGGAATAGTGCATACACCCTATTTGGCAAAATTATTGAACCTTTTACTTAGTTTTCCTATTCATTTGATGTCGTTAATGAGTTGATTGGTTTAGGAGTTGAGTCATGTCCATAGCAAGTCATGTGATGTCAGTTTGAGTCACTTGATATTGAATTTTGATTGTCAATCTGGATTTAGATGGTCGATTGTGATGATGAATTTTTCCTCCCCACTGAATAGAATCAGGAAAATTGATTGTGGTTTGATTTGATTTTGATTGGTCGATTGACTTATGATGATCCAATAGTTAATGATTTTGATTTTTGATATGTTTAAACTTGCTTCTATAGGCTCAGCTTCAGAAGCTAGATGTTTGAGGTTTGTTTCCATTACCCTTCGACATGATTGATGATTTGAGTGCCCAGGATCACCGACTAATTGGTCGATATGGATTATCTTTCTTGTGTTATCTCTCCCAATTCTGCATGAATCAAGGGCTTCTCATAGCTATGGAAGAGCATTGGCACTTTGACCATAACACATTCCACCTAATAATGGGGGAAATGACTATTACCCCTAATGACATGTATCAGTTGATGAGTATCCCCACCCATGGGGAGATAGTTTACTATGATCAGGTCTACAATGGCACAGTCTGTATATGTATCTTTGGTGACCCCACTATTGGAGATGAGAGCATGTTATGGGTGCAGTTTCCTTTCTTCCCAGTACTTCCAACAATACTATTAGTTTTAGTTGGTGGGTTCTTAGTTCCAGACAGACATTGGAATGTATTTGCAGTTGGATGAGGTAGGATACTCAAGGATATATCACAAGTTCAATGATGTGGTGTATCACAAGTTCAATGATGTGGTGTATCACAAGTTCACAAGTTCAATGATGTGGTGTATCAGCATGATGCTACTCTTTTTGTCAAGGTGGTATTACTATAGCTATGGACATGGGAGCATATTTATATGACTCAGCCTATTTTAGTTCGACATCAAGATCCCAGATGGCCTTTTTCTTTTATCTATGAGGGGATGATTATCTAGGCCCACCTAGGCAAGTTGGATTACTGGAGTCACATAGTTGACGATATAGATCAGGTGGTCTAGAGACCATATTTGGGATGTGAGACATTCCTTGAGGATGCGTTTGAGCTTCCTTATATGTGCATTCCATGATGGATGATAGGGTGGATTCCCTTGATCATTGAGAGATTTTGTTTTCATTAGGTTTTATGATAGTTTGGAAGGCCACAGGGGATGCCACAGGGAGTAGCTTTATATGCTTGAGTACAGGTAGAGAGATCCTTATCTGGGATCCTCAGATAGACTACTAGACATTACAGGATGATATGTTGTAGCTTCCTCAGCTAGGTTGGGATATAGAGGCACAGGTCACCCAAATTTTGGTAAATCAGGCACAAGCACACCTGACACCTCCTCCTCCACAGGGCCATCTTCCTTCTACTCATCTTCCATCTTCTTCATCTCTTCCATCTTCTTATGTTCTTCCATCTTCTTCCATGGCTCCTCCACCATAGGGTCCTCCTCCAAAGGCTCCTCCTCAGGCTTCTCCTACTCATGCACCAACATTGGCCTCTGATGTACAATATTTATAGTCTGAGGTATTTGAGATCAAACAACAGGTTACATAGCTTAGTACCATGATGCAAAAATTTATGGCTACTATGAGTCAGCATGGGCTATAGGCGAGCTCTAGTCAAGGTGTTGATATAGGTCCTAGTATTAATGGTGCAGGTGCTTCAGGCAGCTGATGTATATATGATGAGCGATTAATGAAGGGTGCTCCCCTTAATACCACAAACACATAACAAAAATAGAGAAACAACAACAACAATATGCAAAAATAGAAAATTGCCTTGTTATTATCTCCACAAATGTGGAATTACAAACTTTTAGAATTACAATATGCAAAGCCACATGGGCATTCCCTTACAATATTTTTTAGAATAAAGCCTCGAACCAATACCCAGATCTACTACCATGAACTGCCCTAGACAACACCATGGGCCTTCTTTATATAGGCATTTTCCACTGCCCAAGAAGGTTCCAGAAATTTAGCCCTAAGGGCTGACCAAACTTAGAATTATTTTATTTTTCAATTTATTACATCAAAGTTGGCTCAAAATAACTTTTGAAACCCGAATAGAAATTTTGAAGGAAAATTATTTTCTACCATTTCAGCTGGCCTGACTTCCAGAGGCCATAAGTCATCACCAGTTGACCTGATTGACTATTATAACCCCATTTTAGAAATGCCACGAAGCGATCTACAGGCTTGACTTGCCCAAGCACTTGTCACCAAATTTTTTGACCTCATTCGGGGCCTCTAAAGCCTTCAAAACTAAGTTCAAAGTTTTTGTACCCTGTTGCTAATACCAAAAATCTTCAATATCTTCAAAACTAGACCTAATCTAGCCATGAAACTTTGCTGGTAGGCTGATATGACTAAGATGAACCTCCACATGTAAAATCAGAACATTTCCAGATCATAAGACCAACTTACTAAAAATAGCAAGTTTCCATAAATAGCAGCTCTGCACAAGATAGCCCTTATTGAGTATAAAATAGAAATATTTTTTGGGTGTTGCAAGATTTCTCTTACACCCAGGATGCTCTTGCATCACACACCTAGGGTAATTTGAGAAGTGACCCCATCATAACTCAGGTGTGCAAAGGAAAACCAAGATGGTTAACCTCCTCCTTTGTTAGCCATGATGAATCTTCAACAGGTCATCCTTTCCATTTGACCAAATACTCTTCACATGTCTTGTTCCTTGTGCTTCTTCCAACATGACTATCTAGTATGTCTTCAATCTCCTTGATATCTGAACTGGTTGCTGGAATACTCTACAATGCCGCTATAACCTCATCTTCAACACCTCCTTCATGATACTCTATCAAATCTGAAATGTTAAACACTAGTGAAATATTCAACTCAGTAGGAAATTCTACCTCATATGCATTTCCTGAATCATGCTTCTTCAGTATCTTACATGGCCCAAACTTCTTCATTTTCAACTTGTTATATGTACCAATCAAAAATTGCTCCTTCCGCAAATGAACCAGGACTTCATCTCCAACCTGAAATTCCTTATGCCTCCTTTCCTCATCTACCTTAGCCTTATACTATGCATTCATCTTGGTAATATGCTTCCTCTTCTCCTCATGGATGTTCTTCAAATGTTCTACAAAATCCTCAGCTTCAGCACTACTTATTTCTCCTTTATCTATCTTTCTCAACTCAGATGCATTTCTGGGACTACTCCCATATACAATCTAGAATGGTGATTTACTAGTGCTCATGTTAATAGAATTATTATATGCGAATTCTGCCTGTGGTAAAATCAAATCCCATCTTGTTGGCTTATCCCCAACCAAACATCTCAGCAAATTTCCCAAACTCCTATTCAACACCTCTATCTGTCCATCAGTCTGTGGATGATGTGATGAACTGAACTTCAAATCTTTCTTCAACTTCTTCCACAATGTACACCAAAAATATCCAACAAATTTAGTGTCTCTATTTGAAACTATACTCTTTGGGAAACCAGGTAGTCTCACCACTTCTCTGAAAAATAGTTCCGCTACATGAACAACATCATTAGTCTTCTTGCAGGGAATAAAATGTGCCATCTTTGAAAATCTATCAACTACTAAAAAAATTGAATCATGTCCCCGCTATGTCCTTGGTAAACCAAGAAAAAAGTCCATACTAATATCCTCCCAAGGCTTCTCTGGTACAGGTAATGGCTGATACAACCCTATATTCTACTTCACTCCTTTTTCCATCTGACATACTCTACAACTCTGTACAAACTTCTTGACATCTTGCTGCAACTATGGCCAATAATAATTTTCAGTAACCAAAGCAAGGGTTTTATCTTGACCAAAATGTCCAGCCAATCCTCCGCTATGCTTCTCCTTGATGAGATTCTCCCTCATAGAACCTCTTGGAATGCACAACTGACTCCCTCTGAATAGCATATCATCCTAAATGATGAAATCCATCCACTTCATTCTATCTAGAGTAACAGGTTCTTTACAATCTTTCCAAGCTTCACCAAAATCAAGATCCTCTGGATACAAATTCTTGAGTTCCTTGAACCCAACCACCTCAATCTGCATCTCTGTCAGCAATAGTTTCCTTTTGCTAAGCACATCTACAACCCTGTTAGACTTTCCACTTCTATGTTTCAAAACAAATGTATAACTCTACAAAAACTCAACCCATTTCAAATGTCTTTGATTCAACTTTCTTTGACTATTCAAATATTTCAAAGCTTGATGATCAGTATACAAAACAAACTCCTTAGGAAGCAGATAGTGTCTCCACTTCTTCAATGCCTGAACTATAGCATAAAATTCCTAATCATAAACATAATATTTTCTCTTGGCATCATTTAACTTCTCACTGAAATAAGCAACAGGTTTACATTCTTGGCTCATAAAAGCTCCTATTGCAATACCACTAGCATCACAATCTATTTGAAACACCTTATTAAAATTTGGAAGTGCTAAAATAGGTTGTTCTGTAACTTTTTGTTTCAACAATTGAAAACTCTTTTCTGCCCCATTAGTCCACTTAAACTCTTTTCTATCCCCTCTCATTATTTCAGTCAAGGGACCACAAATACTGCTAAAATTTCTGATAAAATTTCTATAAAAACTAGCTAGACCATGAAAATATCTTACCTCGGTAGCACTCCTTGGAGTAGGCCACTCAAGGATAGCATGTACCTTCTCTAGGTCCATTTTTAGACCTTCTGTTGAAACTACAAATCCCAAATACACTAACTCTTTCTTCACAAAACTGCACTTCTTCAAATTAATCAACAATTTCTCATCTCTCAGCTTCTCAAACACCATACAAATATGCATCATATGCTCTTCCAATTTCTTACTAAAGATCCAAATATCATCTAGGCACACAATGACAAACTTACCTAGAAATTCTTTTAGAACCTCATTCATGAGCCACATGAAAGTGCTCAGTGCATTGGTTAGCCCAAAAGGCATGACTAACTACTTATACAGTCCTTCCTTTTTCTTGAAGGTAGTCTTCCATTCATCTCCTTCTCTGATCCGAATCTGGTGATATCCACTCTTCAGATCTATCTTTGAGAAATACACAGCTCCACTTAAACAATCCATAATATCATCCATTTGTGGCAATGGAAACCTATACTTGATTGTGATCTTGTTTGTTGCTCTAGAATCTATACACATCCTCCATTGTCCATTGTTCTTTCATGCTAATACGACTGGTACAGCACAGGGACTCAGGCTCTCTCGAATCAACTCCTTCTGCAATAACTCATGTACTTGTCTATTCAACTCTTCACTTTATGCTGGTGTCATTCTATGTGCTGCCTTGTTTGGCAAACTGACTCTTGGAATCAAATCCATCTGATGACTGATCTTCCTTATTGGTGGTAATCCATCAGGTACATTATCAGATACAATATCTTGAAACTCATTCAACAAATCTACAACCTCTACAGGTACATCCTCTAATTCTTCTTTATTAGGTTTTGGAATTAAAGAAAAACACACATGCTCATGCCTCATACCATCTATGAATTTTCTTCCATCAACAAATGTTATTCTTGCATTACCACATACCTTTTCTTTGGTCTCCTTCAATGACTTTAGCTTATGTCGCACTCCATCCTTTGTCAGGGAATAGGTATTCACATGACCATCGTGTACAACACATCTGTCAAACTACCATGGTCTAACCAACAAGATATGACATGCATCCATAGATATGATATCACATAGTACCTCATCTTGGTACCCATCGATCTTGAACTTTACTAGGCACTATTCACTAACCATGACCTTGTGGTCATCCTGCACCCAGGCAATCCAATATGGATGTGGGTGTTTCTATCTCTTGAGCTCCAATTTTGTCACCATCTCCTCTAACACCAAATTATCAGTGCTTCCACTATCAATAATCAAATCACAACATTTACCCTCACACTTGCATCTAGTGTGAAATAGGCTCCTCCTTTGTTCAGGTTCATTCTCACCACTCAGCAAGATTCTTCTGTTAATCAACGTTTCTCCTCTTTTAGCATCTTTAGAATTTGAGGATATGGCATCTTCATCTACATGTGCCACTCTGGACTGGCCTTCATTCCTCCTATATATCCTTCCTTGGCATTGAGGAAATTCAAATACCCTATGACCTTCTTTTCCATAGTGAAAACATGTTCCACGAAAGCCTCCTCTTCCTGAACCTTGTCCTCTTCCTCTTCTTCTCTAATCTCTATTATTTTGATCTTGGAAATGATTGGAATTGTTTCCTCTCTGATTTTGACTGCTACTGGCCTCATCCTTCTTTTTCGGATCTTCATTTTGGCCTCCATATGACCGTCCACCAGATCATCCACCATGACCTCTTCCCTTTTGTCTGCTCTCAAACTTCTTGTTTAGCTTTTCCTCCACTTTTAGGCCAAACTAGTATGCCTCTTCAATACTGTTCATTCGAACTAGATTCAGCTCCTCCTGAATGCTTGGCCTCAACCGATTAAGGTAACGAGCAACTTTCTCCTTATCAGCTTCTGCATGGCCTGTTCTGATGAGGATTCGATAGAACTCCTCTGTATACTCTTGAACAAATCTTCGTGCTTGCTTCAAACTTTGCATCTTCTTTAGTAGGTCAAGCTCATAATCAATAGGAATGAACTATCCCTTCAATTTATCCACCATCTGATCCCATCTTGTGATTTTATCTTTCCCTCTTATATTTCACTCCAATTGAATCTCTTGCCACCAAATCTTCACATGACCTTTCAGTCTGGCCTTCGCGAATTTGACCCTATCAGGATCCTCAATATCTTCATACTCAAAATATTCTTCACGTTCATTGATCCAGTCGATCAACTCCTCTAGGTTAAGATTTCTAGAAAATGTCGAAACCTCAATCTTAGGTCTCTTCCCGATCTTGAAAATGGCCTAAAAAAGTCTTTCTTCCTTTGGGTTCACAACTTCAACTTCTCCTTCTTGATATTCTTCTTCAGCTTCATCCTCGCTTTCATCTCTGACATTAAGATTCATTCCTCTATGAATCTCTTCTTGCAATGCTCACACTTATCTCTGGACTGCTCTAACCTTAGGTGTTACAACACCAACTCTTCTGCCATGTTCCCTTTATGGAGGCATTTTCATGATGCGCGCTGAAACCCTAACCACGGTCCTGGTGCAAACTGCCTCACAGTCGGTGATCTATTTACATACTCAAGAACTCCTACTCTGATACCACTTGATGAAGGGTGCCCCCCTTAATACCACAAACACATAATAGAAAAAAAGAAACAACAACAACAATATGCAAGAACAAAAAATTGGCTTCTTATTATCTCCAAAAATGTGGAATTACAAACTTTCAGAATTACAATATGCAAAGCCACATGGGCATTCCCTTACAATATTTTTTAGGACAAAGCCTCAAATCAATACCTAGATCTACTACCCCGAACTTCCCTAGACAACACTACGGGCCTTCTTTATATAGGCATTTTTCACCACCCGAGAAGGTTCCAGAAATTTAGCCCTAAGGGCCGACCAAACTTAGAATTATTTTATTTTTCAATTTATTACATTAAATTTGGCTCAAAATAACTTTTGAAACCCGGACACAAATTTTGAAGGAAAATTATTTTCCACCATTTCAGGTGGCCCGACTTCTGGAGACCATAAGTTATCACTAGTTGATCCGATTGACTATTATAACCCCATTTTGGAAATGCCACAAAGTGATCTACAAGCTTGATTCATGCAAGCACCCATCATCCAAAATTTCAACCTCACCCGGGGCCTCTAAAGCCTTCAAAACTAAGTAAAAAAGTTTATGTACCCTGCTGCCAATACCGAAAATCTTCAATATCTTCAAAACTAGACGTGATCTAGCCATGAAACTTTGCTGGCAGGTTGATATGACTGAGATGAACCTCCACATGTAAAATTAGAACATTCTGAGATCGTAAGACCAACTTACTAAAAATAGCAAGTTTCCATAAATAGCAGCTCTGCACAAGATAGCCCTTATTGAATACAAAAACAAAAATATTTTTTGGGTGATGCAAGATTGCTCTTACACCCAGGATGCTCCTGCATCAATGATATTTTGATGTACATTATGATTTTTTGTATTGATACATTTTTACTTATTCTCTTTATCTAATGATGTTGTTTATGATTGATACTTTCATTTTTTTAGGACTCTGATTTCATATATTGATGATGGACATTGATGATACCATGGACATTGTTTTCTTTGATAGATTTACTTTAGGTGATATCATTATGTGTTGGAATTCCTTTTTTAGGTTCTTTATGATATGCAAATATATATGATTTATCTCTATATGCTATGTTTTTATGCTTTTCAGATGCACTTTATGATATCAATGCACATGTTACATTTTGATATGAATGTGGATGTCTTATTTATGACATAGAATAGATGGATGCATGTAACACATGGTTTAATATTTAAAATGATGTCTCATGATGAATATTTAATGCTTTAATGATTTATGTGGCTAATACTATGTGATGATATTTTATGGATGCATTTATATGATGTAATGTAATGCAATGGATATTTAATGAGATGTAACTATAGTGGATGAACTTTAATGTACTTATATGATTTAATGTATGGATTCAATGAACTTAATGATTAATATAATGATATATGGATGGACTTTAATGATAGATGGATGCAATTAATGATATATGATTAATAATGACCTAAATGGATGACCTGATACACTTTATATTTTGAATATAATTCAAAGTTTAAATGCAACAAACTTTAATGAATGCACCTGCATGAAAAAAAATGCAATGTACTAATGAGATGAAATTAAATTAAATGTTTAAAATGAACTTAATGTAAGTGAAATTAATAACCTCCTGATGTGAACTAAAATGATGTAATGTAATTAATGTAATTAAATGGTGCGAACTAAGATGGATGCAAACTAATGCACTTTAAAATGAGCTCCCAAGAATGAGAGGAGAAGACATGAGTTCATTATAGTGGTGACAGGTTTTTCTGTTGTTATTTTTTCGGTTTTGTGCAAGACTCTTACTATGTATCCTTTATTGTGTATAAATGTTTTTTTTAGTATGGGTGGGGAGATGAGTTGTCATGAACCCAAGAATTGTAAAAGATGGAAGGAAGAGAAGGATGTATAGGATAAGTTGTGTAAATGTGGGCTTATTCCTCAGATGGAGAGATTGCATGGCTTTGATGAAGGGGTCACCAAAAGATTCATTGATAGTTGGAAGGATGGTACTATTAATATTGTAGGAATGGAGGTCGAGATTATTGAGGATCCCATTACTGAAGTCTCAGGTTTAAGCATGAAAGGGATGAAATTTTACAGGAATAAGAAGGTATCCTACAATTTCATTCACCATTTCCCCAAGGACAAAGAGGAAGTGAGAAATATAATTAAGGATGTTGGGGGGCGCTATGATGTTGAGAGCTTCAACAAAATTTGGTCTAATGTGATGGTCTCCATTATGGAGTATATAATCCTTGATAGGAGGTATAAGCATGCCCATTCTTATAATTTTGTTCTTCTCTATCACTTTAGGCATAAGGTTAGGGTTTCCTTCCCCTTCTATTTGCGTAGTTCTCTTTGTCATAGTATTGTTTTTCATAAAAGAAAAGAGAGTAATCTAGTTCTTCATGAAGGGCTTATTCTACTTATTGTTGAGCATGTTAAGAAGAATGCTACTCTCAGCCTGACTCGTCCTCAGTTTCTAGGTGTTGGGTCTGCTAAGAGCTTGGTTAAAAGAGGTAGGTAGGATGAGAATGTTGGGAGTTCCCTTTTGAAATTATCTTCATCAAGATCTAAATCAATCTCCAAACCCATCTCTCTAGCTTGTCCATCCTAACCTGCAGGCAGTGGACGCTTATCTTGAAATACAACCTCTCGGGTATCATAAAATCTTTCTTCAGAGTGACCACCATCTGATCTAGAAACTCTGTCTTGTGAACCTTCCTCACTTGAGGAAACATGTGGTGCTCTTCCTTTGGTATTTCTTTGTTCTCTCATGGGAGCACTAGTAGACTCACCATTCCTTTTAATCCAATTCTTCTTCTCCTATCTAGGCAATTGCTCCAGAGTGACCTCTGGATTCTTTCTAACAAAGGACCTAGTATTCCTCCTCTTGTCCATCTATAGCACTAGTTCTAACCTCTTGAGTCACCACCCACCAATAGTGGGAAATCTTTAACTGAATACAAATGGAAAACAAGAGTGCACTTGACAACCTTTATCTCTAGACTCTCCCCAGTAGACTCACCATTTTTTTGGAAGTTCCCTTTGATCTTCAACTTGCAGATTTATACTTTGATGGATAACTTTAATATAACTTTGACTCTATCACCACTCCAAAGTCTACAAGGAAGAGGGCCAATTAACAAGGATCAGAAGAGATCCTCCTACACTTTGAGCCTTAATGCTCAGGCAGGTGTACCCTTGATTCACTTGTTGAAAGGATTCCAAGGTGACTAGTGGTGGTATAAGTAGCATAAATTTTGACTTAGTGCAGGTTCCAAAACTTTTTGGTCCCTGGTTGTTGTTGATGGTATTACACTGAGTAAGGAGAGCCTAGATTTTAGGTCTATTTCTTTGGCATTTTGTTGTTTGATAATGTATTGATTCTACAAGTCTTAATGAGAATATAGTTGAATTCCAATCTCATAGTGGTGAATGTCTTTTTGTTTTGTTCTTGAGCTCATATATGTTAACTTCACAAAGTGGGTTAGTATATGGTAAACAAAGAGTATTTTGAGATTATCTTTGAGTTCCTAACAAAGTTAGGATTAAATTCTTTCATGTAATTTCAGTGAGTTCATGGCTTGATAAGAATTTGATGTCCTAGTATGTGAGTGAGAGGGATAATAGGCAAAGCACTTATCCTGAATTCAAGTGTGTTCGAGTTAGGGTCTTCAGTTGATGTATGCTATTAGGTGACTCTATGCCCTGGTTAAGGCACTGATCTATTTTTTGGAGGTAGTCCATCATCTCCAATCACACACACACAAATTCAAATGATCAAATCTTTAAATTAGTTAGTAAAGAGTATATTGGTATAACATTTAGTGATTCCTTTCAAGAAGTGAATCAAGGGTACACCTGCCTGAGCATTAAGGCTCAAAGTGTAGGAGGATCTCTTCTGATCCTTGTTAATTGGCCCTCTTCCTTGTAGACTTTGGAGTGGTGATAGAGTCAAATTTATATTAAAGTTATCCATCAAAGTATAAATCTACAAGTTGAAAATCAAAGGGAACTCCCAATAGAGGGTAAGGAGGGTAATTCCTCTAGATTGAAATTTGAGAAGAAAAGTTCCATGGAGACTGTGCCAAAGGGGGAAAGTGTTGGGGGATTATCAAATTTGAAAGGCAATTCTCAAAAAATACCAAAGGATGATATTAAGGATTCTTTGTCTGCTACAAGTAGTGACACAAAATTGGAAGGGGTTAAAAATATTGAGATCATGTTTTGGATAGGGATGATGAGAATGACCCTAGTGGTATGAAAGTCCCTATCCTAGTCGACTATAATAGTTATGTGGACCATGATGTCCTTATGTCTCCACACAATGAAACCTCCACTGAGGTGCTAGTGGACAAAAAAGATAAAGAAGTGAGATGTGATGTGACTATTGTGGACAAGGATATTCCCTCCTCCTCTAGAACTACTCCTTATCTGAAGACTGTCGATATAAAGGAGAGAAATGTTTAGCTCCTCAAGGAAGATCTGGAGGACAAAAATTGATCCCCCTTTTGGTGTTTTTTAAACTTCCAAAGCTATGTCCATGTAGTCCTTCCACCTAGTTAAATAGTTTTTCATGAAATCAAGACTCTGAGTCTTAATCTCAGATCTCTTTTTGCTAAAGTGGATAATATTCATGAGAGGATGGATTCTGAGTTTGAATGGATGAACAAAGGTGGGGAGAATAGGGATGATAAGAAGATGGTCTTGTTGTAGGATAAAGTGGATAGAATGGATTATACCCTCAAGAAGATTCTACTGGATAGCAATAAATTTATGGGGACAGTGATTGAGTGCATCATTAACATCAAGAAGGAGTTGAACGTTGGGTCTCCTATGAAGATTGATGATATCAAAGATGATGATAAGGACTAGACTGGGTCAGGAAAGTGCACCAGATCATCTAAGATGAAGAAGATATAGGAGAGGATTCTAGAGTTCTCAGATCTTAATGTAGCCATTAGTAAGATGTTGAATAACAAATCAGACATGAAGGCAACTCTGCTAGAGTTTGCCTACTTTCTTGACTTTGTTTTCCTTTTCTTTTCTATGTTTCTCTTGCTGGGTGTTAGTTTCTATTTACTAGTTTTTGGCTAGTTTTGTTGTTGGGTTCAGGTCTGCCAGTAGGCTGGTCTTCAACCCTGACTCTTTTTAGTGGGTTTAATGTCTAATCTTAAGTAGCTTCCTTGTAACAAGTTTCAAGTTCCCCCTCCCCCTCCACCCCATCCCACTCCCACTTCCTCTTCCCCTCCACCTTCACCTCTACCTTTAGCTCCCAATCTTCCCCCTCCACTTCACTCCACCTTCAACTCATCCTCCACCTCTAGCTCCCCCTTCAATTCCCCCTCCTACTTCCACTCAATCCTCCCTCCTCCCACCTCACACTCCATGCCCAATCCTCTCCCTCCCCCTCCACTCCACTCCACCTTCAAATCGCCCTCCCCCTTCAACTCCTACACCCACTCCCACTCCCCACCTCCATCTCCACCCCCTCCCACTCCCACTCCCTCTCCCCCTCCCCCTCCACCTTCACCTCCACCTCCACCTCTAGCTTCCACTCCTCCCCCTCCATTTCACTCCACCTTAAACTCCCCCTCCAAATCTAGCTCCCCCTTCAATTCCCCCTTCTACTTCCACTCACACTCCTCCCTCCTCCTACCTCCCACTCCACTCCCCCCCTCAACCTCCACCCCCTCCCATTCCCACTACCTCTCCCCTCCCCCCTTCCCCTCCAGCTCTAGCTCTAGCTCCCACTCCTCTCCCTCCCCCTCCACTCCACTCCACCTTCAACTCCCACTCACCCCCTCCACCTCCACCTCCACCTCCACCTCAACCCCCTCCCACTCCCACTTCCTCTCCCTCTCCCCCTCCCCCTCCACCTCCACCTCCACCTCCACCTCCCACTCCTCCCCCTCCACTTCACTTCACCTTCAACTCCCCCTCCACCTCTAGATCCCCCTTTAATTCCCCCTACTACTTCCACTCACACTGCTCCCTCCTCCTACCTCCCACTCCATGCCCACTCCTCTCCCTCCCCCTCCACTCCACTCCACCTTCAACTCCCCCTCCAACTCCCACTCCCACTCCCACTCCTCCCCCCTTCACCTCCATGCCCTCCCACTCCCACTTTCTCTCCCTCTCCCTCTCCCCCTCCACCTCTACCTCCACCTCCACCTCTAGTTGCCACTCCTCCCCCTCCATTTCACTCCACCTTCAACTCCCCCTCCACCTCTAGCTCCCCCTTCAATTCCCCGTCCTACTTCCACTCACACTCCTTCCTCCTCCCACCTCCCACTGCATGCCCACTCCTCTCCCTCCCTCCACCTCCCCCTTCAACTCCCACTCCCACTCCCCCCCCTCCACCTCCACCTCCACCTCCACCCCCTCCCACTCCCACTTCCTCTTCCTCTCCCACTCCACCTTCCACTCCACCTCCACCTCCACCTCCCACTCCTCCCGCTCCACTTCACTAAACCTTCAACTCCCCCTCCACCTCTAGCTCCCCCTTCAATTCCCCCTCCCACTTCCACTCACACTCCTCCTGCCTCCCACTCCACTCCACCCCTCCAAATCCCACTACCTCTCCCCTCCCTCCCCCTCCCCCCTCCCACTCCCACTCCACCTTCACTCCCCCTCCACCTCCCACTCCTCCCCCTCCACTCCCCCTTTAATTCCACCTCCCACTCCCACTTCTCCCCCTCCACTTCACTCCACCTTCAACTCCCACTCACACTCCCCCTGCCCCCTCCACACCCATTCCACCTCCACTCCACCTCCACCTCCACCACCACTCCCCCTCCAAGTCTACCTTCCACTTCAATTTCCCCTCCTAATTCCACTCACACTCCTCCCTCCCTCCCCCTCCCACTCCACTCCCCCCCTCCCACGCCCACTTCCTCTCCCCCTCCACTTAACTCCACCTTCAACTCACCCTCCCCCTCCTATTCCCCCTTCAATTACCCATCCCCCCCTCCCATTCCCACTCCACCTTCACCTACACTCCCCCTTAAATTCCACTTCCCACTCCCACTCCTCCCCCTCCACTTCACTCCACCTTCAACTCCCACTCGCACAACCCCTCCCCCTTCACCTCCCCATCCACTTGCACTCCCACTCCCGTTTCCTACTCCACTCCCCCTCAACTTCACTCCATCATCAACTCCCCCTCCAACTCTAGCTCCGACTTCAACTCCCCCTCCTACTTCTACTCACACTCCTCCCTCCTCCCCCCTTTGACTCCACTCACCCCCCTCCACCTCCACCCCCTCCAACTCCCACTTCCTCTCCCCCTCCACCTCCACCCCCTCCAACTCCCACTTCCTCTCCCCCTCCACCTCCACCTCTAGCTCCCACTCCCCCCCCCTCCACTTCACTCCACCTTCAACTCCCCCTCCCCCTCCCACTCCCCCTTCAATTCCCCATCCTACTTCCACTCACACTCCTCCCTCCTCCCTCCTCCCACTACCACTTCCTCTCCCCCTCCCTCCCCCTCCCCCTCCCCCTCTAGCTCCCACTCCTCCCCCTCCCTTTCACTCCACCTTCAACTCCCCCTCCCCCTCCCATTCCCCCTTCAATTCCCCTCCCCCCCCCATTCCCACTCCCACTCCCACTCCCACTCTCAGTCCCCATTCACTTCCCACTCCCAGTCCCCATTCACATCTCCCCCTCCACCTTCACCTCCACTCCCCCTCAACCTCCCACTTCTCCTGCCCCCTCCCACTCCCACTCATAGTCCCCCTCCCCTTCACTCCACCTTCAACTCCCACTCGCACTCCCCCTCCCCCTACCCATCCAATCGCACTCCCACTCCCTCTTCCTACTCCACTCCCCCTCCACTTCACTCCACTGTCAACTCCCCCTCCACCTCTAGCTCCCGCTGCAATTCCCCCTCCTACGTCTACTCACACTCCTCCCTCCTCCCCCCTCCAACTCCACTCCCCCCCCACCTCCAACCCCTCCAACTCCCATTTCCTCTCCCCCTCCACCTCCACCTCCACCTCCCACTCCCCCTCCCATTCCCCCTTCAATTCCCCCTCCCCCCATTCCCACTCCCACTCTCACTCCCCCTTCACTTTCCACTCCCACTTCCCCTTCACAGCTCCCACTCCACCTCCACTCCACCTCCCCCTCCACTCCCCCTTCAATTCCCCCTACCACTCCCCCTCCACTCCCTCTTCAACTCCCACTCCCACTTCACCTACCACTCCCACTCCCCCTTCACCTCCACTCCCCCTCCACCTCCCACTTCTCTCCCCCCCCTCCCCCCTCCATGCTCATTCCACCTCCACTCCACCTCCCCCTTCAATTCCTCCTACCAATCCCCTCCACTCCCTCTTCAACTCCCACTCCCACTCCCACTCCCTCTCCCTCTTCCCACTCCACCTCCACTCCCCCTTCAATTCCTCATCCACTCCCTCTTCAACTCCCACTCCCACTTCCTCTCCCATTAACCCCCAGTCCCCTCCCCCTCTACCTCCACTCCCCCTTGGCCTCCCATTCACTCTTCAATTCCATCTCCCCCCATTCCCACTCCCACTCCCACTCTCAGTCCACCTTCACCTCCACTCCCCTCCACATCCCACTTCTCCCCCCCCCCCTCCCACTCACAGTCCCCCTCCCCTTCACTCCACCTTCAACTCCAACTCGCACTCCCCCTCCCCCTCCCCCTCCCCCTCCCCCTCGCACTCCCACTCCCACTCCCTCTTCCTACTCCACTCTCCCTCCAATTCACTCCACCGTCAACTCCCCCTCCACCTCTAGCTCCCACTTCAATTCCCCCTTCTACTTCCACTCACACTCCTCCCTCCTCCCCCCTCTGACACCACTCCTCCCCCCTCGATATTAATTTAAAATATATTTTCTTGCAGACAGATGATACTATTTCAATCATCCCAAATCAATCACCAATTCTTGAAGAATCAATACAGCCATGAGATTTCCAGTGTCCAATCTCATCTGTTACAGGCAAATTAAACTCGCCATCGCCATCGATAGTTAACAATTCACATTGAAAAAACAGTCATGGAAATAGTCATGCCCATATAAAACTGTTGAAAAATGGAGCGTTGCAACGGTAACATGTTTTTAAATTCAACGGTACAATTTTTTTTTTCTTTATTTTTAAAAAATTCGGAATGTTTTTTCCCTCAACACTAAATGCTTTTTCTAGCACTAAATATAAAATAACAAACTCCCAAATTTTATTTTTAAATTATTCATTCATCTATTCAAATGAAAAATAAATAAATTGGAAAATAGACTGAAATCATTTAAATATTTTTTCCAATACAAAAAATATTAAATAAAATAGTTGGAAGATTTTTATAGAAAAATGTTAATTTTAAAAAAATTAATTGAAAAGGAAAGGTGGTCACGCTTAAAGTTTCAATAAACTATTTTATTGGTTGGAAATTATTAAACCTAAAATATTAACAAATTTTAAATTGAGATGAAAATTAAGTTTAAATTGCAATAAAATTATAATTGAGCTGACAAATTAAAATCAAAATATATAATTGTACAATTGATGCAACAAATATATTTTAAATTAATATCGATTTGTATGTTAGAAGGTAAATTATTAAAACCAAAAATATTTTGCATATCTTACATAGCATACATATACAACTTTCTATAAAAGATAGTATTCCACATCACTTAGGACTTGATTTAGTTTAGCAGCAATTTAAGAAAAAGCATAGGTTTTTTCATCAATATTATTTTGATTTAATTTAGTTGTAGAAAGGCAATCTCCATCATCATTAATTTTTTTATTTAATTCAACACATCAAACATGTATGGTATCTACTATTTTTATTATGGTAAGCTAAACTAAATAAAAATCTAGTCAAGATGATGAAGGTCATCCTTTCACTTGAAGTATCACATAAATATCATTTAACACAGTCCTAAGAAATAATACGACGTGTATGCACAATGAGGAAGCAAAAAGGGAAAGCAGAGAAGGTGATAGAAAAAAAAGTAGATACAACTATCAGCTTACCCTACTAATCGCTCTATCACTACAACTAGCACATCTAAGACAACAGGGTCAAATTAAGTCATGTAAGAAGATGGTGAGGTCGAAGAAAATGAAAATGCAAGTGTTGGCAAACAAAGTGGGAGACGGTATGCTCAATTCCCTTGTTTTGGCAATTTTTGTTGGTGCTATGGCTTCTATAAAAGATAATGACTCTCTTATTGATGTCAATTCTTACTATTGCCAAGAAATTGAAGGACATTGTTCTTTGTCTTCTTCTATTAGGATTTTTTCTCCTATTGGATTTTTGGATCCAGTGGATTATCTATATGATGATGATGATGATGAACATGAACATGATATCCTTTTGGAAGTCGTTTAAAGTAGAAAAAAGTTTGTTGGGGATATGGAGGTAAAAAAAACATGATAGGGTATAAGGTAATTAAGTTTTCTAGAGACGATGACGCCAAGGGTGTTGGTGTTCCTTTTCTAGGTCTAACAAAAGGGTTTTTTCACTCCATATTGAAACATAATTCTATGGTGCCTTCTTCTACTCTAATGGATCAGAGGTTGTACATAAATAGTTTTAAGGATGGTATTTTATCTCCTTTTATAGTGGACCATAGGGTTTAGAAGGTGGTCATCACTTCTTCATTGAAGATTGTGAGGTTTTTGGAGGTGGTTGATGCTTCTTATCCAAAGGTTTTATAGTTTTCTTACAAGTCTAATGATGTTTTTTATCTTAATGATGTTGTCCTTAGGCTTTCAAAGGTTCTGTAAAAGTTGAAGCATTATGGTGTGGATATTGTTTCTTCATTGGAGCATGTTAAGAAGGATGAGCATCTTTTTATGCCTATTTTTGTTCCTTTTATTTTTGTGAGTTCTAACATGGATGGTTAGGGCTTTCAGGAAGTGTAGTTATGAATAGATTTTAATGATTCTCTTTTGGATGGATGAATCCAGTACTTGGTTGAGATGCTCAATCAATAGGAGATTCTATGGAAATCGTCTCAATATTGATGATGTTAGAAAATGGATCTTTTGATTTTGGAAACTTAAATGAAAGGTTCAAATTTTTTCTATGTTGAATATTTTTTAATTTTTTTTTGACCTTTTCCTAATGAGAAGGGTTTTTGTAGAATCCTTCTCGGCGGTCCCTAGTATGGGTTTGAATGGTCTTATTCTTTAAAATTGATCTCATGGTTTTGACTTGTGGAAGGAAATATTCTAGTTTGATGTTTGGGTTTATATTCCTAAATTCCCCTTGAATTTTTGGAACAAAAAGATTTTTATGATTTTTTTCAATTCTCTTGGGCAATATAGTACTATTGATAATATTAGTTTATTTATGAAGCTTTTTTTATTTGATTGATTTTGTGCACTTGTGGTTCTCACCTTCTCCTCTAAATTTGGGAAGTGGGTTCAACAAGTTGAATTTTAAGACTGTTCATTATTTTTCAAGCTTGCAATATAGTGGATCATGCATATGACTTCTTCTTGAAAAATAAGAACTAACAAATTATTTAGAAAAAAAAGGATCAAATGCCACTCTAAGGAGCCCATTCCAACCTTTTGTGAGGTTAAAAACCTTGAGTGTTTGAGGATGGATTATGCTTTGGAGTCACTAGAAGTATGTGTCATAGACTTTATTTCTCTTCCTTGTTCTAAGAAGCTTATATTTAGGGAGGAGGATCCTACTATTGTGATCAATAAAAGTGATTTGGATCATTTTTTAAAACCATCCTAATTTTAGGCTATCTTTTTTCTTTAAAGCTATTGTGTCTTGTTATTTTTTTGTTGTTATGTTGTTATTTTTTGTTTTGTTGGGATTAACTTCTCGTCTTTTCCTTTGTACAAGGGATCATGGATATTCAAAATGCTAACTTATCTAATAAAAATAACTTATGATGTGTGCACTTGTAATATGATTCTTATATTTGTATAAATACTTTTGTTCAATATAAAAAAATATTTTCATTTAATTCAATTACAAATGACATTATGAACAACTAACTCATTGCACACTTAGCCATTAATTGTAATCTTCTTCTAAAGTTTTATTTCTTTATTTTTGTGGAAGTATAATTTTCTCTAGAAATATTGACCTTTAAGATCATGTACTCTTCTCCTTGATAGGAAGTAAAGGCTACTAATATACTTCCTCTATTAATATATTGGAGGAAGCATGTACAAAAATAAAACTAATCATATATTTGCAAGGAAAATATACTAAAGAAATACATCATATCACCATTGCTTATAAAGGAAAATTATTCTAGCGAGAAAACCTAGACCTGAAAAAACTCCATATTATTTACCAACCAATTATTATAATAAACTTGTAGGATCTAATCGTTTACAATATTATCACCAATAAGAGATCTAAATTTAGTCTATTAGCATAATAATACTTACAAAAGTTGTGATTAAGATCTTTATTTCAAACATCCAATAAAAAAGAGAAATGGAAAAATATATATCAAATGACCTAATAAGCAATTTATGAGCTAAAACAACCCAAATATACAACGTAGAAATTTTAAGCTCAAGATTTAACACTCAAATCATAATTTTTGTTTGCGTGATAAAAATAACATATTATTTTCACCTATCATATGTTTTTCATAATTCACTTGCCAACTTGGAAAATTCATTTTGATCTATTATCCCCATTCAAATATGTATTATTCTATGTGAAATGTAGTGAAAATGGGGATCACTAGCCTCGACATGCTAACTAGAGATCAAACTTAGTCTTTGTATCATCTTAAAATGGAAGCACTTCCATGTTAAGAGTGTTTATCCCTCTGAGTAAGTGGTTTTGGGTCATGTCGAATGCCTTGAATGGATATTTGACTTGCATTTGGTTTTTCCCCTTGTTCTGCCCCATTTTCCACTTCTTCCTAGCATTTTCTTCCATCCTAAACTGTGAACCTAAGATTCTTGACCATAAGGTCAAGGTCAACCTTTTTAGGTCAAGGTCAACCTTGACCCAAGCCTAGTCAGTGTCAACCTCAACCTTGACCCTAGGGTTTGGGATCTTCAGTGTTAGCTTCCAGTTTCGAGATCTCATCAAAATCTTGCATTTTCCCTCTTCAGGGCCACTATTTCTCAGATTAAGTGTCGAATTCTCAAATTAATATTTGAGGTGGACCTTTCTCGATATTTGTATAAGAATCCTAATTTATTATTGAGATTAGCCTTTCTCAAGTTTTGTGCCTAATACTCAAATTAACTTTGGGGTTGGCTTTACCTTGAATTTTGTAACAAGGCTCTTAAATAATTATTTTATTTATTTATTAAGGCTGGTCCCCTCCTAGAGCTTTGTGTCAAGACTTTAATTTAATTTCCCTCCATGTGCACCTCTCTAGAGTTTTGTGCCATGGGCCCTTAATTATTGTTTTCTACGAGGCCCCTCTTGTGCCCTAAATCACTATAAAAGGGAGCCTTCCTCTCTCATTTTCTCCATCAAGTTTATCAATCTCTCAAGCTCTCAAGTGCAAGCAAGCAAGAAAATCAAGCATTCAAGACTTAAAGCATTCAAGCATCCAATTCATCAAGGAGATCCATTAGTAGCCATTGAAGGATTCAAGCTCTATGCAGCTCTCTTGTTGAAGATTCCTCCATTTCCATTCAAGTCTCTTCCTAGTTCAAGATCCATTCAAGATTGGTGTTGAAGATATAAAGACAATTTATTGGAGACATCCTAGATTTGATTCTACATTCATCCATTCTTTTGGATTCAAGGATTCGAATCCTCCATAAGGGTTTCAACTCAAGCAAGGTGAATTATTCCATTTACTTTGTTTACTCCAGCAATTTCAATTCAATTTCAAGGTTAATTCCTAAATTGGGGTTTGACTAAGGTAAACCCCCCGAAAAAATAACCAAAAACCCTCTTTTTCTTGTAGGTATAGGTGTGGAAGTTCAGATCTGAGAGTAGATTTGGATACCCTTTTAACCGAACTTTTGGGATCCACGAATAAAGTCAAGGTTGACCTTAATTTTCCTAAGGTTGTCCTTGACCTTTTATGAGGGTCAAGGTCAACCTGATCTCCTTTCGGAAAAAGATTTCTAGGTTTTGTAGATCTCACAGTTTCGGTTAAGATGTGTAGGAATCAATAGTTTTTGAGATCGTTTGATAGGGTTTTCAGCTGGTTCTTTTTTAGAGGTAAATACCTTTATTTCTTAATTTCAATATCAATCATCTATATTTACTTTCTAAATCAATACAATTTCATGTAAGTGTAAAATATTGGTTTTGGGGTCTCGTTTATGTGCAAGCCATTGTTTTAGGACCCCATCTGATATTTTATCCTTTACATTTTGGTGAACCCAACATACTTACTCTCTTTCTTTTTGGTGTTAGATCATTTGTTTTCTTTCCTTAAAATTTTATTTCTTTTATGCTCTTACATTTCAAAAAAACAAAAAAATTGCAAAATTTCTTTAAAAATACAAAAACATTTACATTTCTTTGTGGAAGTAGATGCTTTATTGTGTTTGATTTCCTTTTCATGTTTATAAATTTCATTTGAATACATTTGGATATATCTAGATCTATTTGTTATCATGTTGCACAAGTTGTCTCAAATGTTTTCCAAAACCTTTGGGATTACACAACATCCTCCTCTTACCTTACCATTGCATGGTGTTACACCTAGCAAGACTTCATCTAGGGCATGTGATGTTGCTTTGTCCTCTTTTGAATTACCCTATAAGGATATATTAGAGAACAAATATGACCTTAATCTATATCTCCTTCATATTTCTCTTTATGGAGAGGAGTTGAAGATATATGTTAATTCTTCTCTTAATAGGTGTCCTTCTTCCCCCTCTAGGGATCAATCTTTAGTGAATTATGGAGACCCTACAATGTGCTTTATTGGTAGGGATGATAATCCTCCTATTTGCGATGAACCCTTGGATAAAGACATTGATTTATCCCCTCCTCATGAAGAATCTTTGATATAAGAGGGTGATTTATTAATGGATGACATATTCATACATGGTGATAACTCTTTTTCTACAACACACTCTCCTTATGCGGACATTTTATAGAAAGAAGATGATATTATAGATGCTTTACCTCCATTTGAGATTCCTTCTAGTGATGAGGCATTAGTGGAGAATGATATGAATTCCATTAATGCTCTCCCTTTTAGTGATGATCCTATGGAGAATCAAGATCTTACCTCATCTCCTCCTAGGATGTCCTCTTTTCTTCCTTCTTACAAATCTATTTGTAGTGTTGAGACAACTAAAATAGTTTATCCTAAACCCTTGTTAACTGTCAAAGGTTGTCCTCATTTTACTATCAAAGTTAAACCTATGGAGTCTTTCAATGATCAAGATTCTATAGCTCACACATATCATACAAGGAATAACCCTCAACCTAATCTGGTGGTTTCTACTTCTTTGCCACCTTCTCAACCTATTCTTCCTCCTCTGCCCCATCTTCCTAGCAAGAAGTATGATTTGATAACCCAATTGCAAAATACTCCTACCAAGATTTCTTTATGGGAGCCTCTTTAAACTTCACCTACCTACTATGAAGCCTTGAAAAAAGCTCTAGAAATTCTTCCTACTCCACCTCCTAATCAAGAGAACATCAATAACTTCTTACAATGCATGCATGCTACCCCAGGTCCTCCTGACATTGTTTTTACTCAAAAGGATTTACCTTCTAAAGAAGTTCAAAATCAATATGATGCTCTTATGGTTGTTGTTTCTATCACTAAAAGTATCATTCGTAGGACCTTGACTGATAATTGATTTGGGCTTAATATTTGTAGCATGGACATGCTCAAAGTGATTAACGTTGATCTTTCAATTATTCAACCTGATAATGTTGCTATTCATGGCTTTGATAACATTGCTAAGAACACTTTAGGAATCATTACCTTACCTATCAAAGTAGGACCGGTCATCCTAAATACTCCTATTCATGTTATGCCTGGACCTCTCAATTATAATCTTCTTTTGGGTAGACCTTGGTTGCATGAGATGCATGTCATTCCTTCCACCCTTCATCATAAAGTCAAGTTTATACATAATAACAAGATGTATTAACTTCATGTGGATGATGCTCCTAATCCTTGTCTCAATATTCAAATTCATACTACTCCTACTTCTAATAGTAATCCTCCTTCCTCTAATGCTCTTCCTGATGATGATTGGGGAACCTTGGATTTTACTCCTACCTTTATTGGAGAGTATAAGGTTAATGATCTTGATTTTATGAAGAAACAAAGAGAGTTTGAACAACGAGTTTTTACTTCTAACACCCTTAGTAATAACTTTGTCGCTGCTTCTACCCACAATAAATCTATCAAAACTACTAAGGATAATATTGTGACTATGGAAGTTCCATTGACTCCTTCTGATATGGCTTCTTGTTATGGTCATGGTTATCATTTCCTTCTTAAACAAGGATTTAATGCTCAAGGATATGGTAAGCATAAACAAGGAATTCAAACGCCCTTACACACTAGGGGGCATGTGCATTCTTATGGATTAGGATTTAATCCTGGACAACAAATCAATGTTAACAACATCTTAAATAACACTTCAAAACATGATGAACCTATGAAGGAATTTGACCAAGAAGTTCTTTTGCCTAAACTCCTTCGTGCTAAGATGACTACTAGACCTAAACGCAAAAAGAAATGTACTTCATACTTGAAGACTCTTCCTTTTTGTTTATATCATAGATTTCATGATCACTCTACTAATGAATGTCAAGCTTTACATTATAAGATTAGGCAGCTCATTGATAGTAATGCTATATCATGTGGCAATGAGTTTTATTTCAATCCTATTTTCTCTAAATAACATCTATGTTCCTATTATAGAACTCCACATTATGTAAACAAAGGTAGCCTAATACTTGGGGGCTCATTGTCTTGCATAGTGTTGTGAGTGATATAATAGGTCCCCTTCCATCCTTGTTCCTACACTTGGGGGGCAAGGATGTCATCTCTTCATTTTTGTCTTTCCGGGATTCACCTCTTTCCTTGGTTAAGTAGTATCTATCTATTATGTGATATCCAATTATACATGAACATATTGGTTTGCATTGAGGATCTTATTCCTTGATCATAACCGATTTCATTGTTTGACATTGGGTTTCCATGGTCAATATATATGTCACCTTGGAACCTGAATAGTGTGCTATCCCTCGCAAGGGTTACTTTTTCACTTCTTGCATGTTATCTCTTTGCATTCGTCCCTTCCATGGCCTCATAGGAGCTATGACCTTCTTGGCTTGGACTGGGTGTTGTTTATGGATATTGTCTTGATGCTGAAGAAGGCTTTATCCTTGTTCTTTTATTTCCTTAACATGTCAAAATAGTATGTTTTTGCCATATTAAGGAGGGGGGCATATATACAGCCTCCCTTGCTCTATATTATGTATTTTTGTTCTAACCTTTTGTTTTGCAGCATGCTAAATCTCGGAAGGTAATGCAGATAAGTTGCTAAATCCTAAAGGGACACATATTTCCAATAACAAATATGCTAAATATTCCAAAGGTAACGCACAAAAGTTGCTAAATCCTGAGGAGACATGCATTTTTCAAATTTTTCAATATGCTAAATCTTGGAAGGTAACGTACATAAGTTGCTAAATCCTGAAAAGACACGCATCTATATGCTAAATCTTCCGAGGGTAATGCACATAAGTTGCAAAATCTTGAGGAGACATGCATTTTGTATTCCATGAGAAGGTGGATCCATGGGTAATTTATAAAAGCCATCAAAAGATGCACTACATACATGCACAAAGCCACCAGAAGTTGCACAACTTTATGGGGTGACTATCAAGTGTTTGCCTGGTGGGCCATCCTATGCTTTTGTGGTTCATAGTGAGATATACACATCTTACTGGGTGATCTAGCAACTCCTCTCTTCCCCACCCATCTTTTTCTAGTGGTGTCTCTCTTATTATAATCTTGGAGTTGATGAAGACTCAAGTCCCTAGGGGTTTGAGGATTTCTTTTTCCCTTTGATTTCAATAAGGTTATTTTTTTCTTTATGATCTCCTTTACCAAGAGTTTGCATCGAGTCCATACTCTTGCTAAAGTGGGGGCTTAATGTATCGTCTTAAAATGGAAGCACTTCCATGTTAAGAGCATTTAGCCTTCTGAGTAAGTGGTTTGGGGTCATGTCGAATGTCTTGAATGGATGTTCGACTTGGATCTAGTTTTTCCCCTTATTCTGCCCCATTTTCCACTTCTTCCTAGCATTTTATTCCATCCTGAACTGTGAACCTAAGATTCTTGACCATAAGGTCAAGGTCGACCTCGACCCTGACCTAGTTAGGGTCAACCTCTTCCTTGACCCTAGGGTTTGGGATCTTCGGTGTTAGCTTCCAGTTTTGGGATCTCATCAAAATCTTGCATTTTCCCTCTTCAGGGCCACTATTTCTCGGATTAAGTGTCGAATTCTCAAATTAATATTTGAGGTGGACCTTTCTCGATATTTGTATAAGAATCCTAATTTATTATTGGAGATTAGCCTTTCTCAAGTTTTGTGCCTAATACTCAAATTAACTTTGGGGTTGGCCTTACCTTGAATTTTGTAACAAGGCTCTTAAATAATTATTTTATTTATTTATTAAGGCTGGTCCCCTCCTAGAGCTTTGTGTCAAGACTTTAATTTAATTTCCCTCCATGTGCACCTCTCTAGAGTTTTGTGCCATGGGCCCTTAATTATTGTTTTCTACGAGGCCCCTCTTGTGCCCTAAATCACTATAAAAGGGAGCCTTCCTCTCTCATTTTCTCCATCAAGTTTATCAATCTCTCAAGCTCTCAAGTGCAAGCAAGTAAGAAGATCAAGCAATCAAGACTTCAAGCATTCAAACATCCAATTCATCAAGGATATCCATTAGTAGCCATTGAAGGATTTAAGCTCTATGGAGCTCTCTTGTTGAAGATTCCTCCATTCCCATTCAAGATTCTTCCTAGTTCAAGATCCATTCAATATTGGTGTTGAAGATCTAAAGACAATTGATTGGAGACATCCTACATTTGATTTTACATTCATCCATTCTTGTGGATTCAAGGATTCGAATCCTCCACAAGGGTTTCAACTCAAGCAAGGTGAATTGTTCCATTTACTTTGTTTACTCCAACAATTTCAATTCAATTTCAAGGTTAATTCCTAAATTGGGGTTTGACTGAGGCAAACCCCCCAAACAAACAACCAAAAAACCCTCTTTTTCTTGCAGGTATAGGTGTGGAACTTCAGATCTGAGAGTAGATTTGGATACCCTTTTCGCTGAACTTTCAGGATTCGCGAAAAAAGTCAAGGTAGACCTTCATTTTCCTGAGATCATCCTTGAACTTTTATGAGGGTCAAGGTAGACCTGATCTCATTTCAGAAAAAAATATTTCTAGGTTTTTTAGATCTCACAGTTTCAGTTCAGCAATGTCAGAGTCAATAGTTTTTGAGATTGTTTGATAGGGTTTTCAGCCGATTATTTTTTGGAGGTAAGTACCTTTGTTTCTTAATTTCAATATTAATCATCTATATTTACTTTCTATATCAATACAATTTCATGTAAGTGTAAAATATTGGTTTTGGGGTCTCTTTTATGTGCAAGCCGTTGTTCTAGGACCCCATCTGATATTTTATCCTTTACAATTTCATCAATCATTTTATTAACATACTAATTAAATTTTCCTAGCTTTAAACTAATAGAGATAGGTATGAGTTGGTAATGAAGGAATGTGATTTAAATATCCTCTTTTTATTGATTCAATATGATAAGATAAGATGAGATGCAATAAAAATTAGGTGAAAAGGTATGAAATTGCACACTAATCAACATAAACAACAAGTTATAGGTCTAATATATCAGTTTTGAATATAAATATGAGAATAGGAATAAAAGAGGAACATGTCATTTAAATTGGCCTCAAAATAGCAGGAATATTTTGGTAGGCAACACAATCCCAACAATTTCTAATGCTAATATCACACACCAATTTAGACTCAAGATCTTTATCTAATCCTTCCTTTAAATTTTATTAGAAAATATGTTATAATAATTCATTAAGGATGGACTATTTTTCTAATTGATAGTTTCCTAGTCATTTTTTCAAGATCTAATTCTTCAAAGACCCAGTTTACACATCTTGGATCCACAAAACCTTACTCCTAGATATGAAAACCCACACATGAGACAAATAAAAATGATATTTGTGTTGTAAAAAAAAATTCCCCAGTTAGCGCCCATGGATTCAATCTTCCTATAACAATAATGTCTAAAAATAAACCTTGAATATAAATTAAATAATGTCAAATCATAATGATATACCTTCTCCAATGGATTCTACTTGTCTTGAAGATGTTATGAAATTTGATGATGCTAAGAAGGAGGATCATGTATATATCCACTGATGGAGAAAACTCATGAACTCGATCATGTATATCATCCTCAATCATTGAATTCTTCAATGCTAGAACTCCTCCTTTTCTTCCTTAAAAATGATTGAATTTCTTGCTTGATTGCTTGATGAGATATGAATTCCTTTAAGTTTAATGTATAAATAGGTGAGACTCATGAAACGTGTTGAAAATTTTCAAATTAGATTGATGTGTATAGTACTTTCCCTCTCATCATTTTCAAACCATTAAAATATTCAAATTGGGTACTTTAAATGGCTACAAACTAGTGCCCAACATCATTTTTCAAAATGACTAGGGTGCTAGGCACCTTAATCTAGTCTTAGAGGGTTGGAAAGAGGGGAGGGAGCTATAAGGGTACTATGCTTGTAAAATCATTCCTTGAGTTGAGAAATATCAGTTAGATTTGGGGGCATAGAAATCAAGCACTAAAATGAAGCCTAAGTGAGCATGGAATTATATAAAGATACAATTTATGAAACTATACTATGTTATAAAATGTTCAAAAAATTAATTGTCTAGCAACTCTTTAATGTTTCATTGATATTTTTATATTGCCAATGTGGAAGGCTGAACTTTCAAAGGCCACCATTTTTTCAAGTCCGTATTACTTGTATTTATAATGGATATTGAGGAAAAGAAAAGAAAAATAAATAAATAAAGGGATAATAAAAATTAATACAATAACACAATTACTAACAAAATAAAGATGCATAGGACTACATCATGGGCCTACTAGGCATATATTCATGGGAGATGACAATGGGAGTCAATCAAAAACATAGGATCCCATCATGGTATTGGTGAAAAAATTTAATATACAGGAACAAGAATGTCAAATATGAATAAAATGCATTCTTTAAAAAGGTTCTGGTATGACAAAATCCCCCAAAAAGAGCCAAAATTTTACAAAATTCTTTTAGAAAAAGGAATTAATCCATGATGTTCATGATACTTGTGTACTATAAAAAGTACCTTCATAGAGTTAGCTTGAAAATAAATGAATAAAATAGCCTAAATACCGCAATTAGTGAGCTAATTAATGCAAATAAAACTAATAAACACCCTATGGATCTCTATTTAAGTATGCTAATGATAAGATCTCAACAAGCCTCCATTAGTGACAACCTTAAAATGAGAATATGATATGACATTAAGATAATTAGGTCAAATTCCAATTTAAACTAATGCTTAAGATAGCCTAAAATACCTTTCTAGCTCAAAAATTCAAGAGGTTTGATGTAATTCTCATATTTGTGGATGATCATCTCCGAATTTAGGCCTTAGATTTTATACATTTTGGCAAGTGTAGGGGGAGGAGTTGAGTTGATCATGGTTGGGTTAAGGTTAAGTCCATGCTTCCATGTTTGGACACAATTTAAATGGATTGTCCTCAAAGCTTGGGACAAAGAGACAAGATGAGTGGTCAAGATGCTCTCACCTTATGTGTGATTAAGATTCAATTTGAGCTTGATCCATGTGAGCTTGATCCTTGATTCCTATTGGTTGATGAATTTTCCTCCCATGTAGTGGATGAGTGATGAAGGGTGCTACCTTTAATACCACAAACACATAACATAAATAGAAAAACAACAACAATAATATGCAAGAACAAAAAATTGGCTTCTTATTATCTCCACAAATGTGGAATTACAAACTTTCAGAATTACAATATGCAAAGCTACATGGGCATTCCCTTACAATATTCTGTAGGACAAAGCTTCGAATCAATACCTAGATCTACTACCCAGAACTACCCTAGACAATACTACAGGCCTTCTTTATATAGGCAATTTCCACTGCCCGAGAAGGTTCTAGAAATTTAGCCCTTAGGGCCCACCAAACTTAGAATTATTTTATTTTACAATTTATTACATCAAAGCCGGCTCAAAATGAGTTTTGAAACCCAAACAGAAATTTTGAAGAAAAATTATTTTCTGCCAATTCAGGTGACCCAACTTTCGAAGACCATAAGTCATCGCCTGTTGACCCGATTGGCTATTATAACCCCATTTTGGAAACGCCACGAAGTTCTCTACAGGCTTGACCTATGCAAATTGCCCGTCACCCAAATTTTCAACCACATCCGGGGCCTCTAAAGCCTTCAAAACTAAGTTCAAAGTTTCTGTACCCTGTTGCCAATACCAAAAATCTTCAATATCTTCAAAACTACACCTGATCTAGCCATGAAACTTTGCTGGCAGGTTGATATGACTGAGATGAACCTCCATATGTAAAATTAGACATTCCAAGATCGTAAGACCAACTTACTAAAAATAGCAAGTTTCCATAAATAGAAACTCTCCACAAGATAGCCCTTATTGAATACAAAAATAGAAATATTTTTGGGTGATGCAAGATTGCTCTTACACCCAGGATGCTCCTACATCAGACACCCAGGGTAATTTGAGAAGTGACCTTGTCATGACTTAGGTGTGCAAAGGAAAACCAAGACGGTCAACCTCCTCCTTTGTTAGCCATGATGAATCTTCAATAGGTCATCCTTTCCATTTGACCAAATACTCTTCATATATCCTACTCCTTGTGCTTCTACCAACACGACTGCCCAGTATGTCTTCAATCTCCTTGATATCTAAACTGGTTGCTGGAATACTCCACTGTGCTGCTGCAACCTCATCTTCAACACCTCTTTCATGATACTCTGTCAAATCGAAAATGTTAAACACTGGTGAAATATTCAGCTCAATAGCCAATCCTACCTCATATGCATTTCCTGAATCATGCTTCTTCAGTATCTTACATGGTCCAATTTTCTTCATTTTCAGCTTGTTATATGTACAAACTGGAAACCGCTCCTTCTGCAAATGAACCATGACTTCATCCCCAACCTGAAATTCCTTATGCCTCCTTTTCTCATCTGCCTTAGTCTTATACTGCACATTCATCTTGGTAATATGCTTCCTCACCTCCTCATGGATGTTCTTCAAATATTCTGCAAAATCCTCAGCTTTAGCACTACTTATTTCTCCTTTATCTATCTTTCTCAAATCAAATGCATTTCTTGGACTACTTCCATATACAATCTAGAATGGTGATTTACCAATGCTCCTATTGACAGAATTATTGTATGCAAATTATGCCTGTGGTAAAATCAAATCCCATCTTGTTGGCTTATCTCCAACCAAACATCTCAGCAGATTTTCCAAACTTCTATTCACCACCTCTGTCTGTCCATCAGTCTGTGGATGATGTGATGAGTTGAACTTCAAATCTGTCTTCAACTTCTTCCACAATGTCCGCCAGAAATATCCAACAAACTTCGTATCTTGATCTAAAACTATGGTCTTTGGCAAACCATGCAATCTAACCACTTCTCTGAAAAACAATTCTGCTATATGAACAGCATCATTAGTCTTCTTGCAGGGAATGAAATGTGCCATCTTCAAAAATCTGTCAACTACTACAAAAATTGACTCATGTCCCCGCTGTGTCCTCGGTAAACCAAGAACAAAGTCCATACTAATATCCTCCCAAGGCTTCTCTGGTATAGGTAATGGCTGATACAACCTTATATTTTACTTCACTCCTTTCGCCATCTGACATACTCTGCAACTCTATACAAACTTCTTCACATCTTACTGCAATTGTGGCCAATAATAATTCTCACCAACCAAAGCAAGGGTTTTATCACGACCAAAATGTCCAGCCAATCCTCCACTATGCTTCTCTTTGATGAGATTCTCCCTCATAGAACTTTTTGGAATGCACAACTAACTCCCTCTGAATAGCATATCATCTTGGATGATAAAATCCAGCCATTTCATCTTGTCTAGAGTAACAGGTTCTGTACAAGCTTTCCAAGCTTCATAAAAATCAGAATCCTCTGGATACAAATTCTTGAGTTCCTTGAACCCAACCACTTCAATCTGCATTTTTGTCAGCAATAGTTGCCTTCTGCTAAGAGCATTCACAACCCTATTAGACTTTCCACTCCTATGTTTCAAAACAAATGTATAACTCTGAAAAAAACTCAACCCATTTCAAATGCCTCTGATTCAACTTTCCTTGACTATTCAACTATTACAAAGCTTGATGATCAGTATACAAAACAAACTCCTTAGGAAGTAGATAATGTCTCCACTTCTTTAATGCCTGAACTATAGCATAAAATTCTTGATAATAGATAGAATATTTTCTCTTGGCATCATTTAACTTCTCACTGAAATAAGCAATAGGTTTACCTTCTTGGCTCATAACAGCTCCTATTGCAGTACCACTAGCATCACAATCTACTTGAAACACCTTATTAAAATTTGGAAGTGCTAAAATAGGTTGTTCTGTAACTTTTTGTTTCAACAATTGAAAACTTTTTTCTGCCCCATTAGTCCACTTAAACTCTTTTCTATCCCCTCTCATTGTTTCAGTCAAGGGTCCACAAAGACTGCTAAAATTTCTGATAAACTTTCTGTAAAAGCTAGCCAAACCATGAAAAGATCTTACCTTAGTAGCACTCCTTAGAGTAGGCCATTCAAGGATAGCTTGTACCTTCTCTGGGTCCATTTTTAAACCTTCTGCTGAAACTACAAATCCCAAATACACTAACTCTTTCTTCACAAAACTGCACTTCTTCAAATTAATCAATAATTTCTCATCTCTCAACTTCTCAAACACCATACGAATGTGCATCATATGTTCCTCTAATGTCTAGCTAAAAATCAAAATATCATCTAGGTAAACAATGATAAACTTACCCAGAAATTCTTTCAGAACCTCATTCATGAGCCGCATGAAAGTGCTCAGTGCATTGGTTAGCCCAAAAGACATGACTAACCACTCATACAGTCCTTCCTTTGTCTTGAAGGTAGTCTTCCATTCATCTCCTTCTCTGATCTGAATCTGGTGATATCCACTCTTCAGATCTATCTTTGAGAAATACACAGCCCCACTCAAACAGTCCATAATATCATCCATTTGTGGCAATGGAAACGTATACTTGATTGTGATCTTGTTTATTTCTCTGGAATCTGTACACATCCTCCATTCTCCATTCTTCTTTGGTGCTAATACTGCTGGTACAACACATAGACTCAGGTTCTCCCGAATCAATCCCTTCTGTAACAACTCATGTACTTGTCTGTTCAACTATTCACTTTCTACCGGTGTCATTTTGTGTGTTGCCTTGTTTGGAAAACTGGCTCCTGGAATCAAATCCATCTGATGACTGATCTTCCTTACCAGTGGTAATCCATCAGGTACATTATTAGATACAATATTTTGAAACTCATTCAACAAATCTACAACCTCTACAGGTATATCCTCTACTTCTTTAACAACTTTTGGAATTAAAGGAAAACACACATGCTCATGCCTCATACCATCTAAGAATTTTCTTTCATCAACAAATGTTATTCTTGCATTACCACATACCTTTTCTTCGGTCTCCTTCAATGGCTTTACCTTATGTCGCACTCCATCCTTTGTCAGGGAATAGGTATTCGCACGACCATCATGTACAGCACATCTATCAAATTACCATAGTCTACCCAACAACATATGACATGTATCCATAGAGATGATATCACATAGTACCTCATCTTGGTACCCGCCGATCTTGAACTTTACTAGGCACTGTTTACTAACCATGACCTTGTGGTCATCTTGCACCCAAGCAATCCAATATGGATGTGGGTGTTTCTGTCTCTTGAGCTTCAACTTTGTCACCATCTCTTCTGACACCAAATTGTCAGTGCTTCCACTATCGATAATCACATCACAACATTTACCCTCACACTTGCATCTAGTGCAAAACAGGCTCCTCCTTTGTTCAGGTTCATTCTCACCACTCAGCAAGACTCTTCTGTTAATTAGCGTTTCTCCTCTTTCAACATCTTTAGAATTTGATGATCTAGCATCTTCGTCTACATGTGCAACTCTGGCCTGGCCTTCATTTCTCTTGTCTATTCTGCCTTGGTGCTGAGGACATTCAAATGCCCTATGACCTTCTTCTCCACAGTGAAAACATGTTCCACGGAAGCCTCCTCTTCCAGATCCTTGTCCTCTTCCTCTTCTTCTCTGAACTCTATTATTCTAATCCTGGAAATGATTGGAATTATTTCCTCTCTGATTCTGACTGCTACTAGCCTCATACTTCTTTTTCGGATCTTCATTTCGACCACCATATGACCGTCCACCAGATCTTCCACCACGACCTCTTCCATTTTATCTGCTCTCAAACTTCTTGTTTAGCTTTTCTTCTACTTTTAGGGCAAACTGGTATGCCTCCTCAATACTGTTCATTCGAACCAGATTTAGCTCCTCCTGAATGCTTGGCCTTAACCCATTAAGGTATCGGGCAACTTTCTCCTTATTAGCTTCTGCATGGCCTGTTCTGATGAGGAGTCGATAAAACTCATCTGTATACTCGTAAATAGATCTTCCTGCTCGCTTCAAACTTTGTATTTTCTTAGGTAGGTCAAGCTCATAATCAAAAAGAATGAACTGTCGCTTCAATTTATCCACCATCCAATCCCATCTTGTGATTTTATCTTTCCCTCTTCTATTTCACTCCAATTGAATTTCTTGCCACCAGATCTTCGCATGACCTTTCAATCTGGCCTTCACAAATTTGACCCTATCAGGATCCGCAACATCTTCATACTCAAAATATTCCTCACATTCATTGATCCAGTCGATCAATTCCTCTGGGTTAAGATTTCCAAAAAATGTAGGAACCTCGATCTTAGGTCTTTTCCCAATCTTGGAAATCCCTCGCTTTCGTCTCTGACATTAAGATTCATTCCTCTGTGAATCTCGTCTTGCAATGCTCACACTTATCTCTGCAGCTTTCTAACCTCAAGTGTCACAGCACCAGCTCTTCAACCACGTTCTCATCGTGGAGGCATTTTTGTGATGCGCGCTGAAACCCTAACCACAGTCCTGGTGCAAACTGCCTCACAGTCGGTGATCTGTTTACACACTCAATAACTCTTGCTTTGATACCACTTGATGAAGGGTGCTCCCTTTAATACCACAAACACATAACATAAATAGAGAAACAACAACAATAATATGCAAGAATAGAAAATTGGCTTCTTATTATCTCCACAAATGTGGAATTACAAACTTTTAGAATTACAATATGCAAAGCCACATGGGCATTCCCTTACAATATTCTGTAGGACAAAGCCTCGAATCAATACCTAGATCTACTACCTAGAACTGCCCTAGACAATACTACGGGCCTTCTTTATATAGGCAATTTCCACTGCCCAAGAAGGTTCTAGAAATTTAGCCCTTACGGCTGACCAAATTTAGAATTATTTTATTTTACAATTTATTACATCAAAGTCAGCTCAAAATGAGTTTTGAAACCCAAACAAAAATTTTGAAGAAAAATTATTTTCTGCCAATTCAGGTGACCCAACTTCCGAAGACCATAAGTCATCGCCCATTTACCCGATTGGCTATTATAACCCCATTCTGGAAATGCCATGAAGTTCTCTACAGGTTTGACCTACACAAAGTGCCCTTCACCCAAATTTTCAACCTCATCTGGGGCCTCTAAAGCCTTCAAAACTGAGTTCAAAGTTTCTGTACCCTGCTGTCAATACCGAAAATCTTCAATATCTTCAAAACTACACCTGATCTAGCCATGAAACTTTGCTGGCAGACTGATATGACAGAGATGAACCTCCATATGTAAAATCAGACATTCCGAGATCATAAGACCAACTTACTAAAAATAGAAAGTTTCCATAAATAGCAACTCTGCATAAGATAGCCCTTATTGAATACAAAAACATAAATATTTTTGGGTGATGCAAGATTTCTCTTACACCCAGGATGCTCCTGCATCAGACACCCAGGGTAATTTGAAAAGTGACCCTGTCACGACTCAGGTGTGTAGAGGAAAACCAAGACGGTTAACCTCCTCCTTTGTTAGCCATGATGAATCTTCAATAGGTCATCCTTTCCATTTGACCAAATACTCTTCATATGTCCTGTTCCTTGTGCTTCTGCCAACACGATTGTCCAGTATGTCTTCAATCTCCTTGATATCTGAACTGGTTGCTGGAATACTCCACTGTGCTACTGCAACCTCATCTTCAACACCTCCTTCATGATACTCTGTCAAATCGAAAATGTTAAACACTGGTTAAATATTCAGCTCAGTAGGCAATCCTGCCTCATATGCATTTTCTGAATCATGCTTCTTCAGTATCTTACATGGTCCAAACTTCTTCATTTTCATCTTGTTATATGTACCAACTAGAAACTGCTCCTTCCGTAAATGAACCATGACTTCATCCCCAACCTAAAATTTCTTATGCCTCCTTTTCTCATCTGCCTTAGTCTTATACTGCACATTCATCTTGGTAATATGCTTCCTCACCTCCTCATGGATGTTCTTCAAATGTTCTGCAAAATTCTCAACTTTAGCACTACTTATTTCTCCTTTATCTATCTTTCTCAACTCAAATGCATTTCTTGGACTACTTCCATATACAATCTGGAATGGTGATTTACCAGTGCTCCTGTTGACAGAATTATTGTATGCAAATTCTGCTTGTTGTAAAATCAAATCTCGTCCTATTGGCTTATCTCCAACCAAACATCTCAGCAGATTTTCCAAACTTCTATTCACCACCTCTGTATGTCCATCAGTCTGTGGATGATGTGATGAACTGAACTTCAAATCTGTCTTCAATTTCTTCCATAATGTCCACTAGAAATATCTAACAAACTTAGTATCTCGATCTGAAACTATGGTCTTTGGCAAACCATGTAGTCTCACCACTTCTCTGAAAAACAATTCTGCTATATGAACAGCATCATTAGTCTTCTTGCAGGGAACAAAATGTGCCATCTTCAAAAATTTGTCAACTACTACAAAAATTGAATCATGTTCCTACTGTGTCCTCTGTAAACCAAGAACAAAGTCCATACTAATATCCTCCCAAAGCTTCGCTGGTATAGGTAATGGCTGATACAACCCTATATTTTTCTTCACTCCTTTCGCCATCTGACATACTCTGCAACTCTATACAAACTTCTTCATATCTTACTGCAATTATGGCCAATAATAATTCTCACCAACCGAAGCAAGGGTTTTATCATGACCAAAATGTCCAGCCAATCCTCCACTATGCTTCTCTTTGATGAGATTCTCCCTCATAGAACTTCTTGAAATGCACAACTGACTCCCTCTGAATAGCATATCATCTTGGATGATAAAATTCAGCCATTTCATCCTGTCTAGAGTAATAGGTTCTGTACAAGCTTTCCAAGCTTCACCAAAATCAGGATCCTCTGGATACAAATTCTTGAGTTTCTTGAACCCAACCACTTCAATCTGCATCTTTTTCAGCAATAGTTGCCTTCTACTAAGAGCATCTACAACCCTATTAGACTTTCCACTCTTGTGTTTCAAAATAAATGTATAACTCTCCAAAAACTCAACCCATTTCAAATGCCTCTGATTCAACTTTCCTTGACTATTCAAATATTGCAAAGCTTGATGATCAGTATACAAAACAAACTCCTTAGGAAGTAGATAATGTCTCCACTTCTTTAATGCCTGAACTATAGCATAAAATTCCTGATCATAGACATAATATTTTCTCTTGGCATCATTTAACTTCTCACTGAAATAAGCAACAGGTTTACCTTCTTGGCTCATAACAGCTCCTATTGCAATACCACTAGCATCACAATCTACTTGAAACACCTTATTAAAATTTGGAAGTGCTAAAACAGGTTGTTCTGTAACTTTTTGTTTCAACAATTGAAAACTTTTTTCTGCCCCATTAGTCCACTTAAACTCTTTTCTATCCCCTCTCATTGTTTCAGTCAAGGGTCCACAAATACTGCTAAAATTTCTGATAAACTTTCTATAAAAGCTAGTCAAACCATGAAAAGATCTTACCTTAGTAGCACTCCTTGGAGTAGGCCATTCAAGGATAGCCTGTACCTTCTCTGGGTCCATTTTTAGACCTTCTGCTGAAACTAAAAATCTCAAATACACTAACTCTTTCTTCACAAAACTGCACTTCTTCAAATTAATCAACAATTTCTCATCTCTCAAATTCTCAAATACCATACAAATGTGCATCATATGTTCCTCCAATGTCTTGCTAAAAATTAAAATATCATCTAGGTAAACAATGAAAAACTTACCCAAAAATTCTTTCAGAACTTCGTTCATGAGCCACATGAAAGTACTCGGTGCATTGGTTAGCCCAAAAAGCATGACTAACCACTCATACAGTCCTTCCTTTGTCTTGAAGGCAGTCTTTCATTCATCTCCTTCTCTGATCTAAATCTGGTGATATCCACTCTTCAGATCTATCTTTGATAAATACATAGCCCCACTCAAACAGTCCATAATATCATCCATTCGTGGCAATGGAAACCTATACTTGATTGTGATCTTGTTTATTGTTCTGGAATCTATACACATCCTCCATTCTCCATTCTTCTTTGGTGCTAATACTACTGGTATAGCACATGGACTCAGGCTTTCCTGAATCAATCCCTTCTATAACAACTCATTTAATTGTCTATTCAACTCTTCACTTTCTGCTGGTGTCATTCTATGTGTTGCCTTGTTTGGCAAACTGGCTCCTAGAATCAAATCTATCTGATGACTGATCTTCCTTACCGGTGGTAATCCATCAGGTACATTATCAGATACAGTATCTTGAAACTCATTCAACAAATCTACAACCTCTACAGGTATATCCTCTACTTCTTCTTTACCAACTTTTGGAATTAAAGTAAAACACACATGCTCATGCCTCATACCATCTAGGAATTTTATTCCATCAACAAATATTATTCTTGCATTACCACATACCTTTTCTTCGGTCTCCTTCAATGGTTTAACTTATGTTGCACTCCATCCTTTGTCAGGGAATAGGTATTCGCAAGACCATCATGTACAACACATCTATCAAATTGCCACGGTCTACCCAACAACATATGACATGCATCCATAGAGATGATATCACATAGTACCTCATCTTAGTACTCGCTGATCTTGAACTTTACTAGGCACTGTTCACTGACCATGACCTTGTGGTCATCCTGCACCTAGGCAATCTGATATGGATGTGGGTGTTTCTTTCTCTTGAGCTTCAACTTTGTCACCATCTCTTCTGACACCAAATTGTCAGTGCTTCCACTATCAATAATCACATCACAACATTTACCCTCACACTTGCATCTAGTGCGAAACAGGCTCCTCCTTTGTTCAAGGTCATTCTCACCACTCAGCAAGACTCTTCTATTAATTAGCATTTCTCCTTTTTCAGCATCTTTAGAATTTGATGATCTAGCATCTTCATCTACATGTGCAACTCTAGCCTAGCCTTCATTTCTCCTATCTGTTCTACCTTGTCGCTGAGGACATTCAAATGCCCTATGACCTTCTTCTCCATAGTGAAAACATGTTCCACAGAAGCCTCCTCTTCCAGATCCTTGTCCTCTTCTTCTTCCTCTCTAATCTCTATTATTCTGATCCTGGAAATGATTGGAATTATTTCCTCTCTGATTCTGACTGCTACTGGCCTCATCCTTCTTTTTTGGATCTTCATTTTGGCCACCATATGACCGTCCGCCAGATCTTCCACCATGACCTCTTCCATTTTGTCTGCTCTCAAACTTCTTGTTCATCTTTTCTTCTACTTTTAGGGCAAACTGGTATGCCTCCTCAATACTATTCATTTGAACCAAATTCAGCTCCTCCTGAATGCTTGGCCTTAACCCATTAAGGTATCGGGCAACTTTCTCCTTATCAGCATCTGCATGGCCTGTTCTTATGAGGAGTCGATAAAACTCCTCTGTATACTCCTGAACAGATCTTCTTGCTTGCTTCAAACTTTGCATTTTCTTTAGTAGGTCAAGCTCATAATCAATAGGAATGAACTATCGCTTCAATTTATCCACCATCCAATCCCATCTTGTGATTTTATCTTTCCCTCTTCTATTTTGCTCCAATTGAATTTCTTGCCACCAAATCTTCGCATGACCTTTCAATCTGGCCTTCACAAATTTGACCCTATCAGGATCCGCAACATCTTCATACTAAAAATATTCCTCACATTCATTGATCCAGTCGATCAATTCCTCTGGGTTAAGATTTCTAGAAAATGTAGGAACCTCAATCTTAGGTCTTTTTCCAATCTTGGAAATCGCCCGAAAAAGTCTTTCTTCCTCCTGGTTCACAATTTTAGCTTCTCCTTCTTGATATTCTTCTTCGGCTTCATCCTCGCTTTCATCTCTAACATTAAGATTCATTCATCTATGAATCTCTTCTTGCAATGCTCGCACTTGTCTTTGCAGCTCTCTAACCTCGGTGTCACAGCACTAGCTCTTCCGCCACGTTCTCTTCATGGAGGCATTTTTGCGATGCGCGCTAAAACCCTAACCACGGTCCTGGTGCAAACTACCTCACAGTCGTAGATCTGTTTACACACTCAAGAACTCCTGGTCTGATACGACTTGATGAAGGGTGCTCCCTTTAATACCACAAACACATAACATAAATAGAGAAACAACAACAATAATATGCAAGAATAGAAAATTGGCTTCTTATTATCTCCACAAATGTGGAATTACAAACTTTCAGAATTACAATATGCAAAGCCACATGGGCATTCCCTTACAATATTCTATAGGACAAAGCCTCGAATCAATACCTAGATCTACTACTCAGAATTGCCCTAGACAATACTACGGGCCTTCTTTATATAGGCAATTTCCACCGCCCGAGAAGGTTCTAGAAATTTAGCCCTTAGGGCCGACCAAACTTAGAATTATTTTATTTTACAATTTATTACATCAAAGTCAGCTCAAAATGAGTTTTGAAACCCAAACAGAAATTTTGAAGAAAAATTATTTTCTGCCAATTCAGGTGACCCAACTTTCGAAGACCATAAGTCATCACCCGCTAACTCGATTGGCTATTATAACCCCATTCTAGAAACGCCACGAAGCGCTCTACAGGCTTGATCTATTTAAAGTGCCTGTCATCCAAATTTTCAACCTCATCCGGGGCCTCTAAAGCCTTCAAAATTGAGTTCAAAGTTTCTGTACCCTGCTGCCGATACCGAAAATCTTCAATATCTTCAAAACTACACCTAATCTAGCCATGAAACTTTGCTGGCAGGCTGATATGACTGAGATGAACGTCCATATGTAAAATTAGACATTCTAAGATCATAAGACCTACTTACTAAAAATAGCAAGTTTCCATAAATAGCAACTCTGCACAAGATAGCCCTTATTGAATACAAAAATAGAAATATTTTTGGGTGATGCAAGATTGCTCTTACACCCAGGATGCTCCTGCATCAGTGAGGGAAAATAGGAATTAATTAATTGAATTTAATTGATTTTTTTAGCCATATGTTCCCCTTGAATGGGTTAATTTGATTTAAATTAAACTATACAATTAATTAAATTAATTGGACAATTAATTGATTTATCTTGATTTACATTGATTTATTGGCTTTTTCATTTTCAATTAAAATTGGATCTTGGCTTGATTACAAATGCCTCTCTTTAAATCGATGTGCAAATCATATCGGTTCAAAGAATGTCCTCATTATTTTGATGCAGAGTCACTAATTAGTTGATTCTTGATTCGATATTAACAAAAGATGCAGATATCAATGATCAATTTGATAAAGTTCTGGTAGATTGAAGTCCTTGATGGTCGATTTTGATGATGGATTCCTGATATGATGCCTAATTCATTATTTTGATCCCCCACTTGATTTTTAGCAAAAAAATTCTAGTTAAAATATTATGTCTCTAATTTTATTAAGTTGATGATGTCTTTGATATGATTAGAGTGTATGCCCCCTCAGAAATGAAACGAAATTAGATTTTGGTGAAATATGTTTCGTTTGCATTGAAATATTTTTAAATTAAGTGTGAATTTCAGTTTCATTTCCGATAAATATTTTACAATGGTGTGATGTCAAATACCCCTGATTTGGTTGAATAGGTGTTTTATTTGGGTCTCGGGTCATTTTGTGGTCAAAAGTGCCCCTTTTAGGTTAAAAAGGGCTATATAAAGGGGTAAAAGGTCATTTTTACTATTCATTTTCACCTTTGACTTTTACTTTTTCACTCTAACCCTCTAAGCCTTTTGCAATGTTGATCCCAATTCGAGAGCATAGATTCGAGCGAGGCATAATTTCTACATCTGATTTCTATGGACCTCCAGTATGTACCCCTATAAACTCGCTTCATCTGATTTCTACATTTTAATTTGAAAATTTTGGATTTTTCTTGCAAAACCCTATTTTTTCATTTTTTAAATTCCATTGCACTTTTAAGTATTTTAGTAGCGCGTATAATTTTGTTTGTGTGCATCTATAGTTTTTCGCAGTGCTTTTAAACAATCTTGTTGCACGTCCAAACGTTAAATCTAGGTAAAGATTTCACATTTAGCATTGTTTGATGCACTTTCAATTTTGATTGCACATTTGATAATTTTAGTAGCACGTATAGTTGAATCCTGCAGCACATTCTAATTCTTGCAATGCTTTCAACTTATTTCGGCGCTTTTGATAGTTTTTGTTGCACTTTTAATAATTTTGGCTGCACATTTGATTTTCAGCACATTTAAACAATGAAATAGCATGTACACTGTGTTTGGAAAGATGTTTGAACCTTTCAGCCAGTTTTCCTATTCGTTTGATGTTGTCAATGAGTTGATTGGTTTAGGAGTCGAGTCTTGTCCATAGCAAGTCATGTGATGTCAGTTCGAGTCACTTGATATTGAATTTTGATTGTCAATCTTGATTTAGATGGTCGATTGTGATGATGAATTTTCCATGCTATCTGAATAGAATCAGGAAAATTGATTGTGGTTTGATTTGATTTTGATTGGTCGATTGACTTATGATGATCCAATAGTTAATGATTTCAATTTCTAATATGTTTAAACTTGCTTCTATAGGCTCAGCTTTGGAAGTTAGTTGTCTGAGGTTTGTTTCCATTACCCTTCGACATGATTAATGATTTGAGTGTGTAGGACACTGACTGATTGGTCGATGTGGATTATCTTTCTTTCTTTCTCTCTCCCGATTCCATGTGAATCGAGGGCTTCTCATAGCTATGGCAGAGCATTGGCACTCTAACTAGAACATGTTCTACCTACCGATGGGGGAGACGACTATCACCCCTAAGGACATCTATCAGCTGCTGAGTATCCCCATCCATGGGGAGAGTTTAATATGATCATGTCTATGACAACACATTATGTAGATGTATCTTTGGCGACCCCACTATTGCATATGAGAGCATCTTATGGGAGATGTTTCCTTCCTTCCAAGTACTTCCAGCAGTACTAGGAGTTTTAGTTGGTGGGTTCTTGGTTCCAGACATATGTGGGCAAGGATTTACGGTTGGATGGGGTAGGATACTCGAGGATATGATTGTCCATCCTCGTAGGTTTAATTAGGGCTTTTGTGTGCTATCCTAGATATATCATGAGTTATATGATGTGGTGTATTAGCACAGTGCTACTCTTTCTGTCAGGGTGGTATTACTACAGTTGTGGACATGGGAGCATATTCCTATGACTCGGCCTCTTGCAGTTCAACATCGAGATCCTAGGTGACCTTTTTCTTTTATCTATGAGGGGATGGTTGTACAAGCCCACCTGGGCAAGTTGGATTACTCGATTCACATAGTTGACGATATAGATCAGGTGGTCTAGAGACCATATTTGCGATGTGAGTTGTCATTGAGAGATTTTTTTTATTGAGTTTTGTGACGGTTTGGAAGGCCACAGGGGATGCCATAGGGATTACCTTTATATGCTCAGGTATAGGTAGAGAGATCTTTATGGGGTCCTTAGGTAGACTACTGGATAGCATGGCATGAGATGTTGTAGCTTCCTCACCTAGCTTGGGATATGAGGGAGCATATTGTTGATATCAGTATGACTGATGATTATGCCAAATGGTTCTTACATAACCCATTTCCTAGATTTATTGATTATGCAGAGCTAGTGTGGGGTATTTATGAGTAGTTTGATGATGATGGTGATGATGAGAGTGGTGGTGAGAGACAGGGTCATCGGGGATGGTGGGTGGGTAGAGCGAGATGAGGTGGTAGGATTGTCATTCCTATGATTTTTGTCCCTGCTCCAGTTAGAGGTGGAGTCTATATGAGAGGTGGATGGGTTAGGGTTGGAGGTGGTCCTTTGAGGACCATCCATCAAGTACACCAAGATAGACTGGCCAGATGGGGCCAGCACAAGGTATGGATCTTTAGACCAGTTGTCCCACATATTGCTACAGATATGGAGGCATAGGTCATCCAAATTTTGGCAGACCAAGCACAGGAACCCCTGACACCTCCTCCTCCACAGGGTCCACTTCCTTCTACTCATCTTCCATCTTCTTCATCTCTTCCATCTTCTTTTGTTCTTCCATCTTCTTCCATGGCTCCTCCACCATAGGCTCCTCAATAGGCTCCTCCTCTGGCTTCTCGTACTCCTACACCAACGTTGGCCTCTAATGTATAGTCTTTACAGTCTAAGGTGTCAAAGATCAGACATTAGGTTATGCAGCTTAGTACCATGATGCAAATATTTATGGCTACTATGAGTCGGCATGGGCTATAGGAAAGCTCTAGTCAAGGTCCTGATACAGGTCCTGGTACTGATGGTGCAGGTGGTTCAGGAAGTTGATGTATATATGATGAGCCATTTTTTTATGCACATTATGACTTGTTGTATTGATAGATTTGTACTTATATTCTTTATCTGATGATGTTATTTATGATTGATACTTTCATTTTGTTAGGACTCTGATTTCATATACTGATGATGGACATTGATGATACCATGGACACTATTTTCTTTGATAGATTTTCTTTATGTGACATCATTATATGTTGGACTTCCTTTTTCAGGTGCTATATGATATGCAAATCTATATGATTTATCTCTATATGCTAAGTTTTTATGCTTTTTAGATGTAGTTTATGATATGAATTTGGATGTCTTATTTATGACATAGAATAGATGGATGTATGTAATACATGGTTTACTGCTTAATGATGTTGTATGATGAATATTTAATTCTTTAATTATTTATGTGGCTAATACTATGTGATGACATTTTATGGATGCATTTATATGATGTAATGTAATGCAATGGATATTTAATGAGATGTAACTATAGTGGATGAGCTTTAATATATGATTTAATGTATGGATTCAATGAACTTAATGATTCATGTAATGATAGATGGATGCAATTAATGATATATGATTAATGATGATCAAAATGGATGACCTAATACACTTATATTTTGAATATAGTTCAAAGTTTAAATGCAATGAACTTTAATGAATGCACCTGAATGAAAAAAAATGCAATCTACTATTGAGATGAAATTAAATGCCATGTTTACAGAATGAACTTAATATAAGGGCAATTAATAACCTCCTGATGTGAACTAAAATGATGTAATGCAATTAAATGGTGTGAACTAAGATGGATGCAAACTAATACACTTTAAAATGAACTCCCAAGAATGAGAGGAGAAGACATGAGTTCATTAGAGTGGTGGTAGGTTTTTCTTTTGTTAAGTTTTTCATCTTGTGCAAGACTCTTACTATGTATCCTTTCTGGTCTTTAAATGTTGATGTTAGTATAGGTGGGGAGATGAATCATCATGAACCCAATAATTGTAAGAGATAGAAGGAAGAGAAAGAGGTATAGGATAAGCTATGTAAATGTGGGATTATTCCTTATATGAAGAGATTGCATGGATTTGAGGAAGGGGTCACCAAAAGATTCTTTGATAGTTGGAAGGATGGCACTGTTAATATTGGGTGAATGGAGGTAAAGATTATCGAGGATCTCATTGCCAAAGTCTCAAGTTTAAGCATGAAAGGGATGAAATTTTATAGGAATAAGAAGGTCTCCTACAATTCCATTCACCATTTTCCCAAGGATGAAGAGGAAGTGAGAAATCTAATTAAGGATGCTAGGGGGTGATATGATGAGATGATATTTCTGGATTTGATTGTGTGTGTATTTTTAGCATCCTAAAAATACACACACAATCAAATCCAAAAATATCATCTCATTACTAATGGATTGTGGAAATCTCATGCTATTAATTGGGTGATATGATGTCGAGAGCTTCAAGAAAATTTGGTCTAATGTGATGGTAGCCATTATGGAGTATATAACCCTTGATAGGAGGTATAAGCGTGCCCATTCTTATAATTTTGTTCTTCTCTATCACTTTAGGCATAAGGTTAGAGTTTCCTTCCCCTTCTATTTTCTTAGTTTTCTCTATCATAGTATTGTTGGTCATCAAAGAAAAGAGAGTAATCTGGTTCTTCATGAAGGGCTTATTCTACTTATTGTTGAGCATGTTAAGAAGAATGTTTCTCTTAGCCCAACTTCTCATTTTTTGGGTGGTGGGTCTTCTAAGAGCTTGGTTAAAATAGGTAGGAAGGATGAGGGTAAGGAGGGTTCTTCCTTTAAAAGATTGAAATATGAGAAGAAAAGTGGCATGGAGACTGCTTCGGAGAGGGAAAGTGTTGGGGTTTTCTCAGATTTGAAAGGGAGATCTCAAAAAATACATAAGGATGAAAATAAGGATTCTCTGTCTACTACTGATAGTGACATGAAAGAGGAGGGGGTTAAAAATATTGAGATCATTTTGGATAGGGATGATCAGAATGACCCTGGTGGTCAGAAAGTTCCTATCTCGGTCGACTATGATAGTTATGTGGACCATGATGTCCTTATTTATCTACATGATGAAACCTCCACTGAGGTGATAATGGACAAAAAAGCTAAAAAAGTGAGATGTGATGTGACTATTTTGGACAAGGATATTCCCTCCTCCTCTAGAACTATTCCTTTTCTGAAGAGTGTCGATATATAGGAGAAAAATGTTCAGCTCCTAAAGGAAGATCTGGATGAAAAAATTGATCTCCCTTTTGGTATTTTGTAAATGGCCAAAGCTACATCTATGTAGTCTTTCCACCTCATTAAATGATTTTTTTCATGGAATCAAGACTCTGAGTCTTAATCTCAAATCTCTTTCTGCTAAAGTGGATAATATTCACGAGAGGATGGATTCGGGGTCTGAATGGATGAACAAAGCTAGGGAGAATAGGGATGATAATAAGATGGGATTGTTGTAGGATAAAGTGGATAGAATGGATTCTACCCTCAAGAAGATTCTACTGCATAGAAATTAGTTTATGGGGGTTGTGGTTGAGTGCATCAATAACATCATGCAGGAGTTGAACGTTGGGTCTTCTATGAAGATCGATGATATCAAAGATGATGATTCAGACTAGACTAGGTCGGGAAAGTGCACCAGATCTTCCAAAAAGAACAAGATACATGAGAGGATTATGGAGTTCTCAAATCTTAATCCAACCGTTAGTAAGAGTGGGTTGGGCTAGTGCACTAGATCTTCCAAAAAGAACAAGATATAGGAGAGGATTATGGAGTTCTCAATACAAATAAGACATGAAGGAAACTCTGGTGGAGTTTGCCTGGTTTATTTTTCCTTGGTTTTTCCTATTATTTTCTATGTTTCTATTGTTGGGTGTCAGTTTTTGTTTACTGGTTTTTGGCTAGTTTTGTTGTTGAGTTCGGGTCTGCTGGCGGGATGTTTTTCAACCCTGACTATTTTTGGTGGGTTTAATGTTTAATCTTAAGTAGCTACCTTGTAAGGGGTTTTAGATCCCCCCAAAACATATTTTTGCTAGCATTAAAAAACACTTATAGATGCTTATAAACATTTAGTCACACTTATAAAAACTTATGAATATTTATAAACACTTATTCACATCTATAAATAGTTATAAAAATTTATTCACATATCTAAACTCATATAAATATTTATAAACAATTATAAACACTTATTCATACTTATAAAAACTAATTCACACTTATAAACACTTATTCACAATGTAATACCCCTCGCAGCTTATTATTGTTGAGACTATGTTTTCGCTGATACTATTTTACCTTAGCTGATTAGACCGGACATATTTCATATTTATATTATGGTGTGTAATTAAACAGTTATACTTTGATGCTGATTATCATGTTTAGATCTGAATCAAAAAGATTAGGTGATGGTTAATTTAAGTAATGATGGATTTTATATGATGTTTCAAATGCATGTATTAATTGATGCAATTTAGATGATTATTATATTTGGTACTTACCCCATACCCGCATGTGTATGGTATCATGTTTGTTATCATGTATGTTTTCTTTTCTATTTGACGTGCCTGTATGGTAGAGGAGGAGGTGTAGTCACTTGCATTGAGTCGAGTCCACATGTCCTAGCCATCCCTACCATTGTCTGTTATTACATTTATATATGCACATCTACATGTAGTGGTTTTTATATGCAAGTTGCAAGTATCGGGCATTGACTTCCCTGGCTTGACAGGATGAGTGTGCCCTCATTATGTCTCAATGGAAGAGAAGGGGAGTTAGCACTTAGGCCAATTCCCTAGCCCAACCCAATCGTCCTAAAACCATGAATGAAATCTTACTTGACTTACCTGATTCGAATTTGTTCTAGCAGAATGAATTTGATATATATTTTCCCGGTTGAGCATGATATTGATCTTAGGTGTTGTTCCATGTTGGTGTCGTATTTTGACCTTGTGGATTTCATGTCTGATTTCTGATAGCTATTTATATTATGTTGGCATATTGGTAAATATAAGGTTATTATTATGATATAACATAATCAGATACATATGTTTACACTATGTCTCTTATGATAATAATATTATTAATTGTATATACGTTAATTTTATATATATGGTTATATAGATACAACTTATCATTTAATTTTGAAATATTGAGTGATATAACTTAATTCAAATGATAAATTAAAAATAAAAAAAGAAAACAAATTTACAATTTTAAATTGTTTTATTTTGGGTAGTTGACTTGAATAGTAGGGGGAAATAATAAAATATTTCTCCCCTACTTTCCAAGCCAATTTAGAGGAAAAGAGAGGAGAGACTTGTCATTATTATCTTTCATATGCAGAATTTAGAGATGAGAAGGTAGAGAGAAGTGGAGAGTGGAGGAAGAGAAGATGGGAGAAGGAGAAGACAAATTTGGAAGGAGATTTGATAGCAGCTGAGGGTCTGAGCTTGTGGTTTGATAGGTAATCTTGGCTGGACTCCATCAGCCTATTTGTGAACCAGGTAGGTTTTGAACTCCTTTAATATGTTACAATTTAGTTTTAAGTTTTGCAACAAATGAGAGCATACTCTTATCTTCTCAAATATGTAGAGTGAGGCAATAAATCAATGAGAATTTTTAGTTTGCAATGTGGGGTTTTAACATCACAAACATACAATCCCCTCTAATTCAACCATTAGTGAATCCAAGTTTGAAATAGAAAAGAACTTGATATTCCATAACACAAGGGAACTTAGTTATGTTTTGATCCAATGTTTGCCATATTATTCATTTAATAGATCACATAATTATTTTGAAAATTGAAAGAATTAGTGTATCATCTTGACAATTGAATTTGGAAACAAATCATCATTTGTATGGGATAGCAAAATAAAATGAAGTCTTGGATGAGAAACAAACACAAAAATAAAACTAAGTCTTGAACAAATAGACATTTCCAACTCTCTGGAAAATGTATGGGAATAATTCCCATACACTTTCCAAAACCACAGTCATTATTATATTTTTTTTTTGTTTGCCACCTAACTTCATAAAATATATATTATATAGTTCAAAATATTAGAAACTTAACCATCCTTTGAAATGGAGGATATATTAAATAACAAAATAAAATAAAAGCAAAATTCTACCTTCCCAAATGATCGGAACCCACGCCATCTTGAAGGATTGAAATTTCAATATTCGTCAATGAATAAATATTATAAGTTTTCCTACATTGTGAAATGACCTAAACTGACATGGTTATTATGGGTGACAAAGGGGTGGTCAAATCATGTTTCTCTCACATTACCATAACACTCCTCCACTTGATTTTCGCACCAACCTTTGGCAATAAAATATTCAATATAATATCCACCTCCAATCTTTCCATCATGGGCATTTAGCATGGGGATCCTCACTTTGACCTTGTAATTCACTATGTTTACATTACTTTTTTAAATGCATTAAACACCTCATACACTTTTGTCAGGCTTTCTTTGCATGGTGGGTGGCATACTTGGGCTTGAAGCCCACTTGGAGCATGTTTTAATTAAATATTTATGTCCTCTTTTGACTTTCCTTGTCTTGAGCGCCTACCTCCTTGGTAAAAAGCTTTTTCCCATGTCTTATCAAGATCATGGAATAGTCAATTATTGTACAGGCTTTTATTGCTTGGGGTGGCATGAGTTGTTTGAGAGCAAGTCTTTTCTTGCATTTAAATTTTAGTTTTCTCCCATCAACTTAGTCTTGGACGCCACTTTGACAATTACATGTTTTAGAAGAAGGGTTATTTAGTTACCATGATTATTATGTGGAAATGGTAGTTTGGTTTAGGAAGTTGGGAGATAAAAGAGGTTTATAAGATTAGAGCCTAATTGAATTTGAGTAGGTACCTTATTAAAATGCTAGTCTAGGATTTAAGTGGAGTAGAAAATTGATATGTTTAATTTATGTATGTTTTATTTAAAGTTGAGTAATGCATTTATAATTTGTGGGTTTTATTAATTAACACATTAATAATTATAATTAATATTACATTGTAACATTTGGAGTTAAAGTATGTTCATAATTCTTAAGTGATATAATATAATCTTTTAATTAGATAATGAACATATTCTATAATCAATCTATATATATAATAGGAAGAGATTAGTATTAGCTTTTCGTAATCGATTGTTGGGTTAACTAGTTCTTTTTAATTTGATAATATATTGAAATTATTAAGTGGGATTAGCATGGTGTCTTAAATTTTGTAATCACAATGTTCCATTTTCATCCTTTTCAACAGATTATATGGACATTGAAAAATATTTATAAAGTAGATTAGAAAATCACATATATATGAACTTGCTACCTTTGTGAGCAAAAGGAAAATTTACTTGTTAAATGATTTTTGTAACCTTGTCTTCTTTATGAAATGTTATCTCATTGTGTTACGATGTTATCTTATTGTGTAAATTGTACGTGCATGTGAATTATACTGTTGATGTAGTTGATTTGCATACGGGATAGATGACCAAGTAGTGGGTGAAATCCAGAGGCTGGGTATATGTTGTGGATATCAGTTATCTATGTTGTTGAATGTTTTATGATGCAATGTGGATTCTATTTTCTATTGCTTGATTGAGAAAGTGTAAATTTGAGATCATGGTTGGGATGTCTATTTGATCTTTTTGATTATTACCTCTTGGTGGATTAATTTGAGTTAGTGGCCAAGTGAGTAAATGTTTTGATTTGTAAATATGATTTATTTGGTTATCTATTTATTGGGGCTTATCTTGATTTATGTGGCCACAAACCAGGATGGGTGTTGATTGGAAAACTAGGGTAGGTTATCTAGATGTGATGTAGGGGGTGGCTTGCAATGGATCACCGAGGCCCGCAAGTGGCTGACGGATCATCCATTGTCAAGTTTCTTAATTCCATTGATAACATTATAAAAATTAATCTAGTTAGGAGAACATTAAAAAGATAATTTGTGATACCTCGCCCATGCCTTGAGTGTCGTCAGTTCAGTGAGGAACCTTCAGCACTAAACTCAAGGGTGGTTCTACATGAAGATGCTAGATGCATCATCGATATACTTGTCTTCATGAGAGATATCGATGCCACGTATGATCACTTGAGTGCCATTGGTTCAGTGAGGAACCTTCAGGACTAAACTCAAGGGTAGATCTACATGATGATACCTTCCTACTCACACCTTAGATATCCTATGTAGGTCATTGCCTCTGGTAACCCGTATACCCTCTTGTTCTAGAGATATCCTTCTGAGGTTGTGATTTGGGGTTTGGTCCTTAGTATGTGCGTGGGCCTGGTGTTATCTCCCTAGCATGGTGAGGTGGACCTCTGGGCTCCACATGGTCGGGAGGTAGTGTACTTCTCCATTGAGACTATTGCGGATATCCTCCATCACCTGATTGTTACTTGGACCAGATTACCACCATTGTTGCAGATTCATGTATTAGATGTCAGATGTTATTATCTTGTACTTGTAGGAGGTTATTTGATTATTTATGATCCCTGCATGGATCCATGTTGCATTTGATAATTGTAATTGTATTAAATATCACCACATACCCTACGACATGTGTAGTGGATGTAGGTGATCATATGGTGTAATGTAATTTGATTTAGAGAGATGTACTTACTTTCATTATGTACTTAAAAGTTCTTTAGCATTTGATCATGTTAACGTAGTGTTAGTTAGACAATGTAATACTGCGTCAGGGACCCTTGAGAATGAAAATGAAATGATGTGTTTATTCAAATTCATGAATGTAAATCATTGTGAGTCTATGTTCAATGTGCTTGTTAACTTTAGTAAACAAAAAAAATAAAAATTGTTGCATAACTTAGCATAGCTTTTAGTGTTAATCTCTTGGGTCCCCTGGCAGGGCATTACATCTGGTATCAGAGCGCGAGTTCTACACTGGGAACTTTGGGATAATATGTGTGCCCATTAGGTCTTATTAGGTAAACATGTTAAAACCTAACTTAGACATCAAAACAACTTGTTTGTGAAAATCTTTAACTCTCACTAAAACTTAAACTGAAATAAACTTGAACATCATGAGACCTGTTGTTTGGTTGAAAACTCAAAACATAAACAAAACTTAAACATTTTGGGAATCACCATTGATACAATTACTTGGGAGTTGTTCCTTGAGAGCTTTAGAGATTGGTTTTTATCAGATCAGTGGAAGCAGGACCGTGCAGATGAGTATCATTACCTAAGACAAAGGAATATGACCATACATGAGTATGAGTGGAAGTCCTTTGAGCTAAAACAATATGCTGGTTATAGTAGTGAATCACCCCTCATGATTCAACATATTATTAGAGGGCTTAATGCCCATATTGGAGGGGAAGTAAAAGTTTTGGAGCCTAAGACCCTTAGAGAAGCAGTAACTAAAGAAATAGTCATAGAGAAGAAATTCCTTTGGGGTCATATGACATTGTATTAGGCATGGATTGGTTGGAATCCCATGTAGCCACCATTGATTGTAGAAAGAAGATAATTAAGTGCAAGGATGATCGGGGTAAAAACATTGAGATTGTAGGTATTTAGCATCCTATTTCTCTTCGTATGATTTCTACCATATAGTTGAAGCGAAGCATGAGAAAGGGATGTCAAGTGTTTGCAGTGTCTTTGAGTGAGATTGAGGATGATGAAGGTGAGAGGAAGTCCTTAGAGCACCCTGTGCTACAAGAATTCATTGGTGTCTTTCCAGATGAGATCCTGGGTATGCCACCAATGTGGGATATCAATTTTTGTATTGATCTTATTCTAGGAGTAGAGCCTATATCTAGAGCTCCATACAGGATGTCTACATATGAGTTGAGTGAGTTGAAGCTACAATTGGAAGAATTGCTGGCTAAGGGATGTATCAGGCCTAGTGTTTCACCTTGGGAAGCACCAGTTCTCTTTGTCAAAAAGAAGGATGGTTCATTACGGTTGTGCATTGATTACAGACAGTTGAACAAAGTAACAGTCAAGAATAGGTATCCTTTGCCATAGATTGATGATCTCTTTGATCAGGTGAAAGGTGCAAGGGTGTTCTCTAAAATAGATCTCAAGTCAGGTTATCATCAGTTGCACATTAGAGAGGAGGACATCCACAAGATAGCTTTCTAGACACGCTATGGTCACTATGAGTTCACAATGGTACCATTTGGCTTGACGAATGCTCCATATGTATTCATGAGTTTGATGAATGGGGTATTTCATAAGTATCTTGATCACTTCATTGTTGTCTTCTTGGATGACATTTTGGTTTATTCTAAATCCATGGAGGAACATGAAGAGCATCTTCAGTTGGTATTGCAGTGCCTTAGAGAGAATCAGTTGTATGCTAATCCAGCGAAGTGTGAATTCTTCAAGATAGAGATTCAGTACTTAGGCCACATGATCTCAAGTAATGGTATTTCAGTGGATCCCGCAAAGATTTAGGCTATAGTTGATTGGCCGGCACCTACAAATGTGTCAGAGGTTCACAGTTTCATGGGTTTTGCAAGATATTATTGTAAGTTCATAGAGAACTTCTCTAGAGTTGCTTATCCCATCACCTCATTGCAAAGAAAGGGAAAGAAGTTCATTTGGTTTGAGAAGTGTGAAGAGGCATTCAGAACCCTCAAGCATAAGTTGACTAGTGCACCTATTCTTTCAGTACCTGATTCCACAGGTGATTTTGTGGTTTGTACAGATGCTTCATTGGAGGGTATTGGAGTAGTTCTCATGCAGGGAGGATGGGTGATTGCTTATGAGTCTTGCAAACTCAAGGATCATGAGTTGAACTATCCCATGCATGATCTTGAGCTAGCAGTGGTAGTCCATGCTTTGGTCCAATGGAGACACTTTTTATTGGGACACTGATTTGAGCTTCATACTGATCATCGTAGTCTACAGTACATTTTCACTTAGCCTAATCTGAATGCTAGACAGAGGAGATGGATGGAGTTCCTTTGTGAGTATGATTTTGAGGTTAAGTATATCCAGGGGAAGGAGAATGTGGTAGCTGATGCTCTGAGTAGGAAGAGGCGAGTTGCAACTGTGGCTACACTTGGTGTTGATTTGAGGAGTAGGATCTTGCAGGCACTTCCTTGAGATATTTTTTTTCAGGAGGTGAAGGCAGAGATTGAGTCTGGGAGACCTCTAGTAGGCCATTTTGAGGGGTATGTGTTGGAGTCAGATGGTTTGTTGCATCATGCAAGCCAGATCTATGTACCACCATTGGATGATCTTCGTTCATTGATCTTATCTGAAGCTCATTGTGCACCTTACTTGGCACATCCTAGTGTCAAGAAGTTGCACACAGATCTTTGATAGTTATATCATTGGTCAGGAATGAAGAGGGATATTACTGATTTTTTTGCTAGGTGCTTAGAGTGTCAGAGGGTTAAGGCAGAACATCAGCATCCAGTAGGACTGTTACAGTCACACAGTATTCCCTCGTGGAAATGGGATGTTATATCAATGGATTTTATCGTGGGTTTTCCTTTGACACCCCATAGACATGATGCTATCATGGTCACTATTGATCGGTTGACTAAGGTAGCTCATTTTTCTCCCATGAGATCCTCTTACACAGCTGCATCAGTAGCTAGAGTCTTTATGCAGGACATAGTGAGATTGCACGGTATTCCTCGAAAGATTATTTCTGATAGGGATCCAGTATTTAGTTTTGCATTTTGGACTTCTTTGCAACATGATTTGGGTGCTTAGTTGAACTTTAGCACAGCCTATCACCCTCAGAAAGATGGGTAGACAAAGCGTGTGAATCAGGTCCTAGAGGATATGTTGAGGATGTATCTCATGGACAGGCAGACACATTGGGAGGATTATCTATACCTGGTGGAGTTTGCATATAATAATGGATACCATAGTTCCATTAGCATGTCACCATTTTAGGCATTGTATGGACATCCTTGTCCTACACCCCTTAGTTGGGATAGGATAGATGACAGGATTCTTTTGGGACCAGAGATGCTTTGTGATATGGAGCAGCAGGTAGAGCGCATTCGGGAGCATTTGATTATGGCACAGGATAGACAAAAGAAGTATGTAGATGTCCATAGGATAGATATTTAGTTTTCAATTGGAGATAAAGTGTTCTTGAGAGTGCGTCCAAGGAAGAGTCTAATCCATTATGGAAAGGGTTCTAAATTGGTGCTTCAATTTGTTGGACCATTTGAGATTTTGGAGAGGATAGGTCCAGTTGCCTACCATCTTGCATTGCCACCTAGCCTATCTCACATACATGATGTATTCCATGTTTCTATTCTTAGGAAATATATCCCAGATGTGACCCATGTCCTTGATTGGAATGCACTACAGGTCAAGGATGAGCAGCTGGCTTTGGAGCTCGTACGCATTCTGGAGCTTTGGGATATCACACTCAGAGGTCGCATTATTCCACAAGCTAGGGTCCAATGGGACCCAAATGATGAGACCACAACTACTTGGGAGGATGCATCTCGATTACGGGATGCCTATCCTTATCTGTTTTCAGGCTTCCAGGAGTAAGCCTAGTCCTAGGGGGGGAGGATGTAATACCCCTCACAGCTTATTACTGTTGAGACTATGTTTTAGCTGATACTATTTTACGTTAGCTGATTAGACCAGACATATTTCATATTTATAATATGGTGTGTAATTAAATAGTTATACTTTGATGCTGATTATCATGTTTAGATCTGAACCAAAAACATTATGTGATGGTTAATTTAAGTAATGATGGATTTTATATGATGTTTCAAATGCATGTATTAATTGATGTAATTTAGATGATTATTATATTTGGTACTTACCCCATACCCGCATGTGTATGGTATCGTGTTTGTTATCATGTATGTTTTCTTTTCTGTTTGACGTGCATGTATGGTAGAGGAGGAGGCATAGTCACCTACATTGAGTCAGGTCCACACATCCCAGCCATCCCTACCATTGTCTGTTATTACATTTATATATGCACATGTACATGCAGTGGTTTTTATATGCAAGTTGCAGATACCGGGCATTGACTTCCCTGGCTTGACAGGATGAGTGTGCCCTCATTATGTCTCAATGGCAGAGAAGGGGAGTTAGCACTTAGGCCAATTCCCTAGCGCAGCCTAATCGTCCTAAAACCATGGACAAAATCTTACTTGACTTACCTGATTGAAATTCATTCTAGTAGAACGAATCTGATATATATTTTCCCAGTTGAGCATGATATTGATCTTAGGTGTTGTTCCATGTTGGTGTCATATTTTGACCTTGTCGATTTCATGTCTAATTTCTGATAGCTATTTATATTATGTTGGCATATTGGTAAATATAATGTTATTAGTATGATATAACATAATCAGATACATATGTTTCCACTATGTCTCTTATGATAATAATATTATTATTTGTATATACGTTAATTTTATATATATGGTTATATAGATACAACTTATCATTTAATTTTGAAATATTGAGTGATATAATTAATTCAAATGATAAATTGAAAATAAAAAAAGAAAACAAATTTACAATTTTAAATTGTTTTATTTTGGGTAGTTGACTTGAATAGTAGGGGGAAATAATAAAATATTTCTCCCCTACTTTCCAAGCCAATTTAGAGGAAAAGAGAGGAGAGACTTGTCATTATTATCTTTCATATGCAAAATTTAGAGATGAGAAGGTAGAGAGAAGTGGAGAGTGGAGGAAGAGAAGATGGGAGAAGGAGAAGACAAATTTGGAAGGAGATTTGATAGCAGCTGAGGGTCTGAGCTTGTGGTTTGATAGGTGATCTTGGCTGGACTCCATCGGCCTGTTTGTGAACCAGGTAGGTTTTGAACTCCTTTAATATGTTACAATTTAGTTTTAAGTTTTCCAAAAAATGAGAGCATACTCTTATCTTCTCAAATATGTAGAGTGAGGCAATAAATCAATGAGAATTTTTAGTTTGCAATGTGGGGTTTTAACATCACAAACATACAATCCCCTCTAATTCAACCATTAGTGAATCCAAGTTTGAAATAGAAAAAACTTTTAATTCCATAACTGTAACACCTCAACAAACTTACTAAAACTAAAAGATAGAACCAATGAAGAATCAACCAAAAACCACATAGAACCATAGTAACAATATTTTTTTTAAAAAAAAATTACAAACTGGAACATAAAATCATAGTAACTACTTCTAAGAGCTTTATAGTTTTCAACTGAATTACATCAGAGTAATAAGAATACTCTTTATTCAAAGACTTAGTTTCAAAAAAAAAAATTCCTTTTTAACCAATCCTTTACATTCTACGAATAGTTCTGATAACTAATAACCGAGAAATGTTTTGTTTCCCATAAATCTTAACAACTGCTATACACTGTCCCATACTCATTGATTTATCCATCTAAAACCTGAAAATCAAGAATAAACACAAGCACAATTGCAAATAGGGCTCAGTCACATTAATTAAGATAACGAATCATCTCCAAACTTTTGCAACCATAAAAGTTAGTATAACATAACAATTATGCAGATTAAATACAGATGTTATTGAAATCTAATAACATAATTCCACTCTTGTTACACCAAAATCAGCAAGCACTGTATCTCTTTCTAACAGAAATAAACTCGCAAAGAAAATGACAAGGTAATGATCCAATAGTTCATGGGTGTCCACATGAGGACCTATGCTATGTATCCGTAAGGAAACCTCAGAGTAATCCATTATGTCTGATGAAACCATAATGTTTTATCTTGTTAATTGAAACCCATATCCCTTGAATTTATAATTATCACTTAATTAAACAACTGACAGAAATTCTTTCCCATAAGGATATAGACTAGTGTCAGTCACAACTGATAGAAATTCTATCACCACAAGGTACTAGACTAGTGTCAGCCCCCCAATCTAAGGATCACTCTTGCATTATCTCAAAACACTTGATCTAGCAATTAATGATTGAAATGAAATGAACTACATTACACAATTTCACTAACACTCCATTTTTATTGCATCAATTATAAAATTGAAACAACAATCAGAAATCCATTTAGATCCATGTTTCCATAACATACATACTTAAACATGATGTTTCCCAAAAGAAGAAAAGATCACAATACTTTCTCCATCACAAATCCAATCAAATAATAACCTCCACATTAACTTAGCATTATATCTGAAACTGTGCAATAAAAATGTCCATATTGAAATCACGATTCCATTGAATAGAAAAGAACTAAAATAATCATATATCAACTGAAACAACAAAACACCCATCACTTTTAACAAACATACAAGCTTGCCATAAACTAATTAATTATAAACTAATTTGCTATACATCCTGCTCTATTAATTATAAGTTTATACTTTTATATACATGTTGGCGTATGTACATGTATACACCACGGCTTGTGTATACATATACATATCCCAGCAGGTATATATATATATATAATTATATAAACTTGTAATTAATAGTTCAAAATGATAAACATAGCATTCATAATTTTTTTACTAAACAGAGGATCAAAACAAAAATTCTAATTCTATAACGTAACTCGTCATTCGCAAAAGTTAAAGTCCATAAATACACATTGGATAACCATACTAGTCATCTCAGTCCTATCAAAAACACATCTACTTTATAATACTACTGAATCTGCAGATTACATAAAAGTAATAACAGAATAATAAGAACTGTCATCTACATTTAAAAAAAAAAAATATCAAAGTGGACTTCCTTACTAACTGAAAAGGATAATAATTGACTTTCCTATATATTCCTTGCATTTCCTAAAGTCAAAACAAAACTATATTTTACACTTGTAATTATTTCTGAAAAATCATCTAGCTCGCAGTCAAGATTTGGTACAACAAAATATCTACATTTTCACTATTGACTGAACCAAAACAGTGACAAACACCCAATAGACATAACACATATTCAGATAACTAAAAGAGTAAACTCAAGAATACCTTAAACCACATCTATGATGCGAGAGTATAAGTACACAATACAACAAATTTCAGGTAACACTATGAGCTACCACTAATCTCTACTTCTACCATACGGATCTATAAAACATTGATACCAGATTCATATTATAACAGTGGTAAGAATACCTGATTTCACCTTATGACCAATGACTCTTACATGTTGTAAAAATTTTATTGCTACAGTGTTCCTAACAACAGGAATCAGTACGAGAATACCTTCAAAGAAACTTTTTAAACAAAACTCATTCTGGGTTTCAAACTGAATTTATAAGCCAATACTCATCTCCGAATAACCCCTTAATATTGACCATAAAAGGTAAACATCAACACAAAAAGCACTATGGTATAACCATATTCATAGCAACAAACTATATTCCCCATAATTCGGCACAAGCTTAAAGAAAACACTGTCAACTTCATACTCAGAAACAAAGAAAACCCATCAACACAATATGCTCGAAAACAGCATAATGAGAACATATATTTAATACCACACAAAACCAATCTCCTACTTCCTCAACTAGAACAAACATCAAGAGTGAAACAGTCGTTCGATTCAAATTCCTCCACTAAACATAACATCTATTAACTTTAATAAACTTCTTAATCCATCCAAGAAGAAACCGGTTCATGACCGAGCTCACAGAGAATAAAATCACAAATACCTTACATTCATCAACTAACTAACAGCGGCATTAAACATTCTAATATTTCATTTGTAGAAAATAATGGAAATAGAGAATAAGGTGAGAGAATGCCCCTGCCTAGTATTTGTGTGGGGAGGTATCCAAGAAAAAACCAAAGTATGCCAAAGCTAGCTCCTGCCTGGTGAGCTTCACAGTCGAACCCTAATCTCAACCATGAAGATCTCCTTCCACTAACTGACCAAGTGTCATGCAAAAGAGCCCACAACGCAAATACAAAGATGACAGTATATGAAACACAAAACTTCCCAAATGACCACAAACAGGAAGGGTAAAACTTGTCGTGAAAACCCCTTTCCATCCCAAGAATCTTATCATATAAAATATAACAGGAAAACAAGTCCATTACTAACTGTTTACCCAAACTTTCGCAGAAATGCATGGTGAAAGATGGAGTCATTGTTCAACTGCAACTTCTTCACCAGAGCTAATGGCGGACATCAAAACACAAAGATGAATTACATCAATGAGTTCATTCAAAATGAGCTTATCTCTTTCAGCAAACACAATACATTCCCTGCCATATGTCTATCAACGTACAATCCCATAACCCGAAAACAGCTTAAACCCCACTAACTCCACTATGCGATGAAAGTGCAATTAAACCCTGCTGTGTGATAAGTCATGTCTTCGAGCTAGATCATAAATAGGAAGGCTTAGGGATAAATTAATATACATCTATGTTAGATATCATTTGTCGATCTTAGGTTAAAAAAAACAAACTTAAGCATCAATGATAACAGCACATTAACAATTCCAAACTACTAACACTAACCAAACTAACCTCCTTCTAACATACAAAATAGGGTATGCTAACTTAGATAATTCTTTTAGTTTAGAAAAAGAAATACCACATAATTTCTAAAACAATCACTCATATATATATATATATATATATATATATATATATATATATATATATATATATATATATATATATATATATATATATATATATATATATATATATATATATATATATATATATATATATATATATACATACATATATGTATGTATAGATGTATGTATAGATGTATGTATATATATATATATATACATATATATATATATATATATATATAGATATATATATATATATATATATATATATATATATATATATATATATATATATATATATATATATATATATATATATATATATATGTGTGTGTGTGTGTCTATATCTATATATATATGTCTATATCTATATATATATGTCTATATATATATATATGTCTATATATATATATATGTCTATATATATATATATGTCTATATATATATGTATATATATGTATATATATATATATATATATATATATATATATATATATATATATATATATATATATATATATATATATTTATATATATATATTTATTTTTATTTTGAACTCAAAATTTGATTAAAATTAAGTAACAACAATCTCTATTTACTGTCTGCAACATCAAGATACATTTAACCATAATAATAAAATCAATTCTAATTATGTTTAACATATTATTTAGAATTCCAAAACAATGAACCAATTATAAGACAATTGACTAACCATTTTAGTTGTACTTATTTTCACAATTATACCAATACTCGAATCTCTAACTGAACTATCCAGTACCATTAATTCAAAAGTCAGTCTATACCAATTCTTACAGAAGAAAATCTCCTTAAGCTACAGAATAGACATAATTTTCTGAGTGTCTGGCAGAACCAAAATACCTATTACAGAGATAAACATATTTATTCCAAACAACAAGGTTCAAAAGAACAAAATCAGAGTTCAAACTCATAGAAGTCTAACAGAAATATTGTTCCAGATAGAACGATGCTAATCAAACCAGAAATCCAATCATAACATAACATTGAAAAGTAAAGCCTGAGATTGTCAGGGGCATGACAATAACACAATGAAACTTAGTTATGTTTTGATCCAATGTTTGCCATATTATTCATTTAATAGATCACATAATTATTCTGAAAATTGAAAGAATTAGTGTATCATCTTGACAATCAAATTTGGAAACAAATCATCATTTGCATGGGATAGCAAAATAAAACCAAGTCTTGGATGAGAAACAAACACAAAAATAAAACTAAGTCTTCAACAAATAGACATTTCCAGCTCTCTGGAAAATGTATGGGAATAATTCCCATACACTTTCCAAAAACGCAGTCATTATTATATATTTTTTTTATTTGCCACCTAACTTCATAAAATATATATTATATAGTTCAAAATATTAGAAACTTAACCATCCTTTGAAATGGAGGATATATTAAATAAAAAATAAAATAAAAGCAAAATTCAACCTTCCCAAATGAGTGGGACCCACGCCATCTTGAAGGATTGAAATTTCAATATTCGTAAATGAATAAATATTATAAGTTTTCTTACATTGTGAAATGACCTAAACTGACATGGTTATTATGGGTGACAAATGGGTGGTCAAATCATGTTTCTCTCACATTACCATAACACTCCTCCACTTGATTTTTGCACCAACCTTTGGCAATAAAATATTCAATATAATATCCACCTCCAATCTTTCCATCATGGGCGTTCAGCATGGGGATCCTCACTTTGACCTTTTAATTCACTATGTTTACATTACTTTTTTAAATGCATTAAACACCTCATACACTTTTGTCAAGCTTTCTTTGCATGGTGGGTGGCGTACTTGGGCTTGAAGCCAACTTGGAGCATGTTTTAATTAAATATTTATGTCCTCTTTTGACTTTCCTTGTCTTGAGTGCCTACCTCCTTGGTAAAAAGCTTTTTCCCATGTCTTATCAAGATCATGGACTAGTCAATTATTGTGTAGTCTTTTATTGCTTGGGGTGGCATGAGTTGTTTGAGAGCAAGTCTTTTCTTGCATTTAAATTTTAGTTTTCTCCCATCAACTTAGTCTTGGACGCCACTTTGACAATTACATGTTTTTGAAGAAGGGTTATTTAGTTACCATGATTATTATGTGGAAATGGTAGTTTGGTTTAGGAAGTTGGGAGATAAAAGAAGTTTATAAGATTAGAGCCTAATTGAATTTGAGTAGGTACCTTATTAAAATGCTAGTCTAGGATTTAAGTGGAGTAGAAAATTGATATGTTTAATTTATGTATGTTTTATTTAAATTTGAGTAATGCATTTATAATTTGTGGGTTTTATTAATTAACACATTAATAATTATAATTAATATTACATTGTAACATTGGGAGTTAAAGTATGTTCATAATTCTTAAGTGATATAATATAATCTTTTAATTAGATAATAAACATATTCTATAATATATATATATATATATATATATATATATATATATATATATATATATATATATATATATATATATATATATATATATATATATATATAATAGGAAGAGATTAGTATTAGCTTTTCGTAATCGATTGTTGGGTTAACTAGTTCTTTTTAATTTGATAATATATTGAAATTATTAAGTGGGATTAGCATGGTGTCTTAAATTTTGTAATCACGATGTTCCATTTTCATCCTTTTCAACAGATTATATGGACATTGAAAAATATTTATAAAGTAGATTAGAAAATCACATATATATGAACTTGCTACCTTTGTGAGCAAAAGGAAAATTTACTTGTTAAATGATTTTTGTAACCTTGTCTTCTTTACGAAATGTTATCTCATTGTGTTACGATGTTCTCTTATTGTGTAAATTGTACGTGCATGTGAATTATACTATTGATGTAGTTGATTTGCATACGGGATAGATGACCAAGTAGTGGGTGAAATCCAGAGGCCGGGTATATGTTGTGGATATCAGTTATCTATGTTGTTGAATGTTTTATGATGCAATGTGGATTATGTTTTCTATTGCTTGATTGAGAAAGTGTAAATGTGAGATCATGGTTGGGATGTCTATTTGATCTTTTTGATTATTACCTCTTGGTGGATTAATTTGAGTTAGTGGCCAAGTGAGTAAATGTTTTGATTTGTAAATATGATTTATTTGGTTATCTATTTATTGGAGCTTATCTTGATTTATGTGGCCACAAACCAAGATGGGTGTTGATTGGAAAACTAGGGTAGGTTATCTAGATGTGATGTAGGGGGTGGCTTGCAATGGATCATTGAGGCCCGCAAGTGGTTGACGGATCATCCATTGTCAAGTTTCTCAATTCCAGTGATAACATTATAAAAATTAATCTAGTTAGGAGAACATTAAAAAGATAATTTGTGATACCTCGCCCATGCCTTGAGTGTCGTCAGTTCAGTGAGGAACCTTCAGCACTAAACTCAAGGGTGGATCTACGGGAAGATGCTAGATGCATCATCGATATACTTGTCTTCATGAGAGATATCGATGCCACGTATGATCACTTGAGTGCCGTCAGTTCAGTGAGGAACCTTCAGGACTAAACTCAAGGGTAGATCTACATGATGACACCTTCCTACTCACACCTTACATATCCTATGTAGGTCATTTCCTCTGGTAACCCGTATACCCTCTTGTTCTAGAGATATCCTTCTTAGGTTGTGATTTGGGGTTTGGTCCTTAGTATGTGCGTGGGCCTGGTGTTATGTCCCTAGCACGGTGGGGTGGACCTCTGGGTTCCACATGGTTGGGAGGTAGTGTACTTCTCCATTGAGACTATTGCAGATATCCTCCATCACCTAATTGTTACTTGGACCAGATTACCACCATTGTTGCAGATTCATGTATCAGATGTCAAATGTTATTATCTTGTACTAGTAGGAGGTTATTTGATTATTTATGATCCCTGCATGGATCCATGTTGCATTTGATAATTGTAATTGTATTAAATATCACCACATACGCTACGACATGTGTAGTGGATGTAGGTGATCATATGATGTAATGTAATTTGATTTAGAGAGATGTACTTACTTTCATTATGTACTTAAAAATTCTTTAGCATTTGATCATGTTAGTGTAGTGTTAGTTAGACAACGTAATACTGCGTCAGGGACCCTTGAGAATGAAAATGAAATGATGTGTTTATTCAAATTCATGAATGTAAATCATTGTGAGTGTATGTTCAATGTGCTTGTTAACTTTAGTAAACAAAAAAAATAAAAATTGTTGCATAACTTAGCATAGCTTTTAGTGTTAATTTCTTGGGTCCCCTGGCGGGGCATTACACACAATTATAAACAACTTTTTACCCTTATACATTACACTTATTCACACTTATAAATATTTAATCACACTTATTCACATTTATAAACATTTATTTAAACATTTATAGATATTTATAAACACTAATAAACACGTATTCACTCTTTTAAACATTTATAAAGACTTATAAATAGTTATTAGCACTTATAAACACTTATAAATATTTATTCACACTTATAAATATTTATTCATGCTTATAAACATTTATAAATACTTATAAAAACTTATTCATACTTATAAATATTTATTCCCATTTATAAATACTTATAAACACTTATTCATACTTATAAATATTTATTCACATTTATAAATACTTATAAACATTTATAAACACTTATGTACACTTATAAACACTTATTCACACTTATGCACATTTTAAACACTTAGAAATATTTATAGACATTTATAAACACTTATCAATAGTTATAAACATTTATAAACACTTTTCAACACTTATAAATATTATAAACACTTATTAACACTTAAACACATTTATAAACATTTATTCATAATTATAAGCATTTATAAATATTTATAAACACTTATTCACACTTATAAATATTTATTGACACTTATAAACGCTTAAAAACATTTATTCACAATTATAAATATTTATAAACACTTATGAATACTTAAAATATTTATTCACAATTATAAATGTTGATAAGCACTTATTTACACTTATAAATTATACCTATTCACATTTATAAACACTTATTCACAGTTATAAACAACTATAAATATTTATAAATACTTATAACACTTATAAAGTCATATTCACACTTATAAACACATACAAACACTTATAAACATTTATAAACATTTATAAATACTTATTCACACTTGTAAACAATTATTAACACTTATTAACACTTATAAATACTTATTCACACTTGTAAACACTTATTAACACTTATTAACACTTATAAATATTTATTCACACTTATAAATATTTATAAACACATAAATATTTATTCACAGTTATAAACACATATATTCACAGTGAAGGGGAAGACTAAAGTGGGTGTGCCTCTGGCCTCCAAATTTTGAGTTTTCTCTTCTCTTTCTAAGAGTTTTCTCCTTTTGTTTAGCTGATTTTCCTGTCTTTGGGGTTGATATGCCCCTCTCATGGGCTTTCTAAGGGATTTTTTGTGTGTATAAATCTTTTACTTTTGGGTATGTCTTGGACACCCATTTTGTAATGTGAATGGAAAGGAGGAGGGGTTTTGTTCCCTGCTTCTTTCTCCATGATCTTCTTAAAGTAGCGTAAAGCAATATTGAATTATTAATATATTATAATGGATCTGCCATTTTTGTCAAAAACAAAAATTATTCACAATTATAAACACTTATTTACACTTATAAATACTTATTCACAATTATAAATAGTAATAAATATTTATAAATACTTTTAAACACTTTTAAACACTTATTCACACTTATAAATATTTATTCACATTCATAAAAAACTTCTTAACATTTATAAATACTAATAAATATTTAAGCACACTTATAAAAATTTATAAATAATTATAAACACTCATTCAAATTTATAAACAATTATTTACAATTATAAATATTTATAAATACTTATTCACACTTATAAACAGTTGTAAATATTTATTCATATTTATAAACACTTAATTGCACTTATAAACACATATTCATAGTTATAAACACTTATTCACACTTATAAACAATTATTCACACTTAAAAAATGTTATTCACACTTATAAACATGTCTAAATATGTATTAGCACTTATAAACAATTATAAACACTTTTAAAATATTATTCACACTTATAAATAGTTATAAACATTTACAAACACTTATTCAAGTTTATAAACACCTATAAATACTTATTCACACTTATAAACATTTATTTACACTTATTCACACTTATAAACTCTTGTAAATATTTATTCACTTATAAACATGTATTCACACTTATTCACCCTCATAAACACTTATAAATACTTATTCACACTTATAAAAACTTATTCACATTTATAAACACTTATTCACACTTAAAAAATTAAACACATATAAACACTTATTCACACTTATAATCACTTCTTCAAAATTATAAATACTTATAAACACTTATAATCAATTATAAATATTTATTCACAATTATAAACATTTGTTCACACTTATTCACATTTATAAATACCTATAAATGCTGATTAATATGTATTCACATTTATAAACACATATAAGTATTTATTCATATCTATTCACACTTATAAACACTTATAAAAAAATTTATTCACACATTTATTCACATTTATAAACACTTATAAACACTTATAAACATTTATAAACACTTATTCACAAGTTTAAAAACACTTCACATTTATAAACATATATTCACACTTATAAATGTTTATTTGTATTTATAAATATTTATAAACATTTATAAACACTTATAAACACATATTAACATTTATAAACACTTATAAAAATTTCTTCACATTCATTTATTCACACATATTTACACTTATAAACACTTATTCACACATAAAAATATTTATAATCAGTTATTCACATTTACAAATAGTAATAAACACTTATAAATATCTATTCACATTTATAAACATTTATTCAAATTTATAAAAGTTTATAAACATTTATTCACACTTATAAATATTTATTCACATTTAAAAATATTTATAAACATTTAGAAATACTTATAAATATTTATTCACACTTATAAAGACTTATAAATATTGATAAACACTTATAAACATTTATTCATGCCTATAAACACTTATTCACATTTATAAACACTTATAAACATTTATAAACACTTATAAATATTTATAAACACTTATTCACACTTATAAATACTTATTCATATTTATAAACATATATTCACATGTATAAACATTTATTCACACATATAAACATTTAAAAATATATATAAACACTTATAAATACTTATTCACATGTATAAACACATAAAAACTTATTCACGTTTATAAACACTTATTCACACATATTTACACTTATATAACTTATTTACACTTCTAAATACTTATAAACACTTATTCACATTTACAAATACTTATAAACACTTATATATATTTATTCACATTTGTAAACACTTATTCACATTTATAAAAATTTATAAACATTTATTCATGGTGATAAATATTTATTTACATTTATAAATACTTATAAACATTTATAAACATTTATTCATATTTATCAATATTTATAAATACTCATGAATTCTTATAAACATCTATAAATACTTATTCACACTTATAAAAACTTGTTCACACTTATAAACACTTATCCACATGTATAGACACTTTTAAACTCTTTTTCAGATTTATAAACACATAAATATTTATTCTCACATATAAATAGTTATTCACATTTATAAATATTTATTCACATTTATAAACACTGATTTACACTTATAAATATTTATGAACACTTATTCACCCTTATTTACACTTTTAAATATTTATTCATACATATTCATATTTATAAATAATTATTCACACTTATAAACAATTATTCACACTTATAAACAAATAATCACACTTCTAAACACTTACAAATAGTTATTCACAATTATAAACACTTATTCACATTTATAAAAACTTATAAATTTTTATTCACACTTATAAACATTTATTAACATTTAATCATACATATAAACACTTGTTCAGATTTATAAACACTTGAAAACACTTATAAACACTAATTCACATTTATAAATATTTATTCAAACTTATAAATATTTATAAACATGTATTCACACTTATAAACATTTATTCACATATATAAATACTTATAAATACTTATTCAAATTTATAAGTACTTATAAACAATTATGAATGTTTATTGATATTTATAAACACTTATTCACATTTATAAATACTTATAAATATTTATTCATAGTTATAAATATTCATTCACATATATAAACATTTATAAATAACTATAAACTTTTTAAAACACTTATAAAATCTTATAAATACTTAATCACACTTATAAATATGTATTCATACTTATAAATAGTTATTCACACTTATAAATAATTATTCACGATTATAAACACTCATTCACACTTATAAATACTTATAAACATGTATTCACATTTATAAATATTAATAAACACTTATAAATATGTATTCACATTTATAAATAGTTATTCACATTTGTAAAAACTTATAAATATTTATTCACACTTATAAATATTTCTTCATATTTATAAATACATATAAATATTTATAATCTCCTATAAATATTTATTCACACTTATCAACACATATTCACTTTTAAAAATACTTGTAAATATTTATAAACACTTATTCACACTTATAAACACTTATTCACATTTATAAACACTTATAAATATTTATTCACACATATAAATACTTATTCACATTTATAAACAATTAAAAACACTTATTAAAACTTATAAACACTTATTTACACTTATAAGCATTTATAAACACTTATTCACACTTATAAATATTTATTCACTTTAATAAAAACATATTTACAAGTTTATGAATATTTATAAACACTTACAAACATATATTAACACTTATAAATACGTATTCACACTTTTAAACACTTATGCATACTTATAAATACTTATTCAAATTTATAAGTACTTATAAATAATTATAAATATTTATTCACATTTATAAACACTTATTCAAATTGATAAATACTTATAAAAATTTATTCACACTTATAAGTATTTATAAATAATTATAAACATTTTTAAACACTTATAAATACTTACTCACACTTGTAAACATTTATTCACATTTATAAATACTTATAAGGGTATGTGCAAGATCATGGTATGCCAAACCAAGCCCTTGAGTGGCAATGAAAATTCAAAAAATCAGGTTTAGGTAAGTTGACATAAAAATTTGAACAAGTTATAAATATTATATCAAAAATATGTAACAAGAGAATCTATAGAAAATTGAATTTAGTTTGTAAGATAATAGACCCTTTTTGAAAAATAATTATTTTATATATTGAAAATTTCAAATTTCAATGTAGTATTATGAAAATTTCATGAAAAAAGAAGAAGTAGGTGTATGTCTGACCACCCTAAACACAATCAAATGATAATTTTTTTAACAAGACTCTAGATATAAGTAGTAGACTCATGTTCAGATGTGACACATATTTTTTTGTAATTTTTTTCTAAGTAAATAATTAATTATGATTTTTCTTCTACAACTTTTCCAGAATACAAAAACTCTCGTGTCTGACCATAATAACTTAGTCTAAACTTTATTAAATTGAATTTTTTTTTAATTTTTCTTGTAGTAGGAAAATTATAGAATGTGACACATATTTTAGATTTTAAAATGTTATACAATTTGAAAGTTATAGCTATTTTTCAGTAAGTCTATTAATCAGGACTAAAAATATAACAAGTAGGTGTATGTTTGACCACATTAAACAAAATCAAATGATAAT